>JAPKLY010000197.1:212581-228194 GCA_026898435.1 Prunella vulgaris
AATTGTGCTGGAGCAATCCTCTCGTAAATCCTTAACGCTCGTAGAGACTCGTGCTGATAACGTGTTATAATCTTGAGAGGAAAGCGTAAAGTAAAAGATACAGTATTGATGACACATTTCGTCACGGAGTGACTACGTCTGGGGGCGACCAAGCCAGGAGATAGTATAATAATATGAACTGCCGTTTACAATGATGTGAAGTACAGAATACAAGGGAACGATACATTATAAATAGAGTACCTAACCCTAAGTCTTGTGTGCCTAAAACCCATGGACTATAATCCTAATATTATATCCATTAATATAATAATATATTTTCATATATTATAACAATATTTTCACTTCTAGTTTCTTGCGTATGATTATGTTTTTTTAATTTTTGAGTGGGTGTATTAATTGAGTATTATTTTTATTTTTAATATTAAAAAATACGTAAATTATTTAATAAATAAAAATAATATATAATTTAATTGGAGGTATCTAATTAAAACGTAGGTGTATATAATCGGGCCCATTTTCTAATTTATAATGATGTGCTCTTCAAATTTGAGGTTCAAATAATCTGAAGGTCCAGGTTATTGACACTAGCCACCTTGAGAAATACACTACCTTTTAAATATTTGGCATTTTTTTCAAAAATTTTACCAATTTTTGGAAAAAAATTTCGAATTTTTTTGTTCATTTTTGTACTGTGTTCGGAAAAAATGTCGAAAAAAAATAATGAACAAAGGGTAGTGTATTTTTCAAAAGGATAGTGTATTTATTTGGGTAGTGTATTTACCAAAAAGGCTAGTGCTAATATCCTTGGCCTAATCTGAATCATACGAGATATGGGCCTTTAAATTGAAGGCCCAAGGCGATTCGGATACATTTGAAATATGACCCAATAAATTTTTTTTAAAAAAAAAGTGAAATATATCAATTAAATTATATTTGAATTGAATCATTTAAAATTTTAAAAATAAATAAATTTTCAAATAATTTCACTAAATACTAAAATCCGTAATTTAAATTAAAACCAAAAATCAATATTCAAAATCCACCAATAATTTAAATAATATCTCATCTCATCCTTCAACTCCAAATTTCCGATGTATACACAACCCTAAACTAATTGGAGCTCCACTTAATCGGATCAATTCAGTCACATATATGTTACATATACAGGACACCCGTTTCTTTGATCTTCAACTAATCTTACAATGAACTAAACTCTGGACTTGTTGCTACTTTATTGTGATGATAACACTTCAATCTCCTGAAATTCACAATCAAAACAACATTATAAGTAATCAATATCATCCGACATCATATCACCTTGAATTAATTAAGGTTATATCTCACTAAAAATTTTGTAAGAATCTTGAAATATAACCTGCAGGCACGGATTAATAGCAACACTCTTGGTGTGCTTTATTGTTTCCTTGTGCAGATGAAGTACAATCCGCTGCACTCGGATATTTTTTTCCCCTGAATTGCAAATTATATATATATAACGAAACTACAAAATTTAACAAGTACATTGTGCTTATGAATGTGTACCTTCCACCAATGGACCGAGCATACATGTAGCTGTCACTTATTAGATAATTTGCAACATCCTCCACCAGTACCCCTTTCTTCTTTGTCCCCTCCCCTGCTAACACCAAATGCAAATTATTGAAGATATTAATTAGTTTGTTAATAGTTTTGTAAGATAGAAACTACTAATTTTACAATAAACTTGGTTTCCACAAAAAACACACATCAAGAATTCATCCAAATATGTATAAAATCTTTGATTGGAATAACTCAACTGCAAATAGTGTGAAAAAAATGATGAATTTTTGTAAAATAAAAAGGGGAGGGGGGGTTCTTACCAAAAGGATAATTAGGGGGGAAGGTGGGAGGTGAGGCCATTAATGGAGCATACATGAAAGTGTCGGATTTCATGTAGTTGAAGAGTTTTTTGAAGAAGGCTGATTTGAGATGTCTTCTTCGTCTCCTTTTGGTGATGGGTTTCTTCTGGTGAAGTGCACAAGATACCATTTTTCTTTTGCAAAACGAGACTTCCCTGTTTTTGGAAAGCAGAAACTAAGAAATGCTGAAGTTTTTGGAATCTGGAAGCGGTTAGAGACACGCAGCAGCCTGCAAAACGCGACACGTATGCTGTCGGAATGACACGTGCCGCTCCAAGAAACAAATTATCTACACATTTTAATTGTATCTTTGGGCCACGCCATGCAATCAGAAAAATTACACGCACTTTAAGTGAAAAATTATAATGCATATGATTAAAAGGTTATGCCAATTTTAACCACAAAATTGTACCACTTTTAAGTGATACTATAACACTAGTTAATATGATTGAAAGATTATATTAATTTTAAGTAAAAAGTTATACCAGATGTAAGTAAAATGTTACACTATTTTTAAATGAAAAGCTACACTAGCTTTAATTATAATGATACACTAAAATGATATACAAATTTTAACTAAAAAATTACACTAGCTATAATTAAAATGTTAAATTATTCATACTTAGAAAAATAATTTAATTGACTACATCAAGGTCCAAAATTCAGAGAATCTCCACCATCGATCATATCTCTCTACACACATAAAAATGACCAACAATTGCAAATTCTGACTTGTTTCTGCATATGGCAAACTGTTCAGTCAAAATGTGTCCTCACGCAAGTGTACGTGTTCGTTATTGTCGTGGCAAGTTGATCAAGTTTAATATTTATCGAACCCAAGGGAGATGGAGAATTATAAGGGAAATTTGTTGTTTCAATTCGAGAGCAAACAAAGCAATAAAGGGGAAATGTATCTATTGTCTACTAATGCGTCAAAAGAGTAAACTACCTATCACCTTGGGTTGCAAAGTGAACAAATGTGAGAGATATGTGCTAGTGTACTATCCTATGTTTCACATGGTGATGTATCCCTTAATCATGCAATGAGGTATTGTACAATCAATCGGCTAGCGACTCTAACATGCAAAAAGGACTCCCTAGATACACATCAAAGCCTCTAATTGTCTTTCCAATTCACTAATAATAGTTCTCACTATCTTAGGAATTTAAGCAAACACTTAGCATGCATTGACCTTAATATAAGAAGATTTAGGAAAATAGCTATACTCTCGTATGAGACTAACTCCCTAATGGCCCTTATGATCAACTAAACATGCAAAGTATTCATACAATCCATCAATGTAGAGAATTGATCATACAACAACTCATAGCATTCAAAAGATCAACATATTCACCACATTACTCCATAGGAGTCATACACCAACAGATAAAGGAATTAGTCCATGGCTAATTTGGTAAACAAAAGAACAATTAAGCTAGTAACAATCATCATCATACAAGAAATGTAAAGAGATTACCTATTACAATGAGAATTGGAAAGATACAAGTTAACTATAAAATGCTAGAAAATGATCCAACAATGGAAAATGAAATTCAATCGGTAGAAATGTAGCCCTAGTTGAGACGAGAAAGTAGGAATAAACGGATCAACGATCCAAGCGGTAGATCAAAAGTTATAGACGAAATCGTAGGAAGAAATCTTAAGAACCCAACTAGTAACTACCTCTCTCTCTCTCTAATCTAATCTAAGAACTTGAATTATGATTTGATTCTAAACTAGATGCCTTGAGAATCTGATCCTTGGAGTATTTATAGTGCCCACAATGTTTAGTCTAAAATGCTCTTCATTAAACTCGCAAAAGTACGAAAATAGCCCTGAAATTTTGGATATTTTGAACTGCTGTCGATCGCAAGCTTGATGGCTGCCGATTGCAAGCTGGTCGGCTGTCGATCGCGCGCTTTCGCCAACTGCCGAACCCAAGCGTGCATCCTGCCGAACTCACTCGCGCGACATGTCGCGCGAGCCTTCAGCTGCCGCTCCAGGGATTTGGCGCGCGAGTGTAGCTTTAGGTGCTGCCGATCTGAGAGGGCTCCTTGTCGATCTGAGTCCTTAGCTCGGGTCATGCTCGACTCTCCTCGTCTTCGTCATATCTTGAGTTCTAGGACTCCGATTGACTCGATTCTTCTTTCGTTGCGACCCTCTCTTTAAGCTCTTCATCATGGAATGACAATTACTTCCATTGGCTTAATTCCAAAAATCCGGACTTTTCTCGATCTTGCTCGTTTTGCTCGTTTCCACATATAATCACAACTTTCTAGCAAAAAAGGGTTAAATGCACAAAGTATATCATTTTAGGGTCAAATATGAACATAAGCACATCAAAATCATAGAGAAATGGATGCAAAAACATGCAATTATGACCCTAATCACAAACCAACTTAGATAACTGAAGTGATTTCATCTTCTTTTGAGATAATTCGGTCCCAATCTGACTGTGCCGACTCAAGATCTGGAGATGCCATGACCGCTAGGGTTTTTAGATTTTTTTTCCAATTTTTTTTATAGAATTTGAAGTTTAGGTGATGAGATACTTATAAAAAATTTGATGAAGTATTCCAGTAAAAAAGAATCAGATCCAATAGCAAATATGAGTGATTTTCTTAATTTCATAAAAGGGATATAAGAAGGATGATAGTGAAGAGAGCACAGTGGTTGTGCATAAGGAAAGAGAAGAGAAGATCGAGGAGGCGAAGGGACGAATAAAGAGAAATAAATGAAAAAAAATAAAAACTTTTTATGCTTATTTAGTTGAGTTGAGTCTACCTAATTACACGAATCTTAGATTCATGTAATATGTGCACAAGAGTTCTTGACTTTTTTATTTGACTGTATATAAATATATATCAATATCAATTTTTTATACTCATTTTTTTAGAAACTCTCTCTATGATAAAAAAAAAACCATAAAATAATATCAATAATTAAATATAATATTAATAATTTTATATTATGAATAAATTTTAAACATGACTTATAAACACAACACAAAATATAAGATTTCGGTAATTCAAGTTGTTGCTTTAATAGTAATAATAAAGTCGATCGAAAAGTTTAGAACACTACTTTTTATACCGATCAGTTCATAAATTCGAATCACGTATTTTCATGGTTGAAGCATTTATTAATTAGAAGCCTTTCACCATGTGTTTGCTTAACACAACCAATTAATATATATATATTATATGATTTCTCAGATATACTTGCATTTGCTACTCCCTCCTC
The DNA here is from genome assembly GCA_026898435.1 of Prunella vulgaris. Taxonomy (NCBI): domain Eukaryota; kingdom Viridiplantae; phylum Streptophyta; class Magnoliopsida; order Lamiales; family Lamiaceae; genus Prunella; species Prunella vulgaris. The sequence goes on from JAPKLY010000197.1 coordinate 217,724, forward strand.
CTTTAATAATTAATTTTATAATAAATTTCATAAAAATAAAATATGCTCACAATATTAATTATTTTATTTTAGAATATTTTTATTTATTAATCTAAAATACTAATCAATCAATTTTTTTTTAAAAAGAAATATCCTGTATATTGAGAGCACAAAACGTATATATATATATGAAAACCATCCTCAAGAATCAATATATATAATTAATTGATTAATCCAATTAAACTGTTGAACTGTTACAACCCTCTGTAAAGAATAGATGCATGCATATAAATATATTTCTACAGTATAATATCGATCTATGCATGGTAGCTGTTGTTTATGTGCTGGTAGATGAAACCGGCTTCATGCCATGTTTGATTGCAGCTTGCCACACCAGATCAATCCTCTCCACATCTATAGCCCCAACTTCATGATGCCTCCATCCTTCCAACGAATGAACCACACCACCTGCATGACATGCATGCACAACCCCTCTCTCCATTGTATACTACACATATATATATATAAAGCAACCCCCAATTAATATAACTACAATCAATTATTTATTATTATTATATTCTTCTAATTAATTGTTAAGTAGGTCTCCAGTGCATCAAATGCATTTTTTTGTTAATTTTCATTGAAAACAACTGATGCTATTTAAAAAAAGTTTGATTGAATTGCACGATGCAACTGATGCATAATTACGCACGTAAAATTAAGGTTGAATTTACCTCGCAAGATCCCAAGCCTTGGACATCTTGAGGCAACCTCATAGCTGCAAGATCGCCATAAGTGCAGTCCCTTCTGAATTGCAATATAGGGGGCACCACAAACTGATGAAAATGAGCTCCACATGGGGCGAAATTCTGCTCTCTTGGTGTGATCCACTTCCCTACTATCCATGTCTACCGCCATATAAAATCAATTACTACATTACTCTATATATATACACTCCAAATTCATATTTATAATAGGGTAAATTTCTTCTTCACCCATTCTGGAGAGAGATTTTTTTGCCATCTTTAATTTCAAGAAATTTTTGTTTTTTCTCAATTTGGTCATAAAAAGCCCATTACACCCTTACTATTCTAATTTTAATCTAGGTTTATAAATGGTTGACAAATTATTCACCAAATAAGATAATTAAGTTTGGTTATGAGTGTAACAATTTGCAATTAATTGTGTTTGATTATGGGGGTAACAAATTATAAAAATTGGTTATGAATGAAAATTGAAGTAGTAAGGGTATTATGGACTTTTTGGTTTGTAAAAAAGAAAGTATCCTTGAAAGAGGATAAAAAATAAAATGTACTCTCCAAAATGTGCAATTTTGTACAATTTCACTTTATTTTATATATCATGAAATTAATCATATATACCTTGCAGTTTTGTGCTGCTTGATACTTGGTCACTTGGACAAGATACTTCTGGCAATCAGCTGGTGCTTCTTTCTGTATCTTTCGGAATCGTTCCGTCGACGGAGTTAGCATCTGATCATGTTACATTTGTTTAGAACTTATAAAAATCAAGTCTTGGCGACAGTGACACTCTTGCTTGTTTTTGTGATACTTTTGATGTGCTAATATGAATGTGTGTATTAATTCTACTTACAAGAACTCGGACATTTTTTCTGCAAAGATAAATGGCGATAGCTCTTCCTAATTTGGAGGTGGCTCCGGTTAAAAACACTTCGGTTACATCCCGAGGGATCTCGTTGAGAATCACGGCTGCTGTTAAAGTATTCCCGTGCACAACTCGAACCTTAAGGTTCGGGTGCTTGTTCACAAAGAGCGTCCCGCCCCCATTAAGCGCCTCGTTCTACTCAAGTGATTGGAGGATTTAATTAGACCAGAGTAATTAACATTGGATAATTTACATATATGTTCAAGAAAATCACTATATTTACAAATAGGTTCAAAATATTTGCACAGAAACATATTTTTTTTCTGCATAGCACCTATTTGTAAATATAGTGACTTTTCTGAACTTATATGTAAGTTATCAATTAACATTTTATGCAACATTATGAATCAATCTATCAACTTTCAACTGACCTTATTTAGAGCAGCAAGGCTGATGACTTTAACTCCCAATCTATCTGCTCTAAGGATAGCCTCTTCTATCTGCTTGTTTATACCTTGAGCAGCAAATGGCAAGAAGTACTGCAACACCGGTATGGAAAAGTCTTATATTAGTTTCACCGTGCAACCATTTGCATGATAGTAAATGATTTTTTTCGTTCTTTATTTTCCACCTATTACGATTTTGGCCCTCTTGACTGCTGAAATCTGATTTTAATCATTTATCTTTCAAAATATTTGATTTTTGCCCTTTATCTTTCAGAAAAATTTGATTTTCATTAATTTTATCTTTATAAATAGTTTGATTTTCGTTCAAATAAAATATTTTTCATCATTTTTTAAAGAAAAAGAATTAAAATTAAATTCCAATAGTTAGGGGATCAAAATCATAAAAAATGAAAAATAAAGGACGAAATAAATCATTTTTCCTATTATTAATTTGTATCATTAAAAAAAGAAGTATTAATTGAACGATAAACTGTTATTTTTTTATAACAGTTGCGCACAATAGTTCAAAAAATTACTATATTTACAAATCAATTTACAATATTTATACAAAAGTATAATATTTTTTGCACAGAGTTTTTTTTTTTTTTTTGACAGAATCAATTTATAATTAGTGTCAGTTTTATAAACTATTTTTTAATATTCCCTTATTTAGGGGCATGAGACCAAATATAAAAGAAAACCTGGAAACCGAAGCGAGGAACGGCCCATGTTTGGTGGAGGCGATGGCGAAGGGTGTAGAAGGAGATCAAGAAGGTCTTGGATTTAGCCCACATGAGTAGCATTGTTAAGAAAGAGAGAGGCCAAAGGGGTAGCAAGTATAATCTTGTAGTGTAAGGCAGAGAGGCCATTGATCGGACTAGAAAAGGTGCATGCATGGCCGACGACATGTCCACAATATGCGCCAGGAATACAAAATCTGGAACCCTACCTCCATTTTTACCTGCATTTTCAACATTAATTAATTCTTTTATTAAAACGTACTCCTTCCGTCTCATCTTTATTTTTACACCTTTAATTCGCCCATTTCCGAATAGGATGATATTTATATATTGTATTTATTTCTTTTGTAAAATGATATTCGGAGGGCTATATCTGAGCGTTCACTAATACAGATTTATACTTAGAGAGCTCTTATTGCTCTAATAAGATCCTCTCTAAGAGAGAGCTATCTAAGTTCAAAATCACCTAGAGAGATATTTTAACAGCTCTTTAAGTGGGAGGTTTACTTAAATAGCTGTTAATAACAGCTCTCTAAGTTCAAAGCCATTTAGAGAACTGTTATTAACAGCTCTCTAAGTGGGAGGTTTACTTAGATTGCTTTCTCTTAGGGAGGAGCTCTTATTAGAACTCTCTAAGTGTACTGACTCATCGAATATAATTAAATCTTGGAATAGCTGACCTGAATTTAAACTGTTTGTAGTGTGCATATCCCATGATTTTTTGTTCAATGTGTTTCCAAGTGCATCAAATAGAGGCATGAATAGGCACATATTTGTGTCCATCTCTGTATGATGTAGGCTGTGGTACCTGCCGAGTTGACCACAAAAATAAAATTTAATTAATTAGCTCCTCATTATTTCCCCCTTTTGCATCTAAATAATACTCCCTCCGTCCCTAATCAATTTGCACATTTTCTATTTTGGGTTATCCCAAATCAATTTGCACACTACTTAAAAGAAAAACATCAATTTGCGTGCACACTCACAAAACTTTCCACATATTTATCCATATATCACTACTTTATTTAAAAATATATTTTTCTTAAACTGTGTGCTATCCCAGGGTGCAAATATCCCTGGGACGGAGGGAGTAAGCATAAAAAATTCTTTCACCAAATTCACGTGATAGGCAGTGAATTGCAATAAGCGCGTAAATGATTTTTTTAATTAACAATTAATAACATACTCTGAATAGTGATTATATATACGTGTATAGTCAAAGATATTAATTTTATACACAAAAGTATCACAGGGTTCAATACATCAACTAACTTCAACCACCAACAATAAATGTTTGAAAAAGGAAAGGATACAGTGTTGCTTTTAAGCTGAATGCCTCCAAGATCGGATAATTATGACAAAATATTCCAATCATTCTCTATAATTTTTTTTTCTATTTTGATTTATTTTAATGAAATTTTTTATTTTCTGTTCGTCGACATAATTTAAATTTTGAAATTCTCATTACTTTTTATTATAATATTCTTTTTTTCTACTTACATTATTTGTACTATAATTATTATTTTAATATTTATTTTTAGTATTATAGTCTAAAATTTATGAAAATTTTATAGAAGAACAAATGAAATTCCCTAATTTTGAGCACACGGGTTACTCAAAATCCATATTCGAGCATATATCACACGGATCTTAGCAAGAATGGTAAAAAAGCAACTCTACAATTAATTTATTGGGTAGGGATGCATGACTACACCCATCAGTTAAAGCTAATAATATATATATATATATATATGTACGCACCAGTTACACGGTGCAACTCAATTTTATTTTTTAAAAGTTACACAAAATACTATTGAAAAATTATATATGTTATTATTGAAAAGCGTATCTTTTATAGTGTAACTTTTCAGTAATAACTTGTACAACTTTTCAGTAATAAATTGTGCAACTTTTTAAAAATACACTTGAATTGCACGGTGTAACTGGTGCACATGAGACTTATTCGTATATATATATTCTTGGTTTGTTAATTACCTTGAAAATCCATGTAAAATATTATGATAAATCCACTTACGTCGGAGTGTAAAGCAAATATCTGAGAAAGGGGACAGCATCAAATATGCGATGTGAAATTATTTCCACATTTGAATGTCCTAAGCACCTCAGTAAATCGAACACCAACACGTAGCCGTAGATCAAGCTTATTGATCCACGGCCTATAATGAAGGACCCCACAATCGGCACTCCAATCACAACCGTCAACACAAGGTGTTCCAAAAATGTACCATGTCCAGCTGCAAAATTCCAGGCCCATTTCGTAAAAATTAATCGAGAAGCTGGATTCATTCAATAATACTACGACACTCATTCACTAATATCAGTACTCTTGTAAACTAATATCATAACATTTATCCAGACAAACACACCGAACTGTGTGGGCCAATGTTATGGTATTAATTTATAGGTGCAATGATATTACCGAACATTTAATGTATCATTGAATAATTGTAATAATATTAATTTTGTTCACCTGTGTATGGTTGTGGCACGGGTGAGGAGTGGTGGAGTGAGTGATACCTAGTGAAAAGATAATCTTGGTGGAATAATTTATGCATCGAGTAGAAAAGGGGCTCCGAAATTGCAACATGAAGGACTAATACTGATGTGATGCCATTTTTGTTCCAAACAGGCAATGTTTCTGAGCCTGGAAAAATGTACAACGCCAGAGCAGCTACAATCCCTTGAAGCAAAATAAAATTGTCCCTGATTTACCAATACCAAATTTTAATTAATTAAGACAAAACTAAATTATAAATTGAATGATACAATATAATTAAAAATATAATTTATTTTTGCCTCTAATTGCACTTTTTTGACCAAACTTTCGATATTTATAAGGTAAGTACAGAACTTTTAAATGACTGAAAAAAGAAATATCTCGGGCAATTTGCAGATAAAAACCAGAGTTGAAGAAAATCTCAATAATGCCCATGTTTTGCCTATAATTTGTGTGATGATGTCCATTTTTTTGTAATAATTGGAAGGTTCGAGACAAGCTTTGCAAAAATCAAAAGTTGGACTCTCGAGGTGCAATTACTTGCTTAGATAAGTCATCATTTTGCAATGTTTTCTAAATTAAATAACAAATAATTTTTATACTGTAATTTTTATTTATAAATGTAATGATATCAGTAAATACATCTTATGATGTCAGTAAGTACATTTTATGATATAAATTTCGAGTAGTACAAATTAAATAAATAAGAGATTAGTAGTAACAAATAGTAATTAGTTACCAATGCCATTCTTGATCAATCTGTTTGAAATCAATTCCTTTCTTGAGAATCTGGCGATTCCTTGTGAGAAAGAGGGCGTTGCTGTAAGAAGTCCATAGTTGGTACATCAAAAGCCTGAGCATACATATGATGAAGATATGAAGAAACCAAGTGTGTTTCATGTTTTCTTCATCGTATCTCGAGTGCATTGCTTTCCCCAAAAACAACCCATAAAGAACAATCTGCAGTTACAAATTAAATTACATATATAGGAGAAAAAAATTAAAGAATTATTAAAATAAATTGAGTGGAATTGTCCAAAAAAAGACACATGACCATATTGTTTTGTTGCTAAATACCTTGCAACTGCCCATGATTTCCCATGGCCAGGAAGTCAGAGGTGCAGCCATTGTACAGAAATTAGGTAATTATATATGTATTGATTTGGAGGTGAAGAATGAAGGAGGAATGCCAATATTTTTGGAGAAAGAAAGATTGTCCAGAGTATATATAAACGAGTAGCTGCCTCTGTTTTAATTTCGTTATTTTCGGAAATATTTTTTAATAGAGATGTATATTTTGTGATAGTGAGATTGAAAAACAGTTGGATAATGAATATATATATATATATATATATATATTCTTGATGAGACATTTTTCGTCGTAGATGTCTAGCTTTACTTTTAAAAAGAAAAATTATAAAATAATTTCAAAAAAATGATACTCACCCCGTCTCAAATTAATTTGTACCGATTAGAATGTATGTGGTTTAAGAAAAATATGTTTTTTAAATAAAATAATAACATATGAATAAATATATGTATAATTATATGAGTGTGCATTGAAATCAATTTTTTTTTTAATAGTGTGCAAATTAATTTGAGACTGTTGTGAAATATGACCGGAAATGAATCGAACTCAATAAGACTTCGAGTAATAAGAATAATTGGAAACTTACCGGATGAACACACTCAACAGAAATAATGAAATCAAAAGAACAAAACAATTTACGTGGTTCGATCAAATTGATCTACGTCCACGGATGGGGTTGTCTCACTTCACTAATCAATGGAATAATGTTTACAGAATACAAAGCTTTCTCACTCTAATCTCTCTTTTAAGTATCGAGTGAATTACACAGTCTTTTAAATCCTGGAATGAGCACTTATTTATAGATCTAATCCTTAACTGTCTTTGAGCTATTAACCAATCAACGGGATTCGTATGGTTATAACCGCCTTGAATAACTGTTCCGGTGTCCAATAGGATTGCTCCGCCAGCTGCCCAAATAACCGACTTTATCACTCTATTGAAGTTGCCTTCGCCATGCTCTGTTTTAATTGTCAGCTCAGGATCGCCTTCATGCTGAGTGACTCAGGGAGTAGGTGATTTTCAGCTTATGATGATCTCTCAGGATTCGCCTTCAGTTCTACTGAGTCTTCAGTGTCTTCACTGATCTGACCACTCAGGATGACATTCAGGATGAGTCTCAGGATCAAAATACTTCTGACTCAGGATCAAGTCTTCGCTCAGGCTCAGGATGCTTTCCTCAGGAATATTCCTCCGGATCCAATACTCAGGATCAGGATTCCTGACTAATCTTCAGTACTCAAACTCAGCTTATCTTTACACTTAACAATTCTCCACCTTAAAGTAAGTGAGTTTCCCCCATTCCACACTCCACCTCAGGACCTAAATCATGGTACATCCCATGACCACAGCTTGATCAACTCCAAGCAATATCTGAATTTGGAAATAGGTAAGACCTTAGTAAGAATATCCGCAGCATTATCCTCAGTAGAAACCTTCTGCACTGAAATCACTTTCTTTTCCACCACATCTCTCACAAAATGAAGTCTGACATCAATATGCTTTGACCTTTCATGAAAGACCTGATGTTTAACCAAATGAATTGTGCTCTGATTGTCACACTGAACTGCAACTTCCTTTTGTCTAATTCCAAATTCTTTAATCATACCCTTGAGCCACATCGCTTCCTTCACAGCTTCAGTCATTGCAATATATTCAGCCTCAGTAGTTGAGAGTGCCACTACTGACTGGAGTACTGCTCTCCAGCTGATTGTTGTACCATATAATGTGAATACATATCCTGATAAGGATTTCCTTGTATCAATGCTTCCAGCATAATCTGAGTCCACATATCCCTGAAGCGGTTGAGTGTCAACCTTAGTCTTCTCGAAGAGTAACCCCAGACTTTCAGTTCTCTTTAAGTATCTCATTATCCACTTAAAAGCCTCCCAGTGTGTCTTTCCCGGATATGCCATAAATCTACTGACCACACTGACTGAATGTGCCAAAGCTGGCCTACTGCACACCATAGCATACATTACGCTACCTATCCCATTTGAGTAAGGGATTTTACTCATGTGTGCCCTCTCTTCTTCTGACTTCGGACACTGACCTGATGTCAGTTTGAACTGTTGACCAAGGGGTGTAGATACAACTCTGGCTTCATGCATGTTAAACCTCATGAGTATCTTCAGGATGTAATCCTTCTGAGTTAAGAACAATCTCACTTTGTCCTTATCTCTAATAATTTCCATGCCCAGTATCATCTTAGTCATACCCAAATCCTTCATGTCAAATGTGCTACTCAGTTTTACCTTCAATCTCTGAATTCTGTCAGGACTCTTGCTTACAACCAACATGTCATCCACATAGATCAGCAGATATGCGAATACTTCCTTCCCTTGTTTCTCAAGATAGACACAACTATCATACCTGCATCTAGTAAAGCCTATGGAGATCATAAAACTATCAAACTTCTTGTACCATTGCCTCGGACTTTGCTTCAGTCCATACAATGATTTCTTCAGTAGACACACCTTATCCTGATTCCTAGGTAGAATAAAACCTTCAGGTTGTTGCATGTGTATAGTTTCTTCCAGGTCTCCGTGTAGAAAGGCTGTCTTGACATCTAACTGCTGAAGCTCCAAATCCTCCTGAGCTACCTTTGACAATAGGATTCTGATTGAACAGTGTTTCACCACTAGTGAGAATACCTCATTGAAGTCTACCCCCTCTCTCTGAGTGAAGCCTCTGACAACAAGCCTTGCCTTATATCTCAGCTTCTCTATTCCTCCTGACCCCATTTCAGATTTCTTCTTGAAGATCCACTTGGAACTGACTACCTTCTGTCCCTGAACCTTGTTCACTAGTGTCCAAGTGTTATTCTTCTCTAATGACTGAAGTTCCTCAGTCATAGCCAATATCCATCTCTCTTTGTCTTTACCTGACACAGCTTCAACATAGCTTTGTGGTTCCTGATGCTCCACCTCTTTAGCAGTTATCAGGGCATAGGACACCATGTCAGCTTGACCAAATCTAGTTGGTGGATATATGCTTCTCCTGTGTCTGTCTCTTGCTAGATTATAATTCCTGAGATCATGGCTTTCAGTATCTGAAATTGAGTGGTCAGAATGATCGTCAGTATCACTATCCTCTGACTCCTCCTGGGTCCTCCCTGAGCATTCACCTAACTCAGTGCCTGCTTGTCCTGAGTTCTTGTCAGGATCCTCCACCTCAACCTGAACTCCGTCTTCTGAAACAATACCATCCGAGTCCTGAGAGCTTATGGCCTGATTGTATCCCATGACTCTCTCATTGAAAGTCACATCTCTTCTGACAATACACCTTTTGTGACCAGGTTCCAGGCACCATAACTTGTATCCTTTTATTCCCTTGGGATAACCAATAAAGATACATCTCAGTGCTCTAGGTTCCAGCTTGTCCTGCCTGATATGGGCAAAAGCTGAGCATCCAAAGACCTTCATGTTGGTGTAATCTGAGATCCTTCCATACCACACCTCATCAGGTGTCCTGAACTCAATAGCTGAGGATGGTGACTTGTTAATGAGATAGCAAGTTGTACCGACGGTTTCCCCCCAAAACACCTTGGGTAGCTTTGCACTTGACAACATACTCCTGACCTTTTCCAGGATTGTCCTATTCATCCTCTCAGCCAAGCCATTTTGCTGAGGATTTGCAGGAACAGTCCTGTGTCTAGTGATCCCCCTTTCCTTGCAGAAATTGTTGAACTCCTCTGATACATACTCCAATCCATTATCAGTCCTAAGATGTTTAGTGGATCTTCCTCTTTTATTTTCTTGTTCACTGACCCAATCCCTGAACATTGCCAAGGCCTCACTCTTCTGCTTCAGTATGAACACACATACTTTCCTGCTGAAGTCATTAATGATTGTCATGAAGTATCTTCCCCCTCCATGAGTCTCCACCTTAGCTGGTCCCCAGATATCAGAATGAACATAATCCAGAGGTGCATTAGTAGTCTTCTTACCCCTTGGGAATGGAATTTTCTTGGATTTACCCAGGACACAATGGTCACAAAAATCCGGGTTTTTTTTAAATATTGTATATTTAGTTTTTGGTTATGAAAATATTGTGGTTTTGATGATGTTTATGA
>JAPKLY010000197.1:228204-264950 GCA_026898435.1 Prunella vulgaris
GTATTCTTTCAATATTTGTTAATTATATACATTAATAAAAAATTTAATGAATGAAATAAATGGACAGGAGATAGAAGAGAGACACTGTGTTGAGTGAGAGGGAATAGAAATAAAAGGGTCTTCTAAAATAAGAATATTAATAATATATAATACTTCCATTATTTCTTTTTAGATTTTTTAAAAATTCATAGAATTTTTTATTATTTAAAATGACAATAAAAATTAAAAAAAATGATGCCTGCAATAATAAAATTGTCCTGTATTCTTCCAATATTTGTTAATTAATAATCAATTATATATATTTGAATACCATCATGAAACTCTTATTTATATACAATAATTTTTTTTTATTGTTTTTTCAATATGAGATAGACTAAAATACTTCTTATTTTAACTTATTCCCACATAATATTTCTCCACACAAGTATTAATATCTCAACTTTAGGAATTAATTTTTCACTCACCGTAATTCGATTTTGAGAACGAAAAGTATTACAACGATCTACTCCGTGAGTAGAATGCATCAATTACACTTAGTCTCATAAAGATTACCATTTTATACTCCATTAAATTAGTCCAACATAGAGTATTTGATACCCTTACAAAACCAAATTCCAACATTAAAAAAATGGATATTTTGACTTGGCGATATTGTGTAATTATACATTTGAACTGATAATTGAAACTAGGGTGGCTTTGTATAATGTAAAGGTATCGATATTTCTTTTGATTTTTTAAGTTTGCAAAATTGCAGCATCATTTTTTTAATTTTTATTGTCATTAAATAATAAAAAATTCTATGAATTTTTAAAAAATCTAAAAAGAAATAATGGGAAGTATTAAATATTATTAATATTCTTATTTTAGAAGACCCTTTTATTTTTATTCCCTCTCACTCGACACAGTGTCTTTCTTCTATCTACTGTCCATTTATTTCATTCTTTAAAATTTTTATTAATGTATTAATTAATTATTAATTAACAAATATTGGAAGAATACAAGACAATTTTATTATATCAGCTTTTTGGGGTTTGCAAATGAGGAATCCCTAGATCACTGTTGGCCATTTATAAAAATGTAGTAAAAAAAGAGATGTAAGTAGTTACAGCTGTCCATATACATTTTTAATCAAATAAATATAGTCAAAAGCGGTAGGTATGCAGATTTGATAATTCAGAAAACGTGAAAGGAACTCACGTTTTCTTACGTCACCTAACAGCAACGTTTAAGCAGCATGATTGCAGTTTACTTTTTACCTAAATCGTGAATACAATTCACGTTTTTGCTTATTTTCATAAACATCATCTAAACCACAATATTTTCATAACCAAAAACTAAAAATACTATATTTAAAAAAAAAACCCCAAAAATCCAATTTCATCACCTTTCCTTCCCCAAATGCCTTCTGCTTTGAAAGTTCTTGGAGCCCCCTTTCTCCAATATGGTCCAATATTTTATGCCATATCATTGCCTCAGTGCTGTCCATAACATTGTTTGCTGACCCTGAAGAAGTGCTTCCAATCAGGATATACAACTCATTGACTTTCTTGCCTTTCATGTATACCTTCTTGCCTTTGGTTATCAGGATATAACCATCCTCAATGTTGAACTCATAACCCAGTTGATTCAATGAACCCAGGGAGATCAGATTTCTCTTCAGTTCTGGCACCAGCCTCACATTTGAGAGTATCTTATCTACTCCATCATGCAGCTTCAACCTAACAGAACCACCCCCCTTCACCTTACATGTTTGATTATTGCCCAGCACAACTGAGCCTCCATCAAACCTTCTCAACTCCCTGAACAATGATTCATCAGGGCACATATGGAATGAACATCCAGAATCCAGTACCCACTCATCATTCAGTTTCAGGTTAGTAACCGTTAACACCTCAGCACTATCATACCCACCTTCAGCAGCAACAGTTATATCAGTCTTTTGTTCTTCTCCATGATTCCTATTTCTGTCAGGGCAGTTCTTCTTGAGATGACCAGTTTTGTGACAAGCAAAACATTTCCTCTTCTCAACAAAATCACCAGATTTTGGCCTTTTGTGTTCTTCTTCTTCTTGTTCTGAAACTCTTTCTTGCCCTTCTTAAACCTGACATTCAGTCCTTCAACCTGACCTGAATTTTTCTTATCAGCTTGTCGCTGAAGAGACTTCGTTTTCAGTGCACCCAAAATATCATCAAAGGACAATTGATCCTGCCTCCCAAATAGTAAAGTATCCTTGAAATTTTCAAAGGACTTAGGCAAAGAATTCAGGAGCATCAAAGCCTTATCACCATCATCAATTTCCACTCCCAGGTTCTCAAGATCATCAGCAGCCTTGTTGAATTTCTCAAGTTGTTCAATCAACTCCTTCTCTTCATTCATCCTGAATGACATCAGTTTTTGCTTCATGAACAACTTGTTGGTGACAGACTTGGTCTGATACACCTTCTCCAGCTTACTCCAAACCTCAATGACAGTCTTCTCTTTGCACACCTCCCTCAGAGGTTTATCCCTCAGACACAAGATGATTGTGCTATGAGCCTTTTCCAATATTTCTTGTTTCTTGCCTGGATTTTCTGATGAAGAAGATGGCCATTGATCTTCAGGCTTCAGAGCATTGGCCAGCCCATGATGAGTCAGGAGAGCCTTCATCTTGATCTTCCACAAACCAAAGTCGTTTGCCCCAGTGAATTTCTCAAAATCCAACTTGGTGGATGCCATGATTGATGATTAACTCAGTCGATTCTTTCTTCCTTTCCTATAGACGGCGCCAATTGTTGTGAAATATGACCGGAAATGAATCGAACTCAATAAGACTTCGAGTAATCAGAACAATTGGAAACTTGCCAGATGAACACACTCAACAGAAATAATGAAATCAAAATAACAAAGCAATTTACTTGGTTCGATCAAATTGATCTATGTCCACGGATGGGGTTGACTCACTTCACTAATCAATGGAATAATGTTTACAGAATACAAAGCTTTCTCACTCTAATCTCTCTTTTAAGTATCGAGTGAATTACACAGTCTTTTAAATCCGGGAATAAGTACGTATTTATAGATCTAATCCTTAACTGCCTTTGAGCAATTAACCAATCAACGGGATTCGTATGGTTATAACCGCCTTGAATAACTGTTCCGGCGTCCAATAGGATTGCTCCGCCAGCTGCCCAAATAACCGACTTTATCACTCTATTGAAGTTGCCTTCGTCATGCTCTGTTTTAACTGTCAGCTCAGGATCGCCTTCATGCTGAGTGATTCAGGGAGTAGGTGATTTTCAGCTTAGGATGATCTCTTAGGATTCGCCTTCAGTTCTACTGAGTCTTCAGTGTCTTCACTGATCTGACCACTCAGGATGACATTCAGGATGAGTGTCAGTATCAGAATACTTCTGACTCAGGATCAAGTCTTCACTCAGGCTCAGGATGCTTTCCTCAGGAATATTCCTCAGGATCCAATACTCAGGATCAGGATTCCTGACTAATCTTCAGTACTCAAACTCAGCTTATCTTTACACTTAACAGAGATAATCCAAAATAGAATATGTGCAAATTGGTGATGGAGAGAACACTTATAAATTGGTTCGTATTATTTGTACATACTAAATTTTTATGTTTCTGTGCATTAAAAGAAAATTACGCAGTCTGTGTAAATTATTTAAACCAATTCGCAATTTGGATCATTTTTTTAATAATCAATATGTAAATGCTTATTTTCTGAATATATTTTCAACTTTAGGTTTTTTTTAAAAAAATTGTGTATTGTTCGGAAAAAATATCATTATTTTACTAAAAGATTTTAGAATAATTGAATTTTACATAAATAATTAATTTATTGCTAAAAAAATGAGTTCCTCATATCTTATAAATGAGTAAGTCTCTTGTGCACTAGTTACACGGTGTAACTCAAGTTCATTTTTTAAAAGTTACACAATTTATTACTGAAAAGTTGCACAAATTATTACTGAAAAGTTACACTATGAAAGATACACTTTTCAATAATAACATGTATAATTTTTCAGTAGTATTTTGTGTAACTTTTAAAAAATGAACTTGAGTTGCACCGTGTAACTTGTGCATACAAGACTAATCACTTATAAATAAGTTTTACCATATAGCTTTAAAAAAAAGAAAATTATCGAACTAATTATAAATGAATGCAATCAAATTTTACTGTGAACTTATTTTGTACATTGCCATGATGCTTTTGATTAATTTGTGCAGCAGCCTGCACACGATTTGCTACATTTAGGCAGGTGCCTTTAATTAATTAATTTGTCTTCGTTGCCTTGTCTTAATTGCAAATTGGCCAGGTTGAATCATCTTAGATGCAGTGGAATTTAATTCATAAATTTATGCCGATTTATAATATTCATTCAAGATTGTACAAGACATCTTATATTATAATATGTTACATACATGATATGCATCTAAAATTTAAATGATGATCAATTAACTAGGGCTAATGTTGCCTAGAATGTTAGGATCATGGGCTAAAAGGGCTTAATATTTATTTAATTTATATAACAGTAGATCTTGTATAAAATTGTTTCATGACTAGACCAACATATACTTATAAATTAAAAAATTATCACTTATAAAAACTAATAATATTTTAATAAATTTTGATAATATTCTTATTAAAAGATACTACTCCCTCCGACCCATGACTACCTTCACATACCTAAAAAAGAAATTTTTTTATGCCAATAAAGTGCATTTTTTTATTCTATTATTTAACTTTACAATCGCATACTCATTTTTTCTTAGTTCGCGTGCCAAATACAACTATGAAAGTAATTTCGGGACAGGGGAGTATTATTTAAACTTATCACGAATTTTTTAAAAAGTGATAATATTTTTGTTAAAGTGAATATATAGTTATTTTTCTTAAAAATATTATCATATTTTATTATAATCTTATCAACATTAAATATAAATGAGTAGGTATTGTGTGAAAATAGTTCATAATAAACATATTATGAAATTATTTTAAAATGTCAAATATTTTGTCAAGTGTATCAAAATATGTATCAGGTGCATCAAAAGCTGAGGTTAATAAATAAATTTAATTGACCTCAGCTTTTGATACACCTACTAAAATTTTTGATACATCTGATTAAATATTTAATACTTTAAAAATGGTTCATGATAAGTTTATCACATCATTAACTATTTTCATACAAAACTTTGCCCATATAAATATATTTAAGATATATAATTTGCAGAAGGTCAAAATAAATCCATCATATACATCATATATGTCGACCCAAAACAAACCTAACTTTTCCAACGACTGTGACCATGATATCCCCACATGGACTGCTTATAAATTTTTAAGGTGTCACAGTTTTCATATAGGTTTGAAATGTTGAGATTACAGCTCGTAATTAGCACGCAATCAATCAACATATATTTGGCCAACAATTGGACGGTGACAGATCCACATGTAAAGCCTAATTTTTCAAAAGATTCAAAGTTGTAATTAAGGGTAGGATATAACAGGTGAAATTTGTTCGTAATATAAAATTTATATCATTATATATATGTATTTACTAATATCATTATATGCATACAATAATATCATAATATTTTACGTTGTGATTTCAATTTTTGTGTGATATCATTAGTAAATGAATATAACAGTATCAATAAATATATCAAATAGTAGTAATTTCATAAGATAAAATATGTTGTTTGTGAGTTGGAAAAGTGTGGTGTGGGGAAGCATAGGAATAGGGGGCAGCAGAATTTAATGTTGCAAATAGTGGAATGAGAGATATAAGTAATTATTAGCTAGAGAGTTGGCACTGACATGCATTATCAACTTGCACAATTTGACACTTCATATATCTACCTTTTTTTCAGAAACATTGAATGTGTTGGATCGAAATCTTCAATTTTGGTAGGTAATAACATAAGAGTATTTGATAGTGTTACGTAATCTTCAATTAATTTGGTAGGTAATAACTAGCTAGTACATAAGAGTGTTTGATAGTGTTACGTAGAATATATGGTACTGTTGAAATCTCACTTTACACCGTGATTTTGGATGCAGACGTAAATTGAGTATTTACATGATCTTGAGTAGGGGTGGCAATTTCTTATACGACACGATAACACGACACGAAAATGATACGAAAATTGCGGGTTAGTGTTTAGGCTTATCGTGTTCGTGTCCTTATCGTGTCGACCTGATAAGGACACGAATATTTCGTGTCGTGTTCGTGTCGTGTCAACCCGTTAAACACGATAAAATTAACAGATGACCCATTAACCCGTTAACAACCTGTTAATCTGTTAGTGATCTGATATATATTACTAATATGTATCTGATAGTAGCACGTTAATAAATTTTAAATACAAAATATTAAATATATTAATATTAAAATTGATAATAAATATAAAATTTATTAATTTTCGTGTC
The DNA here is from genome assembly GCA_026898435.1 of Prunella vulgaris. NCBI lineage: Eukaryota > Viridiplantae > Streptophyta > Magnoliopsida > Lamiales > Lamiaceae > Prunella > Prunella vulgaris. The sequence continues at coordinate 234,629 of JAPKLY010000197.1, forward strand.
CTTATCGTGTTCTTATCGTGTCGTTTCGTGTTTTTATTTAATTATTAATTTTTTAAAAATGATAAATAAACTTTCGTGTCATTATCGTGTCGTGTCGTGTTGACACGAAAATTTTCGTGTTCGTGTTCGTGTTTACCTATGTCTTATCGTGTCGTGTCGTGTCGTTATCGTGTCGACACGATTACACGATTTGCCACCCCTAATCTTGAGCTCGACTCGTTTATCAATATAATAAATGGAGTTTGAATCTCAATGAATTGAGTTGAACTCGCGTTTGCTAGTTGTTTTAAGAGCTATAAGTGAATATGACATAATTAAGAAAAAAAAAAAAAGTAGGATAAAGAAAAGAATAAGCAAGTGGCTTTTGTGAGATACACGATTTTAGGTTTGACTTATTTATTAATATAATAAATGGAGTTCGAATCTCAACGAGTTGAGTTGAACTCTCACTTGCTAGTTGTTTTAAAGGAAACAGTTACAAGGAGGACATCTTTTTAGGTTTATTACAAAGAGAATTAGGAGTGCAATTTTTAAAATATTTGCACACTCATTTTGAGTATGTTTTTGGGTGTGCAATTTTTATAATTTTTGCACACTTGTTTCTTTTTGCAATTTATAAGAAAAATATATTCCTTTTATTTTTCTCTCTTTTAAAAGCTATGAGTGAATAGGGCATAATTAAAAAAAAATAAGCAAGTGACTTTTGTAAGATAGTGAGTTATGAGCCTCGGTGATATAGACTTAATAATAAACTTGATCTATATATATATATATATATATATATATATATATTAAAAGTGTAATTGACGTTTGACGGTTGTTGGGCGGTTGAGCGTCGCCAAGCGCTTAGACCGTCTAGACGATCCCAAAGTCTTTTATTATTATTATTATTATTATTTTCTACTAATATTATTAGTTTTTAATTGTATATATTACTAAAAATACACATTATACGATAAATTATAAATTTAAAATATTGTTAATAATCAAATACATTTTACATAAAATGTAACAAGTCAACAAAAAATAAAAAACTATCATAATACAATATTGTCCAACTTCTAAATGAAACACAAAAATAACAAAATACTAGTATGAATAAATTATTAAGTAGTTCAATTAAATTTTAATTTTTTAGTAATTAATTAATTTAGTTTTATTTTTTAGTTTTAATTTTAACTTGAAAAAAAAAAGTTAAATGACGGTCTAGACATCGACAATTGTAGTGTCGTCAAGCACCTAAGCAATCTCGGCGACATCCATTTATCACTGTTATATATATAAATATATCATATATGAAAAATTAAAAATGCAAGAATTCAACTAATTAATATATTATAGTTAGCTAAATGGGTTGCACTCCATTGGAGTTAGGGGTGTAAATGAATCGAGTCAAAATGAATAGTGTTTAGATCAAACTCGAATCGATTGTAATATTCGAAGTTTGAAACTCGACTCGAGCTCGATCTAACCTAATTTTTTAAACTAGAACTTAACTAGATCAAAAACTCGATAAATTCGATAATCCGTATTATTTACAAAATAAAATGTAAAATGAATATTAACTCATTTTTTGTCTAAATATTGCATGTTTTACTAATCTATAATATATATACTAATTTATATAAAATGGCTTAATCTTATATGCACCAGTTGTATCGTGCAACTCAAGGTTATTTTTAAAAGTTATATAAAATATTAGTGAAAAGTCACACATGTTATTACTGAAAAGTGTATCTTTAATAGTGTAACTTTTCAGGAACAATTTGTGTAACTTTTCAGTAATAAATAGTGTAACTATTTAAAATACACTTAAATTGCACGGTATAACTGGTGCATAAGAGACTTACTCATATAATATAATATAATATAATATATATATATATATATACTAATGATCTACAAAGTATTGTTACGTCTATATCATATATTTATATATAATATAATTAATTTATTATATGTATATATATTAGTATATATAATATAATTACAAAACTATAATATCAAAATAGTAAATGTTGTGCAAGTTCGATTAGGGCCGCGAGCCTCTTGAATCGAATATTTATAAGCTCGAACTGGTGAGCTACCCGAGTAGCTCGAGCTCGACTCGATTCGAGTTGATTTTGATATTTTTACGAGTCGAGTAGCTCGCCTCACGTACACCCCTAATTGTAGCTCAATATTGCTTTATATATTACTCTCTTCATCCCACTATAAGTTGTTCATTTTGTCATTTTCGTCCGTCCACTATATGTTGCTCGTTTACGATTATAACTTTTTAGGAAACTACTATTCACTTCTTTATTATTATTTCTAATACATTTTACACTATTCTCATTTTTTTTAATTACTTTTCATCATCACATCACATGTATTATATCAATATTTTTATATTCTTCTTAATATTAGCGCCCGAAAGTCGTGAGCAACTTATAAGGAGAAAACAGGGAGTAGTATTTAACTAATAAACATAAATCTTCTTAGTAAAATAATATTAATCACTCTTATACAATTATTTATTTGAGATGAAGCAAATACAATTTTTTTTAAAAAAACAAAAGGAAAAAAAGAAAGAAAAGAAAATCATATATTCACCCAGTGAGTCGGATCCTCTCCATTTAATATTTCCTCCATCTAGTGTAGATGTCATTTTTTTTTTGACGGAAAGAGTAATATATTGATTAAACAGCCGGAAAATCGGTAACTACATCAGCAATAATAGAATCTGGAATCTAAGAAGAGAAAAAATCGGCATTACAAGAGAAGCTAAATAATGCTAAACGGTGAGCAACAATATTCCATGTTCGTCTAGTCCACCGAAATGAGATGTCCATAAAGCACGAACGAAGCTCAAAAATTTCAGCCACCACCTTTCCAAAATAAGACAAGTCAGGTCTTAGATTTATCAATGCATTAATCAAAACCTGAGAATCAGATTCTGCAATAACATTAGTAATATCAAGCTGCTACTGTTTTTTTAAACCTTGGAGCATTGCTTGAGCTTCCGCCACATCCACCACCACCTCCCCTTGTTGTTTCTGTGCAAAACAAGTGTAGATGTCATATTATCATGAAAGTATATACATAATTAAAATAATTAATATATATATATATATATATGAAACTCATAATAATAGGTGGTATTTATCCTACACGAAAGAAATGAAATGGAAGAAATATTAAATGGTCTGGATTAAATTTATAGAATTTCAAAACAACATATCCTGGTTCTAGAAACTAAATAAAACTACTGTAGATAATTGGGGAGGGCCGAGAACGCGTGAGAAAATATTAAACATGGGTTAATTAAATGGGTCAAATAATGAGTATGAAATTTCTGTCAAAAAAAAAAAAATGAGTATGAAATATTTGAAAATGTGTCACACAACTTGTCTCATATATCACTGATTCATGTAAAAAAAAACAAATCATACTTTAAAAATATCTCACGCAGACATAATTATATATTATATCTTTAACTGATATCCAATCACAATTTCTTTTTTATCGTACATATTAAAAAAATAAAGCACTGGAGCATATCAAGATAAAATTTGGTACTAATCAATTGAAAAGATGAAGTGAACAAATTCCAAAACAGTGTGGCATGTGTACCAATCATTCACAATTACTATTACTAATCTATAATTCCCTATTCAATAATATATTTTACCAAGTTAACCTTTATTTTTAGCTTTATCTCCACATGGGAAGGCTACATTATATATCTTTAATTACTTGATTTAGCAAATTAATTAGAATAAAAGTAATTAATTGCAGTGGTGGATAAGTACGACTTATTATAAAAGAATATCGACTTTAAGAGACAATTGAAGAGTGGGGACCGTTCATCATCATTTATTTAAACCCTATTTTTGTGTCCACTAATTAAGATCGCCACTTAATTTAAATATATTTTTAAATAATTATATTAATTATTATTAAATATTTGTATTCTTTATTATAAAAAATTAACTTTTAAAAAAAAATGTAACTTTTTAAAAATGTATTTAAATTACATAGAAAATTTAAAGCACAAAAGATATGCTCTTTATTTAAAACCAATGAATTCCAATTATAAAAGATAAGGATAAACACTTAATATTTCCTCGGTCACATAAAAACTTGCAGACTTTACTTTTTGGGACGTTCCATAAGAACTTGCAGACCCATAAAAGAAAATCTTTTCGTAAATTTCACCCTCAAGTGAATTGCATTCACATTAGAGATGTTAAACTGGCCGCGGACTGACCCGTTTAATCCTGAAATTTACAGGGTTAGGTCCGAGCATATGGCGGCCCGTATAAATCGGATTTTTTTTTTTGCCCGGACTGGTTGGCCCGCGAGCTAATCGGACTAGTCCGCCGGTTTCCGGGCTGGCCCGATAGCCCGGTTTTATTTTTATTAAATTAATTTTATAATATAAATTGAAAAGTAGGGTCTGGTTCTCTCACTGTTGTAATTTGTAAATTTGTATACATTAAGTCATTAATACTAATTTATACTTACAGTTTGTATTATAATTTATAACTAGCTAACATGTTTATTAATTAACTTATTACTCATATTAATTTACTAATTTGTTATTAACTAAGAATTAAAAATAGAAAATAGTAGAAAACTAGATATCAATTAAATTAAGTTCTCATGTTCTTCAGTTATATGTTTAATGTGTGAACTTCATAGATGTGTGAACTTTATGGGTTAATGTGTGAACTTCATGTTGTGTGAACTTCATGGATTATGTTGTTAATGTGTGATCTTTATGGATTATATTGTTAGTGTGTTAACTTTATGTTGTTGATGTGTGAACTTTATAGATTATTTTAGTTAATAAATCATTAGTTGTATTTTATATTAAATTTAAATTTTTCTAACTTTTTTACCCCGAATCCGTTAGTGGCGGACCTCTAGGGTTAGAGTTAGATCTCGAGTATTAGTGGCTCGTTAAGAACGAACTGCTAACTTCCGGGACCATTTAAACCCGCAGCCGCCGCAACCCTACCGCATCCTAATTATAAATAATTAGGTCAAAAGATAAAGGATATCGAATATCAACGACAAATTAATATATATATTTCTTTTCAACCAAATTGATTCGACAATAGGAGAATCAAATGGAAAGTACACGTGTACGTATGAGCTGTAATAAGGAATGATTATTTAATTAATAAAATTTGAAAGTAAAAATAAGGAATATAATCAGTACTAGATTCCATTACAACTACAAGTTTATTTATATATACACACTTGAGATTGACATTAATACAACATATCAAGAATGATGAGGAAGAAGAAGAAGAAGAAAAAAATATTCATGTAATTGAATTGAAGAAGCAACCAAAGGCAAGTCGATTGAGGGCAAAGGGAAGGTGACGCCTTTCTTCCAGGCTTTTTTTTTCATGTTTTTTTTTTCTGGGTTCCTTCCTTGTGGAACTTTTGTTGATGAATAACTGTATAACTCATGTTTGATTTGGATTTCTTAATCTTATTTTTATTTCTCTAGCTAGCATTTGTGATTTTATATTGTGGTTGTGTTTGCAAGAAATTCTTGTACTTAAATTGATTATAATTTTATTAATTACGTAAAAAGTTATTTTGAGTATACAAAATTACGTAAAAAGTAATTTTGAGTATTTTGTTTATGATTTGTGTTACATTCTACTTGAATTAATACCTAAAATCTATAATGTAAAAGCTGAGAGAGCATGCTTTTAACTGTTTATAACTTTTCAATAATATTTTACTCTATTCAAAAAATATATCAAACACTTGATATTCACTTTTAATTAAATTTATGAACACTTACCTGTTTTATTATTAAGCAATTATTCCCACGATCACTAAGTTAAATCACTCTTCAAAATACAGAAGTTATCACACACTATGATAATGAAATTCCTAAAATTTGTGAAATTACTCCTAATTATATGATTTATTAGGATTAAGATTAAGAGGTACTGTTTGACTGAGCTTATAAGCTAGCCTTTTAAAACAATTTACAAATTGTTTAAGAAAGTTCTCTTGATAAAATAATATGTTTGACAACTTATAATATCTTCAAATGAGTTACTTACAACTTATAAGCTAAAAAAAAAAAAAGAGATCTCCTCATTCCGGACCTGGTATCACTCCCCGCTCTACCTCAATATAAAAAATATATATAATATATTTATTTTCTACTATAATTTTTTTTTAAAATATATGATAAATTATCAAATAATTTGTAAGTTATATTAATAAAACACTAATAACTTCGTATGAACATTTAAAATAATTTATATAAGATGTTAAATCTTATAAAATATTTAAAATAAGTTTCATTAATTAGACATCCTGTAAGGTGTAATATCACGTGTCTTTATATTATTGCATGTTCTTGTATTATCAATTTTAGTCATTTTCTATGAATAATATTATACTCCATCCATCCATTATAAATATGTGCATCATTGTGTTTACACGAATTCTAAAAATAATAGATAAAATATAAATTTTATTAGTGTATTATAAAATCTACTTATAAATAAAATAATATTCATTATTTGTTTCTAATTAACATATTTATCTCCTAGCTTGAACACCCTCCGAAAATAAGAATTTGGATTGCCGACATCTATTCCGATATTTGTTAAAATGAGATGTAATTAAGATACATAAATAAACATTATATTGATTATATTAATGGCCGGGGCTCAAGGGATGAAGCATATATTATGTCATCAAAACGAATTACAGAACATATAAATAACTCAGGTCATAATAATAAAATTATTTGTAATTAAATTTCTCATAGTATGTTACTTTTTAATTAGGTCATGGATACTTGACTGGTAGCTCACTTAGCCACCGTGTCTTCATTTCATGAGTGAGTGATCCAGATTCGATTTTCTTTAAGAACGAATTAAGTGAGTTATAAGGTCTCTAGAAAAAAAAATCTTGAAGTATTTAGGGATTTGGTGAATTAACTACTACAATTAATTTCTCAAGTGGATTCCACAGTATACTCACAATATTTTTATTTTATCTATTTTTTTTTTAAACTTGTGCATTTATAATGGTGCACAAGTATAATGAACGAATGTAATTTTAATTAATTAACATACCAAAAAAAATTAAGATATATGTGTGAGTGTGGACCGTGTGGTCTTCAATAGTGATCAAGAACTGTTTCACATGGTTCTTGCAACGATTTGTATACTTGTAAATAGCCTTTCACAAGAAGGGCCTCGCTTATTAACACGAAAGTAAAATCCATTTTATACAAAAATGTATTTTTATATATACATACATATATATTTGTCACATTTTATGCATATTTTATTTTAAATTACATATGTATTTATATAGCATTTTTGGAATAAAAAGTAAGAAGAATATAAATAAAATTAATAATAAATAATAGTTATTGGTGTCTATTAAAAAATATCATTTAAAATATATTAAATAAATAAATATTCAGAATATGTAAAAATATATAGAGTTGTTTAGTTGGTAAACATGAAGAGCAAAATTTAAATTTTATATAATGTAATATAAATTTTTTTATTGCAGGAGGGTTTCGCCCTTTCTAAATACGATTTTTTTAAACATTATTGGATTATTGATCCAATGTATATTATTATTTTTCATGTGATTGTACTTGCATTAGAACATTTGCACCCCACATAGCAATCGTCTTAAAATAACAAGAAATATTATTTTTAATTTAAAATTAATTGTCAATATTATTCACTTTTGACCGATATAATACAAAATAAAGCCATAAAAAATTGGGGATATGCTGCTCTTACTCTGCTGATGTGGATGTTGAGTCACTAACTTTTTTAATTCAAACTTTGATAGCTGATAAAACTTCTATATTCATTAATTATCCAATTTGTGTAAATATGCATAATCCCATATGTGGGCTCCACCTCAAAAATGTAACATTACTCCAGTATACCTTAGAATTACAATACCACAAAAAAAGTCAAAACATTATTGGGAGCTAATTAATTCCAACGTGCCAACTAGTTCATATAGCCTGGAAGAAACACTATTAATTAATTCACTCTAATTTTAATAATTTCTTGCAATTGTGGCGTTTGGTATAATAGTAAGAAATGAAAAGTGTATAAAAATGAAAAAGAGTATGGAATGAAAGTCATAATTCTCAAATAGTTGAATTATGGTAGATTCCTTAGTTTTTTGGGAATTAAAATTATAGTAAAATCATTCCAAATACACATTATGACTTTGATTATCATTACTCATCTTCCAAAGGTGTCAACCAAACAGCCCCTAAGTTCACTAAATTAATCGCATTTCACTTGACCAATCCTGATCTCAACAGTCAAAACCAGGATCATTCAATTCTTTTTAACTCATAGGTATCATAAAGATATGCAAACATTAGATTATAGAGGACTCATACCTCTTCTCAGCATCTGTAGTCCCAAGAGCCATAGTCTTGTAAGGAGGCGCTTGGTATGAAAATCCTTCAATGGTAATGGGAATTGAGATATAATTGTAGTAATTATAGTAGCTAATGAAATCAAATGAGGTGTATAACATTGTTTTTCCTCCTAAATAAGGTAATCAACACCCCCATTTGATTACCCCCTCTTCACCTTGTAATCATCCTCCTCAATCAATCCCCCATACCACAACCAATATATTTCTTTTTTGTCAACTTTTTCCAAAATTGAAGCACAATACTATTGATATAACCACCATAAATACAAACATACATTCAACATATGTAGGATAAAAAAGGAAAATGAAATTTCATTCCCATTACCATTGAAGAATTTGAAACAAGCGCCCCCTAAGTTTACAAAAGTAAAAATAGTAGATTCATACTCCCTCTGTTCCAAAATTCTTTTCACTCTATAAATAAAAATTATTATTTTAACTTAGTCTTCACAATATTCATATATTTTACATAAAATGTCACAACTTTTACATTTAATCTAACTAATTTTATTAATTTAATAATATAAATTTACACATCATCCCACTTTATTTAAAAATTGTGCACTTGTTATGGTGAAAATACTTTTGAACGGAGGGAATAATATATTCGATGACTAATATAAGCATGAATGCAAAAAGACACTTGAAGTCCTACCGCTTGATTATAAATTTATATATGAATAAAATCATGAAAATAGGTTAAATGAAGAGATAATCATCAAGGCTTTCTATCTTTCAATGTAATTTAATAGCGCATTGCTTTGTTTAAGTGCTTCATCAAATGTTTCAATTGTCTTCAACAAATATAAAGTGTTACTTAGTGTTGTGAAATATGATCGGAACTGAATCGAGCTCAATAAGACTTCAAGTAATCAGAACAATTGGAAATTTGTCGGATGAACACACTCAATTGAAATAATGAAATCAAAAGAACAAAGCAATTTATGTGGTTCGATCGAATTAATCTACGTCCACTGATGGGGTTGGCTCACTTCACTAATCAATGGAATAATGTTTACAGAGTACAAAGCTTTCTCACTCTAATCTCTCTCTAAGTATCGAGTGAATTACATAGTCTTTTTCACCTTGTTTTTTATTCTGGAATGAATACGTATTTATAGATCAGACCCTTAACCGCCTTTGAGCTCTTAACCAATCAACGAGATTCGTATGGTTATAACCGCCTTGAATAATTGTTCCGGCGTCCAATAGGATTGCTCCGCCAGCTGCCCAAATAACCGACTTTATCACTCTGGTGAAGTCGTCTTTGCCATGCTCTGTTTTATAACTGTCAGCTCAGGATCGCCTTCATGCTGAGTGACTCAGGGAGTAGGTGATTTTCAGCTCAGGATGATCTCTCAGGATTCGCCTTCAGTTCTACTGAGTCTTCAGTGTCTTCACTGATCTGACCACTCAGGATAGAAGTCAGTCTGAGTGTCAGGATCAGAACACTCTTGACTCAGGATCAAGTCTTCGCTCAGGCTCAGGATACTTTCCTCAGGAATATTCCTCCGGATCCAATACTCAGGATCAAAATTCCTGACTAATCTTCAGTACTCAAACTCACCTTATCTTTACACTTAACAATTCTCCACCTTAAAGTAAGTGAGTTTCCCCATTTCACACTCCACCTCAGGACCTAGCTCATGGTACATCCCATGACCGCAGCTTGATCAGCTCCAAGCAATATCTGAATTTGGAAATAGGTAGGACCTTAGTCAGCATATCCGCAGCATTATCCTCAGTAGAAACCTTCTGCACTTAAATCACTTTCTTTTCCACCACATCTCTCACAAAATGAAGCCTTACATCAATATGTTTGGATCTCTCATGAAAGACCTGATGCTTAACCAAATGAATTGTGCTCTGATTGTCACACTGAACTGCAACTTCATTTTTCCTGATTCCAAATTCTTTAATCATACCCTTGAGCCACATCGCTTCCTTCACTGCTTCAGTCATCGCAATATATTCAGCCTCAGTAGTTGAGAGTGCCACTACTGACTGGAGTACTGCTCTCCAGCCGATTGCTATACCATATAATGTGAACACATATCCTGTTAAGGATTTCCTCGTATCAATGCTTCCAGCACAATCTGAGTCCACATATCCCTGAAGTGGTTGAGTGCCATCCTTAGTCTTCTCGAAGAGTAACCCCAGATTTTCAGTTCCCTTTAAGTATCTCATGATCCACTTAAAAGCCTCCCAGTGTGTCTTTCCCGGATTTGCCATAAATCTACTGACCACACTGACTGAATGTGCTAAATCTGGCCTGCTGCACACCATAGCATACATTATGCTACCTATCCCATTTGAGTAAGGAATTTTACTCATTTGTGTCTTCTCTTCTTCTGACTTCGGACACTGACCTGATGTCAGTTTGAACTGTTGACCAAGGGGTGTAGATACAACTCTGGCTTCATGCATGTTAAACCTCCTGAGTATCTTCAGGATGTAATCCTTCTGAGTTAAGAACAACCTCCTTTTGTCCTTATCTCTGATAATTTCCATGCCCAGTATCCTCTTAGCACTTCCCAGATCCTTCATGTCAAATGTGCTACTCAGTTTTACCTTCAATCTCTGAATTCTGTCAGGACTCTTGCTTGCAACCAGCATGTCATCCACTCAGCAGATATGTGAGTACTTCCTTCCCTTGTTTTTCAAGATAGACACAACTATCATACCTGCATCTTGTAAAGCCTATGGAGATCATAAAACTATCAAACTTCTTGTACCATTGCCTCGGACTTTGCTTCAGTCCATACAATGATTTCTTCAGTAGACACACCTTATCCTGATTCCCAGGTAGAAGAAAACCTTCAGGTTGTTGCATGTGTATAGTTTCTTCAAGGTCTCCGTGTAGAAAGGTTGTCTTGACATCTAACTACTGAAGCTTCAAGTCCTCCTGAGCTACCTTTGACAATAGGATTCTGATTGAACAGTGTTTCACCACTGGTTAGAATACCTCATTGAAGTCTACCACCTCTCTCTGAGTGAAGCCTCTGGCAACAAGCCTTGCCTTATATCTCAGCCTCTCTCTTCCTCCTGACCCCATTTCAGATTTCTTCTTGAAGATCCACTTGGAACTGACTACCTTCTGTCCCTGAACCTTGTTCACAAGTGTCCAGGTGTTATTCTTCTCTAATGACTGAAGTTCCTCAGTCATGGCCAATATCCATCTCTCTTTGTCTTTGCCTGACACAGCTTCAACATAACTTTGTGGTTCCTGATGCTCCACCTCTTCAGCGGTTATCAGGGCATAGGATACCATGTTAGCCTCACCAAACCTAGTTGGAGGGTGTATGTTTCTCCTGTGTCTGTCTCTTGCTAGACTATAATTCCTGAGATCTTGGCCTTCAGTATCTGAAATTGAATGGTCAGAATGATCGTCAGTATCACTATCCTCTGACTCCTCCGGAGTCCTCCCTGATCTTTCACCTAACTCAGTGCCTGCTTGTCCTGAGTTCTTGTCAGGATTCTCCACCTCAACCTGAACTCCGTCTTCTGAAATAATACCATCCGAGTCCTGAGAGCTTATGGTCTGATTGTATCCCATGACTCTCTCATTGAAAATCACATCTCTACTGACAGTACACCTTTTGTGACCAGGTTCCAAGCACCATAACTTGTATCCTTTTATTCCCTTGGGATAACCAATAAAGTCACATCTCAGTGTTCTGGGTTCCAGCTTGTCCTGCCTGATATGGGCAAAAGCTGAGCATCCAAAGACCTTCAGGTTGGTGTAATCCGAGATCCTTCCATACCACACCTCATCAGGTGTCCTGAACTCAATAGATGAGGATGGTGACTTGTTAATGAGATAACAAGCTGTACTGACTGCCTCCCCCCAAAACACCTTGGGTAGCTTTGCATCTGACAACATGCTCCTGGCCTTTTTCAGGATTGTTCTATTCATCCTCTCAGCCAATCCATTTTGCTGAGGATTTGCAGGAACAATCATGTGTCTAGTGATCCCCCTTTCCTTGTAGAAATTGTTGAACTCCTCTGATACATACTCCAATCCATTATCAGTCCTGAGATATTTAATGGATCTTTCTCTTTTATTTTCTTGTTCACTGACCCAATCCCTGAACCTTGCCAAGGCCTCACTCTTCTGCTTCAGTATGAACACCCATACTTTCCTGCTAAAGTCATCAATGATTGTCATGAAGTATCTTCCTCCTCCATGAGTCTCCACCTTAGCTGGTCCCCAGATATCAGAATGAACATAATCCAGAGGTGCATCAGTAGTCTTCTTGCGCTTTGAGAATGGGATTTTCTTGGATTTACCCAGGACACAATTGTCACAAAAATCCAATTTCATCACCTTTCCTTCCCCAAATGCCTTCTGCTTTGAAAGTTCTTGGAGCCCCCTTTCTCCAATATGGCCCAACCTCTTATGCCATATCATTGCCTCAGTGTTGTCCATAACATTGTTTGCTGACCCTGAAGAAGTCCTTTCAATCACGATATACAACCCATTGACTTTCTTGTCTTTCATGTATACCTTATTGTTTTTTGTTATCAGGATATAACCATCCTCAGTGTTAAACTCGTAACCCAGTTGATTCAGTGAACCCAGGGAGATCAGATTCTCTTCAGTTCTGGCACCAGCCTCATATTTGAGAGTATCTTATCTATTCCATCATGCAGCTTCAACCTGACAGAAACACTCCCCTTCACCTTACATGTTTGATTATTGCCCAGCAAAACTGAGCCTCCATCAAACCTCCTCAACTCCCTGAATAATGATTCATCAGGGCACATATGGAAAGAACATCCAGAATCTAGTACCCACTCATCATTCAGTTTCAGGTTAGTAACCGTTAACACCTCAGCACTATCATACCCACCTTCAGTTGCAACAGTTATATCCGCCTTTTGTTCTTCTCCCTGATTCCTATTTCTGTCAGGGCAGTTCTTCTTGAGATGACCAATTTTGTGACAAGAAAAACATTTTCTCTTCTCAACAAAATCACCAGATTTTGGCCCCTTTGTGTTCTTCTTCTTCTTATTCTGAAACTCTTTCTTGCCCTTCTTAAACCTGACATTCAATCCTTCAGGCTGACCTGAATTTTTCTTATCAGCTTGTAGCTGAAGAGACTTCATTTTCAGTGAACCCAGAATGTCATCAAAGGACAATTGATCCTGCTTCCCAAATAGCAAAGTATCCTTGAAATTTTCAAAGGATTTAGGCAAAGAATTCAGGAGCATCAAAGCCTTATCACCATCATCAATTTTCACTCCCAGGTTCTCAAGATCATTAGCAGCCTTGTTGAATTCCTCAGTTGTTCAATCAACTCTTTTTCTTCATTCATCCTGAATGACATCAGTTTCTGCTTCATGAACAATTTGTTGGTGACAGACTTGGTCTGATATACCTTCTCCAGCTTACTCCAAACCTCAATGGCAGTCTTCTCCTTGCACACCTCCCTTAGAGGTTTATCCCCCAGACACCAGATGATTGTGCTATGAGCCTTTTCCAATATTTCTTATTTCTTGCCTGGATTTTCTGACGAAGAAGATGGCCATTGATCTTCAGGCTTCAGAACATTGGCCAGCCCATGATGAGTCAGGAGTGTCTTCATCTTGATCTTCCACAAACCAAAATCGTTTGCTCCAGTGAATTTCTCAAATTCCAGCTTGGTAGATGCCATGATTGATGATTTTACCGGTCGATTCTTCATTCCTCCTCACAGACGGCGCCAATTGTTGTGAAATATGACCGGAACTGAATCGAGCTCAATAAGACTTCAAGTAATCAGAACAATTGGAAATTTGTCGGATTAACACACTCAACAGAAATAATGAAATCAAAAGAACAAAGTAATTTACGTGGTTCGATCGAATTGATCTACGTCCACGGATGGGGTTGGCTCACTTCACTAATCAATGGAATAATGTTTACAGAGTACAAAGCTTTCTCACTCTAATCTCTTTTTAAGTATCGAGTGAATTACACAGTCTTTTTCTCCTTGTTTTTTATTCTGGAATGAATACGTATTTATAGATCAGACCCTTAACCGTCTTTGAGATCTTAACCAATCAACGAGATTCGTATGGTTATAACTGCCTTGAATAACTGTTCCGGCGTCCAATAGGATTGCTCCGCCAGCTGCCCAAATAACCGACTTTATCACTCTGGTGAAGTCGCCTTTGCCATGCTCTGTTTTATAACTGTCAGCTCAGGATCGCCTTCATGTTGAGTGACTCAGGGAGTAGGTGATTTTCAGCTCAGGATGGTCTCTCAGGATTCGCCTTCAGTTCTACTGAGTCTTCAGTGTCTTCACTGATCTGACCACTCAGGATAGAAGTCAGTTTGAGTGTCAAGATCAAAACACTCCTGACTCAGGATCAAGTCTTCGCTCAGGCTCAGGATACTTTCCTCAGGAATATTCCTCCGGATCCAATACTCAAGATCAGAATTCCTGACTAAACTTCAGTACTCAAACTCAGCTTATCTTTACACTTAACACTTAGTATTGACATTTGATGCATGATTGTCAATGTAGAATACGAGATTCAACGGGTAAACAGAGTAGTAATTCTGAATCCATCTATTTTAGGTGCTTTCAAGTCCAACCACCTCCACCGTTTGACTATAAAATGATATTTTTTCTTTGAAAAATAAAATTATTAATCTATTCAAAATATCCATATTTTTAATGAATAGATAACTTTATCCTTTAAAGCAAACACTCCTCGTAATTAAGTGCCGAAGGAAACCATAGGTTTTCGTCCCATCTCGCTTAGCATTCAATCATAAGAATAAATAAATGGAAATCTAACTTGTGCAAGCACATTCAAGTTGCAACAATGGATATTTTTAGGGTGACTTACATATAGGTTCAAAAAAGTCAATATATTTACAAATAGGTTCTGTGCAAGAAAAAAAATATGTTTATGTGCAAATATTTTGAACTTATTTGTAAATATAGTAGCTTTCTTGAATCTATATGTAAATCATCCATATTTTTATGGTAAATTTGTGTGACATGGAGCACATTTACTCTAGAATATGATCCATGGGCTTATGAAACTCAAGCTCAATCACGTATTTAAAGGACAATAAGACCATAATACTATAATGGAGACCAGTCTCATGTACACAAGATTCCATCAAGTTTTACGTATCCAATGACCACATTTTTTATTTTTTATTTGGAAAATACACTACTTTTTGTTCAACAATTGTTTATAAACTTTTTTTTATTGTTTTGATATTTTTTTGAACATAGAGTAAAAACGAGTTTGAAGTTTTTTATCGAAAATTAAAAATTTCAATAAAAAAAATGTTGAATATTTTTAAAGGTGGTGTATTTCCCAATAATGCTAGTCCCAATTACATGGGCCATCAAGAAAAAAATAATAAGCCCATCTGCACAAACAGATATTAGGCCCATCAGCACAAAAATAAAATTATGCCCATCACCCCATATTCAGCACCACGCTCCTCTCCGTCGTCTGAATCTGATGAACAGAAATCAGTCCGCCTCATTTTCTTTTTACCATTACTCCCGTAGATGAAACGGCGGCTGGGACACTGCGCGAGAGTCCAGTGAATCGGCCGAGAAATATTATTACGGTGGTGGAGCCGGTGCCTGGGCAGAGGTGAGCTTCTGCGGCGCCTGCCTCAGGCGTCGCGAGACTATCTTCCGCTGCGCTTGAGTATCAACTGAGAGAAAAAGGGGCCGACAGACGCTGGATCGGAGGCCATCGCGCCTATTCTGGTATCGGTTCATCGGGGATGCGTGGCGGCCGCCGCCATGCCTCAATTTCTCCGTTTAACCACTGCCGCCTCTCTCACCTCCACATCCGCACCTTCGTAAATGCCAAAATCAAATGGGTCCGTGATCCCTATCTGGATACCGCCGTTGAGAGAGAAAAAAACCTGAAACCCTTGATCTCTCTAAAAAATCTCATTCTCTCCCAACCTTCCCAAACCCTACCTCTATCCACGGTCTCCCTTTTAAAGCCTCTGGTAAACCTCCCAACCACTGCTGACAAATTCATCAAAGATTACCCCTTAATTTTCAAAAAATTCCTACCTCCGAATATATCCAATCCCCTGCCCCATGTTAAGCTCACCCCTAGAGCCCTCTCCCTCCACAACGAAGAACTTTTGCTACTCTCTATGTCTCATTACCGGAAAGACGTGGTCAAGAGGCTTGCCAAGCTTTTGATGCTCTCCAGAGCTGGAAAGCTTCCCCTGCATTTGGTAGATATGTTTAGGTACGATTTGGGTTTGCCTCATGATTATATATTGACATTATTGCCTGAATTCCCGGAGTATTTTCAAATTTGTAATATGGGGTTTCAGAATCCATATGGGCATATTGTTTTCGGTTTGGAGTTGGTTTCCTGGAGAGACGATTTAGCAGTATCAGAAATAATGGAAAACAGAATAAGGGATGGGGAAAGCGGAGGGAAGATTGATTTCTCCATAGATTTACCAAGAGGATATGATTTGCAGAAGAGGGTGCAGGAATGGATGCACAAATGGCATTCTTTACCGTACATTTCCCCATACGAGAATGCATTACATTTAGCACCAAACAGCGACCAGGCTGAGAAATGGGTAGTGGGGGTGATTCACGAGTTACTGAGTTTGCTATTGTCGAAGAAGACGGAGAGGGAGAATGTGTTTTGTTTGGGAGAGTTTTTGGGGATTGGGCAGCTGAGGATTAAGAAGGCTATAGTGCATTTTCCTGGGATCTTTTATGTGTCGAATAAGATAAGAACACAAACTGTTGTTTTAAGGGAGGCATATAGAAAGAATTTCTTGGTTGAGAAACACCCATTAATGGTTATGAGGAATAGGTATATTAGTCTCATGAATTTGGTCTTGAGAAGGGGTAGACCAATTAGAACTGGATGCATTGGGCGTAGAGGACGATTGACATCTTTTTCTAAAGTAAGAAATAGGAAAGTTGATCATAATAGATTGAGTAGAGATGAAGTTGATGGAGATTAGGAAAAGATGTGACTAGATTGGATGATGGTAATAATTAACTTCTCATGTTTCTAGAATTTTTTTTTTTTTTTTCTAAAATTATTCTAGAAATAGTTTTGTAGAGTTTCAAAATAGACTTTTAATTGGTGATGTTGGATTGTATCAACCCTTAAGTATATGCATGGTGAGATTTTGCTCAGCCTCTGTTAAAAGATCAATGTGTATATATATAAGTCATTGGAAGCCTTTAAACTAAAGGTGTTTTTCTTTATTTTTTTTTCAATCTTGGAATTTATTTAGGCTCAGCCACTTCCGCTGCAAATCAGTTTGCATGAATGTTGATTTTCTTTTATTTCTCTTTTCTTGCTATATGTAATGGAAGAATGGAACTATTGATGACTTTCTTTGAAATCATTGAAAAGGATAAAGACATTCTTTGAACAATGAAAGTCACTTGACCAATTAATTCCTACGTAACTAACATTCCTGTAGGAAACCAGCCTTAAAAATCAACCATTATACCATTATTTATTGAGTAAGTTTTGTGTGAAAGTGATTCATATCATGAACCACTTTTTAACAAGACAAAAAACTAAATTTATAAATATAAATCTTATATCGCAAAGTGGTATATATTATGAAACTAGTTTACATAATACTTTGCGTTATTTCTTAAGTCTCTCCCTCATTAACTTGTGAGCTTCAATTGTTAAAAGGTGATGTGATGAATGAAGAAAGATTTTGGTTAACCAAAGTGTTGAGTGAGACCTAGAAAATGAAGAGGTGAAGGAATACCATAGGTATAATATTGATAAGTCCTAATAAAAAGGAAATTTTTAGTAAAGAAGCAAACAAGCCTTGAATTGGGTTGAAGAAGTGAAAAAAAAAAAATTGATAAAAGACTTAGAAACAAGAAATAAGAAAAAAATGCATATGCTAAAAGTTACTCTCTCCGTCCCATAACTATTTTTATAATGGTCTTGGCACACGAATCAAGAAAAAATAAGTATGTGATGTAAACTTAAATAATAAAATAAAATAAAATGTATTTTATTGATTTTTATGAGTTTAAAAAGAATTTAGGTATATTAAAAAAGAGTTGGGACGTCCAAATAAAAAAAATGTGAAAGAAGTTTTGGGACGGAGGGAGTACTTGTCTACAAGTTAAAGAAATTACCAATTCCCCACAAAATGGTATAGTTTAAGTGGTTAGAACTTCAATAACTATAATTAAGGGTTCATGAATTTGAATTACTATATATTTGTTAAAAAAAATTAAAATTATTAATTCCTAAATTTTTTATCTTTAACCAAAAGAACTGTACAATCTCATAAAGACCTTTTTGATTTAATAATGTAACCAAGTAAAAGGTAGAGAATTGAGATGAGATTAAGGACAAACATATGATTGAGTGATTATGTGATTGACTCTTTGAGTGCAAACATGCCCCTAAAACACTCGTGTGAAGAGTGAATCACACCTTGGAGAAGGTGGATTTAATTCTCCATCAAAGTCGCCGCGGTTCGAAGTCGGAATTTCAGAGCCACCGGAGAACACCCACGCCGCAGCAGCAAACCAAAGCCCGCCTCGTCGCCTTTTGCTGGAATTCAAGCCTTCGTCTGCAAGCACAGCGCCGCTCATCTACCCTCTGCCGTTCGAAGCAAATTTCCTCCCATGGCTGCAATTCATCAAAGCCGTAGTCGGAATCGAAGAAGCCCCAAGCTCCATCTCTATTTCTCATCCGCTGTGCCACCACCGGAAATCCTCTATCGCTGCTCCATGGCCGGAAATGCTAAGAAGTCCCCTGTCTGTGTTCATCGCGCGCCGCCGCAAAATTCGAAGTTAAACTCGCCGGAAATTGCTACCGTGCCGGCAACGCAGCCCTGAAGCTCGAATCGGAACTGCTCTCTACAATATTCAAGTCCCTTGCCGTTCCCCTCAATTTCTTGACGGATTACAGCCTTGCACGTTGCTTTCAAACATGGAAGGAATTAAACGTATTTCCACTTGAGAGTTGCTACAAGAAGAGGTAAAACGTGTTTTGGTTATTGAGAATAGAGAAGAGTGGTTTTGTTGTTAAGCATGATCACGCCTAACTCAAAAATTGATTCTGTCCATTTCAACAATTTGGAGCAAATTGAGAATAAAAAGTGCTGAATGTAATGTCCAACTTAAAGAAGTGCTGAGAAAACGTTTTATACAAGATGAGGAAAAAGAATAGGTGCTGGGGTATTTTCTGAATTTCAAGAAGTTGAGAGAACTTTGGGTATTTTTAATTTTTTTATTCTTGAACCCTAATTCCCAATACTATAAGTACCCATTTTCAATTTTTTTGAGGAAGATAGAACAGTAGCAGTCGGTTCCTTCACACAATAGCACACATTTGGAGGTGTTTTCACCTTGTTTCTCCATTTATCATCATTTTGGAGCATGAAGGGATGATTTGAGCTTAGAATTTGATTCTCCATCATCTACAAAAGTCTCTAGCTTTCTTTTTCCCTTTCTTTTATTTTAGTTTAGTTATTTAAATTTTGTAATAGTTAAACATGATTGTTGTCTATAACACTTTTGGTTATAGGGCTTGTAAATATTTAGATTGAAGTTTATGAGTTAATTTCTTATTTATTTGGTATTTGTGTGGTTGTTCCTATTTTTTGTGCTCAATCTTAATTTTTATGCATGTTGTTAGTTGCAAATGATGATATGCTAATTGTTGTTAGTTGGTTTAGATTGAGAAAAATTGAATTGACTAATAAAACTTGAGTAAATTAACCAATTTATTATGAGCTTGAGAAAGGATTAATTTATTGGGAGGGAATTAATGATCCTAGGTGCTATTTTGGGTTGCAACAATTTGTTAGGTAGGAATACAAGCTTGTTGTTGTTTCCTTTGGATTAATTAGATTGAAAAATCAATAAATTCTACTTTAGTGATCTTCCCTATAGGAACAAGCACAATACCATTTGAGTGAGTTGTTAATCATAAATGGATGTCTAGATATTGCAAATGTCTTGGAACCTATTTTTCTTTTATTGATTGTTATTTGTCTATTTTTTAGATTAGAATTGCATGTGTTGATAAAAGGAGTTAACTATAATAAGTGAAAAGTGATCAAGTACATTCTGTTCGCTGACATGCTCGCCGGAATGCTCATCGGCATGCTCACATAAGCCCAAAGGTGATAAGGCAACCAGCCTACGTGGCCAATTCCCAGTTGCTCGTCAGCATGCTCGCCAAGCTGCTCGACGGCCTGTTCGCCCAAGCCCTTGGGTGACGAAGCAATAAGCCCATATGGCTATGGTCAAGATGCTTGCCATGTTGCTCGCTCGGCTGCTCACCACGATGACCCAAGGATGGCAAGGCAACAAGCCCATGAGGCCAAGATCAAGTTGCTCGCCCAGGTGCTCTCCAGGATGCTCGCCCAAGCCCTGGTGTGATGAAGTAACAAGCCCACGTGACCGCTCCCCAGTTGCTCGCCCAGGTGCTCGCCAAGCTGCTCGCCCTCTTGGTCGCCCAGCCCAGGGGCAGCAAGGCATCAAACCACATGAACAAGTCCAAAGTGCTCGCCATGTTGCTCGCCCAGCTGGTCGACCGTCTCTCAGGAATGAAGACACAAGATGTCTAAAGAACCTCTAGAGAGTGTATAGGTCAGCTAGTTTAAGGATAATGGAGCAAGTAACTGAGAGGATGACAAGTGGAGGACACATGTCACCTCCAGGGGCCATGTGGCTTGTAAGAACGTCACCTCACCCTTAAGAGGGTATAAATAGGTGTAAACACCTCATTTGTGAGGATCTGATTTCTCTAATATAAGAAAGACATTACAAAATTTCTCTCTCTACTCCCTTATCTACATTTCACATAATCAATCCAAACTATTATCTTAAAATTATTGTTTGAGTGATTTCCATAGATAAATTAGCCACATAATATTACGATTAACAAAATCGCTCAACAATTTGGCGCTAGAAGAACGGTTCGAACCTCCGTCGATCAAAGAATTCACGTTCGTTCTTCGTTTTCTCAAGAACAATCATTCAAGTTTTGGGAATTGTGTGAAGAACAAAAGGATAATCTTCAAGCGTGAGTGTTTTCGAGAAAAATTCTGATTTTCAAGAACACGAACTAGAAAAGATTTCCTTCAAGAATTTATTTCCCAAATGCAATTTTACAAAAAATGACGAGATGAACATATGATGATTCCCATGACGAGTCCCGTACCACATCGACGAGTTGAAGGTGGAAGGGAAAGAAACCGTCGGGACACCCGCAAACCAGAATGACCTGAGTCCCAACATTACCAGCAGCCCCGATTAGGCCCCAAATCGAAGCAACCTTAGAGTCAGTAGTGAAGACTCCCAAGGACATCGAGAGGGCGATGGCCATGTTGCAACAAATGCAAAGGCAACAGGTGGTGGTGACTCGTCAGCCTATGATTCAAGTAGACCCAACGGAGACAAGGCACGAGACACGGACGAGTTACCATGAGGAGGAGGCTAGCAGTGGACGGGTCGCCCCTGAGAACTCAAAAGGCAAACAAAAAATGAGTGATCGTCTAGGACCCCAACCTAGACAATCAGACCAGCGAACAGATGGTCGAGCACCCGGGCGATCAGTTGGGCGAGCAGAGGAGCAGCCCAGACATCATGAAGCATCTCGAGGTGAGAAGCACAATGAATTAAGCCATCACTCCGGGAGTGGCAGGTCTGGGTACTCGCAACATCAAGAACCTTGCGATCGGACTCGAGGCATCAGCGTAGACCCGTTCAAGAAAGATTGAGGAGAAGGGCGTCCGAGAGGTTGGCTCCCAATGCGGCAAGCAACCTCCAACGACCACACCGAGAGGTCGCCCGAAGTGAGGGACTACTGGGGGCAGCACGTCAATATGAGGTGCACCCGGAACAGCCTCGAGTAGGGGGATCGTCTCGGGGGTCGTCGGTCCTGGAGATAGAGAAGGTAAAGAAAGCGGTGGAGGACTTGCAGCAACAAGTGGCCACCAATGACAAGGTTGAGACATACACTTCCCTCCCAATTTCACCATTGTCCACATCTATCCTCACGGCACCAATCCAGAAGAAGATACAGTTTCCATCATTGGTACTGTACGAAGGAGAGTCTGACCCCAAGGTTCATATCTCGAAATATGCTGACTACATGATCTCAATGGGGGTATCAGACGCGACACAGTGCCGGAATTTCCCTTTGACCTTGGGGGACCGTGCTCACAGATGATTCTCAGCATTGGCGCCCGGTTCAATTCAGTCATTTGGCCAGTTAACGAGAGAGTTCTTGTCCCATTTCTCAGGGTTTGGGACATATTTGACGCAAAAGCATCGACTGGCCAACATTTCACAAGGGGCCGAGGAGACGGATCAGCAGTACCTTAAACGCTTCGACAAGATCCTTTTAGAAGATGAGTCAGTTAGCGATGACACAAAGGTTGTTGCAGTCATGGCGGGACTGCGTAAGGAACAGACCTATGGAAAGAAATGCATCTATCTTGTCCAAGTACATACGCTGAGTTCCGTCATAAAGCCGGTGTATACGTTGCAATGCAAGAAGCTATGGCTAAGCAGTTGCGCGCGGAGACTGATGACAAGAAGAGTGGGAAGAAACCCAGTGGAAGTGGGTATAAGGCTCCCAAAAATCTTAAGTCTTTCGGGGATGCAACGGAATATAAGGAGAAACTCAATCAAGTGATGACCACCACGATTGACCATGTCTTCACAGCTGTAAAGGATCAGGACATGCTGGCAGCACCCCGGAGAATCAGACAAGACAGGAGCAAGCTAAACCCGAACAAATTATGTGCTTATCATCAGAGTATCGGACATTTCACTAGTGAATGTCGAGACCTCTTAAAACAACTGTGGAAGTTCTACGAAGATGGAAAACTTATCGAATTCATTAAGAAAGCTCCGGGAAAGAGACAACGACAGCCGAGATAAGCAGATTCGGATGATGAGGATGATGATGAAACGGAAAGGGCTCCGAACAGACAAGTGCGTCGGGGTCCGCCAGTGGTTCCCGCTCACCAAGAGCCCAACCGTGAAATTTTGGTGCTCGAGGAAATTGGCACAGCCGGACGGATGGTTGATGGACGCCCAGCCTCAAAAAGGTAAAAGAAAGTGGAAATCCGGGCAGTTAACCAAGTACAAGAGACGGGGTCCGGATCAAAAGCATCAGCTAAGCCAACTGCAAACTTGGTTTTTTCACAAGCAGACCTCAAAGGAATCCTGACACCGCACAACGACTCTCTAGTCATCAACGCAAACATCATGAACACAAGAGTGCATCTGCTGCTAGTGGATACTGGAGCATATACGAACATCCTTTTTAAAAAGACACTAGATCAGCTAGGGGATTACGAGTCTTACATAGAAGATTGTAATCACAAGATAGTGGGATTCGGAGAGGCTGTGACCGTCCCACTAGGTGTAATAAGACTGTCTGTAGAACTTGTAGCGCTAGAGGACCCGGAAAGGATGATGACTAGGTTGTTAGATTTCTTAGTCGTAGATCAACCATCCACCTATAACGGGGTTCCTCGGCCGCCCTTTCATTTCAGAATTCAAAGCCGCATGTTCTACTTACTACTATTGCATTAAATTTCCAACCTTAAAGGGTGCAGGTACAATTAAAGGGGACCAGAAGAAAGCAAGAGAATGTCTGCTGACCCTAAAGATACCTGTCACTCAGGTGTTAGTCTATGAAGACGTAGCACCCCAATATTCC
This sequence comes from Prunella vulgaris, assembly GCA_026898435.1. Taxonomy (NCBI): domain Eukaryota; kingdom Viridiplantae; phylum Streptophyta; class Magnoliopsida; order Lamiales; family Lamiaceae; genus Prunella; species Prunella vulgaris. The sequence continues at coordinate 258,776 of JAPKLY010000197.1, forward strand.
CCAGATGAGCCTAACATCTCGGATGTTATCTCCATTGACACCAAGATGATGGAAGTAGATCAAACGCCGGAGGAGATGGAGATAGATGATACACCCCTACGAAGTCAGCAGGCCGAGGGGCAAGTGGAAGAACACACCGAGGTTCAAGATGATGTACCAGCAACCATTGTTGAGCCCGAAGGCCAGATGCACGCGCCACAAGACATTGAGCCCCGGATGGGTTACGAGCCAGTCCCAATGGAGATGGACATGCATCTAGAAGGACCCATTGAAGACCCACGGTGGAAAGATAAAAAATGACGTGCCACCCCAGTCGAAGACTTGAGGTCTATACAGGTAGATCCCAATAAAAAGGACTTAGAACTTTTTATTGGGGCGGAGTTGGAAGAGCCTTATAGAAGCAGAATGGAAGAGTTCCTTCGGGCTAATCTCGATGTGTTCGCATGGTCATATGAGGACATGACGGGCATACCGGTGGAACATGCATGTCACCGTCTAAACATTGACCCCACGAAGAAGCCCGTCCGCCAGAAAAGAAGAAAGTATGGACCAGATAAGTATGAAGCATTAACCGGCGAGGTGAAGAAGCTTTTGGACAATAAGCTTATAAAGGAGGCACTATGTCCTCAATGGGTGGCGAATCCCGTCCTGGTCAAGAAGTCAAATGGAACGTGGAGGCTTTGTATAGACTTCACAGACCTCAACGCCGCGTGTCCAAAGGATAACTTCCCGTTGCCTCACATAGACTAGTTGGTGGATAACACGGCAGGACATGAAATAATGACGTTTATGGATGCCTTTGCAGGTTACCATCAGATTGCCATGCACCCAGACGATCAAGAACATACAACTTTCAACACAAACAAAAATTTATTCTGTTGGAAAATGATGCCCTTCGGGTTAATCAATGCCGGAGCCACGTATCAAAGACTAGTCAACAAGATGTTCGACCAATACCTTGGTGATACAATGGAGGTCTACGTCGACGACATTGTGGTGAAGAGCCTAAGAAAGGAAGACCATTTGGAGCACCTCAAACAAGCGTTCGATATCATGAGAACATACAACATGAAGCTAAATCCAAAGAAAAGCAGCTTCGGGGTGCAGTCCGGTAAATTTTTGGGGCATCTAGTAAGTCAACGGGGCATAGAAGTTAACCCTTCACAAGTTAAATGCATTCTGGAGATGGGACCGCCGAAGGATGTACGAGTTGTCCAAAGACTCACGGGGTGTCTAGCAGCATTAAACAGATTCATATCCAGATCTGGAGACAAGAACAGACCATTCTTCGAGTCCATTAAAGGCAAAGGCATCTGCAAGAGAACCGGGAAAAACAACTATGTCTGGACTGACGCCTGCCAACGGGCATTTGATGATATAAAAAGCTATCTCAGCAATCCTCAGATCCTGTCAAAGCCCGTCCCCGGAGAAAAATTGTATTTATACCTGGCAGCATCAGAGGTGGCCATAAGCTCAGCCTTAGTACGTGCGGAGGGCAAGACACACTTGCCGATATACTATGTCAGCCAGGTGCTACATGAGGCGGAGCTGCGGTATTCCCCAATAGAGAAGTTGGCATACGCATTGGTGATGAGTGTACGGAAGCTCCGACCTTACTTCTTCGATCACCAAGTAGAAGTTTTAACAACATTCCCCTTGAGGCAAATCTTACACAGACCCGATACTGCCGGACGATTGCTAAAATGGTCACTAGAGGTCAGCCAATATGGTATAACATACGCTCCCCAAACAGCGATCAAAGGGCAAGCTCTAGCAGACTTCATAGTAGAGCTAACCTACCCTCAAGATCCGCGAGGGGACGTATATACCCATGGCACCTCTACGTAGACGGCTCAGCAACAAGTTCTGCGGCCGGTGCAGGTGTTGTCCTAGTGAGTCCCGACAAACAAGTATTCACCTCAGCAATAAGGTTCGACTTCCTTGCAACTAACAACGAAGCCGAGTATGAAGCACTTATTACGGGATTGAGACTATCATTAGATGTGGGGGCAACCAGACTTCAAATTTTTGGGGATTCGCAGCTAATAGTATCTCAAGTCCGAGGTGAATACGTAGCAAAGGATCGATAAATGATCATCTATCAAAGGATCGTCGCGCATCTGATATCCAAGTTCGATCAAGTATACATTGAGCAAATCCCCCGACTAGAGAACACACAAGCAGATGCTTTAGCTCGGTTGGTTACAAGCACCGGAGAACCAAGTATCTCGGAAGTGGTGGTCACAAAGCAAACTAATCCTTCAACATTTGATTATATTAATCAAGTGTTGAAGAGGGGGCAACAAATAATGAATAACCAAGAAGTGATTGACAACTGGCGTACACCCATCACTAAATACTTGGCCAACGGAGAGCAGCCGGGAGATCCGTGGGAAGCACGACTAGTTGTGAAGCAAGCTGCAAGATACACGATGATCGAGGGGCAGTTATACAAGAGAGGAATCTCACTTCCGTTGCTCAAATATCTTTCCCCGGAAGAAGGTCAGAAAGTGTTAGAAGAAATCCATGAAGTAATATGTGGAGGCCACGCCGGGAGGCAAGCCTTAGCCTACAAGACTATAAGGCAAGGATACTACTGGCCAACACTGCGGAAGGATGCAATCAGATATGCTAAGAGATGTTTGAAGTGCCAACGGCTTGCTCCAAGCATTCACACCCCAGCACAAGAATTAAAATTTGTATATAGTCCATGGTCATTCGCTAAATGGGGTATCGACTTGATCGGCCCATTCCCTCCCAGAAAAGGTGGAGTAAAATTCGTAGTAGTGGCCGTGGACTATTACACCAAGTGGGCCGAAGCAGAAGCTCTAACAACGATAACCCAAGAAAAAATGATAAGCTTCATTTGGAAAAACTTGGTGTGCAGATTTGGGTTGCCGCAGTCGATAGTCACGGATAACGGAAGACAGTTCGATGGGAGTAAGTTAAGAGATTTCTGCACATCATGGGACATCAAGAAGTATTACTCCACACCATATCATCCTCAATCAAACGAACAAGTTGCAGCCGTGAACAAGATCTTGAAACACATCCTGAAGATCTGGTTGGAAGAGAGAAAGGGTAGTTGGGCCGACGAGCTGCCAGAAGTCCTATGGACCTATAGGACGTCTTATAGAACAAGTACCGGAGAGACTCCATTCATCATGGCTTTTGGAGTTGAAGTAGTCATCCCGGTGGAGGTCCAACATCGGACATGGAGAATAGTCAAATATGATGAAGAAACAAATGAAGATGATATGGAGGTGGAAAAAGATCTGATTGAAGAAACAAGGACTTCTGCGGAGTTGAGAAATGCCGTCTACAAACGATGAGCTGAAAAATATTACAACTCACAGGTCAAGGATAGAAGGTTCAAGGCTGGCGACTTGGTGATGAGACGGATATTGGCGGTTCCTACAGGAGTATTTGGTCCAAGATGGGAAGGTCCGTTCAAAGTAACGAAGAATTGGCCGAATGGGACGTATGACTTGGAAGATATGCAAGACAACCCTTCGTCATACACTTGGAACGCGGCACATCTCAAGAAATTCTACCAATAAAGACTTGTGCAAATTTTCTTTTGAAACCTTGCTCGCCCAACATGTATAGGGGCAAGCAAGTTCGATTCAGATAGGTTCAAATCTGTAAAGTCATATTATGTTGAATAAAGAAGATGTTTCCTTTCAAGAGGTGTTTATTTGAACGTTCAAATATTCTTAAGTTATAAGCTCGAAAGACTTACGAGTCTAATATAAAGGCAAGGTATTGAGACTAACCCTATGGATATACCAGGAAAAAGGAGTCCTTACCATCAATAAGCCTACATCGAAAGAGATGAAAAATAAAAGGTGTTAAATTCGCGATTCCGTAAAAGGAAAAGTAAGACGAATCAATTAAAACACCATACAACGAGGATGGGCAATAAATAACTTAGACAAAAATATCGACAAAACGCAAACGTAAACAAACTCGAAAGAAAGGAAACTGCAACATTCATTAATGATTGAAGGGATTCAAGTACATATGTGGCGCCTTCGAGGGCGAAGAACCAAAAAGTTACAAGATAAAAGCAAAAACTGCAAAAAGGCAAAAAAGGGTCAAACACCCTACTGGTCGCCAGCTTGCTCGCCAGCCTGGGCACCTACATGCACACCGCACTGGTCAGCCTGCTCGCTGGCCTGCTCACCAGCCTGCTCGCCAACCTGTCTGCCAGTGCATGAAGCAGAAAGACCCGGAAGAACCTCGATAGGAGACAGACCCTCGGTGTCAACCATTGCATCATCCTCAGCATCAATTTGAAGAGGGGGATAGTTTCCACCAATGATCTTAAGGGTAGGAGGCACAACGCTAAGGTCGACACCCATCTCCTCTAGGTCACCAATGTCAACAACCAAACCCTCCTTGAGAGGAAGCTCAGTGAGGAAGTAGGTAAACTCTTTCTTCAGGGCTGTCCAAGGATCTTCATTCTCACCAACGGCATGGTGATAAGCCCGGAGGTTCTCAGCAAAGGCATAAACAAATCCGAAGTCGGAAGACTCACCTCGGATCTCAGCAACAGCATCAGCAGAATAGCACTAAGTATGTGCGGCTTTGTGCTCGGCCAGCTGGGTACGGGTCGTTTGGAGTTCTCTTTCCAACTCAGCAACCTTCTCTCGGGCTACCCGACCCTCCTCCACTCGAGCCCTCACACTTGCCAACTCAACACGAAGACTCTCAGCCTCAGCCTGAGCCCTCTCAGCACTAGCAATTGCTGACTGCTCGGCATCTAGTGAGGCCTTGGCCTTAACCTCCAGGGTTGCCGCCTTCTTCTTGGCTTCATCTCTTTCCTTCCTCAGAGTGTCGTTCAGCACCACATACGACTTCTCCAAAGTCACGGCTTGCTCGATGGCACGCTGAGCAGTGATGAGAGCACCACTCAAATGATGCATAGCCGTGCGGATGTTGTCAGTTAATGACTGATGCTGAATGATAGCATCCTGAGCTTGGGTCCAGTGGCGGACGGCAGACTCGACGGCTCCTCGAACCGAACCCTTGAGTTCGTTAAGAGTCTTGGGTGGCCAAGCTAGTGCGAACATGTGTACAGCCGCACTGCGGTGCTGATAGCGTGAAGGATCATACCTGCGTAAAGGTTCATGCAAGAAAACACTTAGAAAAAATTTTCAATTTCTAAGTACAAATGTGCTAGAAGTTTGAGAATATTACCCTGCTGCTCGATCTTGATCCCATCCAAGGATGGAGATATCCGACAACTGCCCAACAGAGCGGATGGGCGCGGGGGCAGTAGAAATGCCAGCGGAGACTGGAAGTGTAGGCTCTGGGACCTCGACTCGACCTGAGCCTCCCGAGCCCGAAGCCCTCGAAGTCTTTGCCCTCTTGGCGGCATCACCTTCACGCTCGATGCGTGAACCATCGCCCCTCTGTAAGCGACGACTACCACTACTGGGAGAGCCGCTGGGGGCTTGCCTATCCTCAGCGCGGGGAGCCCGTGGAGGAGCAGTGGATCGAGTGCTGGGTCCGGTGCCCGACCCCTTCTTTGCTTGGGCGGCCTTCTGGGCAGCTAACACCACGGAAGGGGGATCTCTCTTAGTCCTGGCCATCCCAAACCTCTGATTCAACACCCGAAAGGACGGGGGATGGCGATAGTAACCTCTGCAGCTGCAAGCATCAGGGAACATGAGCTCGTAGGTGGTGAGGAGTTATGATCAACCCCGAGGCAGTACGACAACTAGGCTTGTTCAGATACTCAAACGTCCTGTCCTTCTTGTTCCGGCGATAGACGAGGATGCAGGTAAACTTGAACTCCTCGGACAAGCTCGTCTTTTTCCAACGCTGAGGAGTAAGACCTGCAACAAAGAAACAAGGCGTTAGATACGATATCGAAAACAACATTCAAAATGCTAACAAGTCCTACGCTGCAACTCGCCAAACTCAGTAGGGGACATGATGCGTCCCCCAAGTCCTTCGTTGTTATCTGGGGCACGCCAGTCTCCACCAATGAAGAAGAACTGCTCCTTCCAGTCCTTCACCTTGTTGGGCAGTCCTTCTAGAATCCTCATATCACTCCTCGCCTTGAGGTAGTAATAATCTTGACCTTCTTCGGAGCACTTGCTGAGGCAGAGTGTATAGTTCACCTCGTACGGGGTCAGGCGGTCCTTATACTTCTCCAAGGTAAAGA
>JAPKLY010000197.1:285439-346925 GCA_026898435.1 Prunella vulgaris
TATATGCATAATTAAAATAACAACACATTGAAAAAACCTTAAAAAAAATTATGTTACTATATAAAAGACTTGGTGTTACTTTTTAAAAATAGATAAAAATATGTTACAGAATTTAATATATAAGCATAATTAAAAGAACAACACATTGAAAAAATCTTAAAAAAATTATGTTACTAAATGGGGAAGTATATGTTACAAAATATAATATGTGGTGTTACATATTGCGATTATGTTAATTTTCACAGATATTGTGTTACTAAATGAAAATATGTATGTTACTATTAACTTATATACATGTTACTTGTTAACTGTAATTTTTAAAAAATATTATGTTACTAAATGAACATATGTATGTTACAATATAACAAACATTATGTTTCTTCCACTGATGGATAAATATATTACACTTTATACACCAAATAAGTTAGGTATGGAATATATGTTACAAAATGAATGCATGTGTGTTACTATATAATATAAAATAGTGTTACTTTAACTAAATAAAATATATGTTACTTATTTCATAATTATGTGTTACTAATTAAAAAAAACAATGTTACATTCCAGGAATATACCATGAACTCTGAGTGATTTTCAACATGCTGCTGAACAAATACAAGTACTAGAAAATTAACCAATTAATAAGCATAAATTAGACTTCCTCAAAAAAATCGGATTCGTGCAGCAATGTAATCACAAAGTGTGAAATAATTAGAGACAAATAATCTCCGATTGTTGCGCGATATATGTATAACATTGGCTGTTGAATTAATGAACTCCTTTGCGATCGAGCAAATAAAATGCGCGAACAGATGGAATCTCAGCGAGCAGCTCATGTTGATAGGCCTTATGAATCAGTTAAAGATCGTGACCCTTTTATCCACTTTTGAATTGGTCCAATTTCTATTGTCATGGGTAGTTACTTCAAATCAATAAATATATGTATTTGAAGGCATAAATAATTTATGGTAGTTACTTTTATTCCATTAAGGGCTCATTTGGTTCGTAAGATAAAACTATCTATCCGTCGAAAATATGCATGTTTTGGACGGATATATAATTTTATCTTACGAACCAAATGAACCCTAAGCGAATAACTTTCATGGGCAACCCATTTAGCAATATGGTATCGTTTCACACTGTGAAACGTTTCATATAAGTTTTTGTCATTAGTTATATATTCCTTTCTTTGCGGAAGACATTGCATATTTTTTATTTTAATTATTTCAAAAAAAAATTATATGTTTAAAAATAAAAGTTATTTATTAAACTTCACTCTTATAATACACATATAATATTCAAAAAATATTTTTTTTTTATATTTTTCTTAAAAATTATGTGCCCAAAAATTCTTGTTCCGTATCATACAAAGCATAATTCACGTGAAGGATATGCAATCGGATTTTATTTATTGAACATAATATGTACATACGATTTTGAAGATTTGATAAGCAATCAAATTCTAATTTTTGTTTTAGTATCAAATCAGATTTTAATTTTAATTTGAAGAATACACTTAAGATTAAAAAATTTATGATTTATGACTGTAAGTTAAAATTTAAAGATATCACTTTTAAATTTTTTGTCTTAATATTTACATACATCGTTTTGAAGTGATACAATAAAAGTGAGCATTTACTAACCAATTCAAAATATTTTGCACAATTTATAAATAAAAAGCTCAACTTAATTTTAATTTTATAATATATATATATAATATCATTACACAGTCTTTCGGGTCTGAAAAAAAAATAAACTAAGTGAAGTAAGAGTATTGTATATGAACAAAATGGAAGTGGTGTGACCTTTGATTGTTAGGACAAAATATGCATTTTCAATAAATAATTTCCAAAACCAACCGAATCTCAAATTATCAAAAAAGTAACATAATATAAAACTAAATTAAAATGTAGTAAATGTAAATTAAAACTGAAATTAGAACCAAAATAAAATCAAGACAGGAGTTTCTTTGGTAATTTTTTCCTTAAACATTTTTCGCTCTAAATAAAGGCTGAATTACTTTGATTAGACAATGTACGATTTAAAAAAAAAATTGTGTAAGATCGTCTCATGTCATTAGATTTGCACTTATTAATAAAAAGTTATCACTTTTGAAATGTAATAAAATTTTAATAAAAATAATAATATTTTTGTTAAAGTGGCTGTCACTTTTTATTAAAATTTGATCACTTTTTAAAAGTAATAATTATTAATTAATAAGTGATAGGTCTTATCTCATTTCATGAGACGTTCTCATAACTTATTAGTATTATTTAGAAAGTTATTTTTCTTTTTCAATTTATTATTTTGAATGCATATTTGAAATTATTTTTGTTCATGAATACTTATACGTATCACATTTTTTGTAAAGATATTATTTTTTTTCTTTTTCTTTTTGAGAGATGATCTTATATTATAAATTTTTTTATGACACTAAAATGTGTTGCATTTGGGTGGGGTTTAAATGGGCTTTTTTTTTTGAAATATTGTGTTTAAAAAAATAAATTAACAATATATGGTAGTTTTTTGGATTGTTAATAATATAAGCAAGAGCTTGATAGTGGACTCTTACTGTAGAGCCGACACACACTGCCAAGCGCGCCCATGACAGTGGCGCCCTTAAACCCCCCCACCACCCCACACCTGCCACACCCCCCTAACCCACCCCCAACCGACACACAACTAACCAGAAAATATTATCACTAAGTCATACATTCATCTTCGTTGTGCGCTCTAGGAGAGAGAGAGAGAGAGAGAGAGGGAGGAAAACTTGAAATGGGACCAATTCTTCTTTAATCTTTTCATATCAGTTTTCTCATTTTTTTTTATTATCTTCTAAAGAGTCTCTCTATCTCTTGAATTTTTTTTTTCATTTTCTGCGACAATTTTCCATTTCATTCAATTCTAAAACCTCTGATAGTGGGAATCCCTTTTATTCATGGAGCACGTTGATAAAATGGGAAAATGTGCTGCAGAGTGGAGGGAGTGGTAGGCCAAGGATAGACATCAAAATATATGAAATAATTGAATGATTAAAAAAAATTCAAACAAGCATGTATTTTAATTTTTCGTAAAAAATTTCAATTATAAATGAAACTGAATTTACTAAAAAAAGTATAGCGAAAATAAATCTTTCGAGATATATATCTTGACTATTCATTTTCTTAATTTGCGCCTCCTCAATCCTAGTAAACATATCATATTAGTTCCTTCTTTTAAGGACTCATATAATTATGATAATAATAAATTATTAAAATTTGACCACCCATTAAATAATTGAATGATTAAAAAAAACTTCAAACAAGCATGTATTTTAATTTTCCGTAAAAAAAATTTCAATTATAAATGAAACTGAATTAACTAAAAAAAAGTATAGCTAAAATAAATCTTTTGAGATCTATATCTTGACTATTTCTTTTCTTAATCTGCGGCTCCTCAATCCTCATAAATATATCATATTAGTTCCTTCTTTTAAGGACTCATATAATTATGATAATAATAAATTATTAAAATTTGACTACCCATTTTTTATATATTCAAAGAAATTATATTTCAACAATGATAATATTAATTTAGTGGCGCCTATAATTATTATTGCACGGATAATTATCTTGAATTGATTTAATTTTTTTAAATAAATACTTTAATTATTACTATACGATTATTTATTAAAAGAAGGAAAAAAATCACCTATACCATAACTCCTCCTAAATCTACTCAATTTTAACAAATTTTATATTTAATTATTTTAAATTTAATAATATTTATCTTAATTTTAAATATTTTTCACCCATTTCAAGGTTTCATCTCTCTCTTTTCCTGGAGCGCACAAGAAGATGAATGTATAACTTGGTGATAATATTTCCTGGTTAGTGGGGGGGAGGGGGGGTTTAAGGGCGCCACTGTCATGGGCGCCCTTGGCAGAGTGTGTCGGCTCTACAGTAAGGGTGCCACTGTCAACGGCACTCTTGCTTATATTATTAACAATTCAAAAAACTACCATATATTGTTAATTCATTCTTTAAACACAATATTTCAAAAAAAAAAAAAGCCGGTTTAAATGTCTAATTTCATAAAGTTGGTTGTGGCCCACCATTTGCATGTCGTTTTCGGCCACTTGATGCAAGACTTCTTTTTATTTAAAATTTTGACATTTTAAATGATAATGTTAATGAGATTAATTTTTTTTTTATCCATTTTTCAATGGCAATGTTGATGATATATGATTAATTTTATATTCATTTTTTCAATGGACACTTTTTCTCTACATCTCTATAAATAGATGCAAAAATGTCAACTTTTTACCATCATCTACAAATTTACTCCAACTATATTCTACATAATTGCATTTCTCAAATTACTCCTACAATAACGCAACATAATTCTACCTAGTTATATTTCAAGAGTGTATTATTCTTAATTTTTATTTTGTATTGTATTGTTTTTTTTCTCTTTGAATTTTAATATATATAATAATATTATATTAAAAATTGTATTATTTTTGTCCAAAATTAATTTTATTTAAAAAGCTACAATACAATAATTATCTACAACTTGATTATTAATTAAAATAATTGTATATGTTAAAATAATTGAATAAGATTTAATTAAATTATAGATGTGAAAATCAATAAATAGGATAGTTTTAAGATTGGACCCTTAAATAGTGTCAAACTGTATTAATTGGACCAAAGTTGCATTGAGAGAAGATAGGTACTTCCTCCGTCCAATAATTGTTTTTATATTTTCCTTTTTTGTTCGTCCCACAATTATTTTCACACCATATAATTGGAAATTATTACTTTAACTTTATTCTCATAATATTTACATATTTACACAAAATGTCATTACTTTTAAATTCAATCCAATTAATCTTATTATTTTAATAATATAATTTTACACATTATCTTATTTTTCTTAAAATTGTGTCATCCCAAAGATGAAAACACCTTTGGAACGGAGAGAATAACATTTTATTGCGGTTTAAACTTTTGATGTGGTAGCGACGTGACATTGATATGTAAAGTTAACATTTAGTTTCTCAATATGTATGCTCTCATATTAATGATTTAGTGTTAATTTTATATTATATAATTTTATTGAAATGATTATATACTAAAATAATTAATATTTTAAAATTAAGGATTAGTTGTGAATATTCCCTTTTAAAAAATTTAGATTAGATGAATACACAATTTGAAAAGGATGGCGATGATATTTGCAATCAAGTCATAAGTCAAATAATAAGAACCTTCTCCAATATTTTTATAGATTGCTCATTTAATTTTTTAACTCTTTTTCCATATTTAAATTATATTTTTTATTTTATCTAATAATTTCAAACAAAAATATGTTTCTATAGTTCAATTTACTTGAATTGATTAATATTTTTTAAGTAAAAATTATTTTATTTATTTAAATATTACAAATTAATTTTATAAAAATATTAAAAAGTCAAACAAGCAATCTAAAAAAAACATCGACCGAAGTATTAACAATACACAAATAAATTAATTTCTATAAAACTCGTTGGTGATGCTTAATTAAATATCTATGGCAAATTATTGTATGAAAATGGTTTATGATAAGTTTATCATAAATAAATTTTAAAGTATCAAATATTTAATTAGGTGTATCAAAAATCTCACCAGGTGTATCAAAAGTCGAGGTCAATAAAATCTACTACTTCCGTCCACAAAAAATATGCTCACATATTTACACGTGGTTTAACGCAATATGTTGAAAGGTATTACGGGATATTGTGAGGTCCGTTATAAATAAAGAGAATATCTTTGGAAAGTACGTCATATGTAGTTTTCAAAGATATTCTCTTTATTCATATCGGACCTCACAATATACCGTAATACCTTTCGACATATTGTCTTAAACCACGTACAAATATCTGAGCATATTTTTCGTGGACAGACGGAGTATATATTAACTTTAATTTTTAATACACTTGATGAATATTTTGATACACTTAATTAGATATTTAATACATTAAGACAATTTCATGACAAGCTTATATGAACTATTTTGATACCATACCTATTCAATATCTAATTGTCCATTTAGACTTGAATTTAGCACACACCCCTAACTATATGTACATGTCCATATCTTAATATTTGTTTACTTTAAAGAAATTGCTCTTAAGTCTAGTATGTAGTAGTATTATTTAAGTCAAGATGGTTTGGCAGATGAATTTCTTAGAATAGTAGGCAAGTTGTCCACGTGGCCTGATTTTTATTAAAAAAAAATCTAAAGACTTGGACCTTTTGATTAGGTCATCCATCGTAACGTTTGACACAATTATTATACGAAATTCCTAGGAAAATTTTAATAGCATTCTATTACACGTGGCATGAGTACTATTATGTAAAAATAGAAAAATCCAGTTAAATTGGTTTTATTATACTCCCCTTTTAGGCTTTTACATATTAAATAGAATATGGAAGGTGATGATTAAAATTATGTTATTAAAATAATAAAATTAGTTAAATTGAGTATAAAAATAATAATATTTTGTATAAATATGTGAATACTATAAAAATAAAATTAAAATAATTATTTTTAGTTATAGGATGTACAAAGTGTTGTGGGACAGACGATAAAAAAAAAAGAAAAAAAGCAAAGTGTTAAAAGGGAGGGAGATAGTATGTATAAGAAATCTCATTATAATTTTATAAGGTCACGATTTTAAATATAAAAAAAATACAACTAATGCAGTTAATATGTTCACCAAAATTTTTTTTTTTGGACCATTTCAAAATATAGTATAAGGAACTCAAACTGTCAAACATACTTTTTAAAAAATTATAAACTTAGAGCAAACTAATAAATTCAAGGGTCACTTATATATTGGTTAAAAAAATCACTATATTTACATATTGGTTCAAAAAATTTGCACGACAGTATTTTTGTTTTTTTAACAGAAGCAATTTTTTTTTTTACACGGGACCAATATGTAATTTTTGTCAATTTGTTGAATATTTTGTACTTTTCCCTAAATTCAATTAGGCTCGCTTATAAGCATATTTGAGTTTCGACCGATTTTTTTTTTACTAGTGACTCTCCCGTGCGATGTATGAATTAGATATTATATATTTTAAATGTAAAATAGTGTAGTAAAATAAATTACAATAGAAATTAAATTTATATGGTCCATCTACCAATTTATTTAATTAACTTATGTTACTACTATTTTTATTAATATAAAAATATTATATTGTAAATATATGTGTGTATTATATTTATTTAATTATTCATATAATTCTTAGTACTAAATTTTATAAAATGATTTTAAAATTTAACAAAGCTTAGATAATCTAAAAAAATGTTAAATTCAATCATCTAATAAAAGTTAATAAATAAATACTTTAAAATAATAAAATAAATATTTTTAATTTGAATTTTGTTTTTAAATGTGGAGTATACATGTTGAATTAAAAATAATAATTAAAAGACAATTAATTTGATATAGAATGTGTCAAAATTAGATTTTAGATTAACAATTTTAAAAAATTAAAATTATTAATGCAAAGTTAAAAAAAAAAGGTAAAGTTAACGTTTATCTTTAGTGGAGAGTGAGTCACTCTTACATCATAAAGCAAATGTACTTCACTTCCTTTAATATATATAATTTTTTTTCTCTCCTCACTTCTACTTTTATAAGTATAAAGTTTTATATGAAAATGACAGTTTTAAAGTATCATATATTTGAACATGTGTATCAAAAAATTTCAAAAATTTGGGTCAATAATATTATGTTGTAATTGTTATAAATTTTATTGATCCCAACTTTTGATACTCATGATAAATATTTTGATACATTTGATCAAATATTTGATACTTTAAAACAATTTTCATGATATGCTTATGATGAACCATTTTCATATAAAACCTACTCACTTTTATATATATACATAATTATAGAAAAACTAATTACATGAGATCGTCTCATGATTAAACCTATTACTTATTAATAAAATTTTATCACTTTTAAAAAATGATAGTTGTTTTTAATAAAAATATTATCACTTTTTAATAATAAATGTAGATATCAGTCTCATACAAAATTTACTCATAATTGCATTTTTTTTTAATTAATTCAGTTATAGCAATTGTTCCAACAATAATCATAATGGAATTTCGTACACTTAAATTAATCATCCAAAATACAGATGATATTTCATTTACTTAATTTATTAGAAATGGTGTAGAAAATCCAACCTCATATCCGAGTGTTTATTAATTTTTCAAAAACTCTTATATGAAATAAATTTATAGTATTGACTATTAATATATGCATTAGCCTATATATAGCGTTTGATAATATAAAATACTATAGTATCAACAAATGATTGTAATAATATCACCGAAGGTTAGTAATGTGTTTCACGACAGACGTGCTCTTTATTTTTTACAAGATGTCTAAAGTTAAAGTGTAATTTAACTCCCATTTTTGTTTATAGTATTATGAGAAATTAAAACATATACAGGAATATCATGAAATATGACATTGAATCATTATATTAAAAAATTATTACATTTGCTCATATAAACAATTAATCTCACGGTCCATAAAATGATGTTCATTTATCTTATTTGTCTGTTCACAAAAATTATTACATTCACTGTATTAATTTTTTTTTATTATCATCATCTAATCTTCATTAATTAATGAATAAATTACATATAAGATCATTTAAAAATTAAAATAGTACAATTGCATGTAGGAATACAAAAATCCATGTTATAAGAAAGGTAAAAAATGAGACCCACTCAATCAAAAACCTGACACATCACAATTAAAAAAATGCATTACCATCCATCAGCCTAACCCTACACCTACCCCTACCCTCCCAATAAATTTAAAAAAAAATAAAACAGATATAATTCAAATTCATTTCCCCATTTTCATCACTCACTATCTAACCGTTTTCTTTCTCTCACTCTCTCCGGAACCCACCTCCCTCCGCCACCTCCCTCACCGGCCAAATATGGCCATCCTCCTCCCGCCACCCCCTCTCCCCCCACTCCTGGAGCTCCGACGCCCCTACCCCCAATTTTTCAAATTGGAGTTCTTGAAAGCACCTTTTTCATATCGGAGTTCACGAAGCCGCCGCCGACGTTTGCTTGTCCTCTCCCTTGGCCGGAGTAGATCCGACCATGGCGCGCCACCTCCACACCATTCACGTCTCACAGCCATTTCCAGAAGATGACGTCGCCGATCTGGCGCTCTCACTCTAAGGTATCTTTCCCTCTCCCGTCTTTCACTCTCTCAGCCTCGCTTTTTTTCTCTCTGTTATTTTTTTCAATCCAAAGTCGCCATTGAAAATAGCAACCGTCACTCCAATTTGCCGCTGCAATCAAAGTCCACCGCAATTCGCTGGAAAACAGCCATTTCTGACGCCTTCATTAGCCCACAGCCGACGATCTGTTTCTCCACCGCACCACTCAGAGATGTCGTCGCCCTTGCAGAATCCGACCACAGCGACCCGTCTCACAATTGTCAGCTTGTTCGTATCCAATAGCCGCGAACGCTCAGCCATCGCTCAATTATCGAAAATCGCCTTCAATCCTACAACACCAGAACTGCCATTCTCAATCGAGGCCGCGTATGAAGAAAACATGGAAGTGAAGAGTTGATTTTGGCTCAAAGGTATGAACGCCCAATAACATGTCTATCCCAATTTATTTATGAGTTAATCACAGGCCGGTATGCTCCATGTATCTCTAACCACATTTAAGTGTGAGCATCTTTATTTATTTAAATTAGGTGCACATGTCTATACAAAAGGACACACAGTTCCAATTTTTTATGAAATTGCCACTCCACAAAAAATATCTTCAGAACTTCTCTCTCCCCCACATATCATCTCTTTCTCTTTCTCTTTCATACGCTCCCCTCTCTCTATCTCTCATACTCTCCCTCTCTCGTACTCTCTCTCTCTCTTTCTCACCGTCTACCCTATCACTCTATATATATATATATATATATATATATATATAAATATACATATGCACGGCGGTGAAAGGAAGATGGATGGGTCGGAGCAACGGCGGAAAAAGGGGGCGAAGACGGAGGCGACGGAGCGGCGGATCTGGGCGGGTGAGACGAGACGTGGTTTTTCTTGTGGGTAATGGAGTTTCTGTGAAATTGTCATTTTAGGTAGGTTTTCCGGCGGGAGATCTAACCTTCCCCACACTTGTATCCTAATTTGATGTCGTTTTATTTTTTTAATTTTGGATTTGTGGATGTTTTACTGATTTTTGGTCCATCAAGCAGGTGCTCCGACGGAGACGATGAATCTGTTGTCGATGATTGAGAAATCTGGCTTCAGAAATCCCCACGCGCCGCCGCTACCTGTGTTTTCCGGCGGTAGGGAAGGCAGCCGGAGAGATGGTTGTTGAGCAGGTTGATTTCGCGCAGCGTGTGCGACACTTGCCCTATGCTTTTGGGGATGCTGTTGCGCTGGCGCCGTCAAATCCATATCCTTCGGCATCAGAAAAATATACACCGCTCATCAGGACTGCAAGATCAGAGCGTGGAGTCTAACGGACCATAAAAGCGTATGTAATGTAGTTTTCCTTTTCTTTCTTTTTTGGTTTTGTTATTTATTTAAGTTGGGTAATTTTGTATTTTTGATTAATTTTGTGTTTTAGTTTGAAAACATGAAAAGGTGTTCTTGTCCAGTTTTGTTTGGGTGATGCGGAAAAAGCTCTTTGAAGCTTTTATCCTGATTGTGACAAGATACAATCAAGAGGATGGAGATCTTTCCTCAGTCCGAGCAAGTTAAAGAGATGTATTTGTGATTTTTGACTCAAGGGGTTTAAGGGGGACATACTCAAGAGATGTATTTCTCCAGTTTTTTGCATGTAAGGCGGAAATTACTCTGTGTATTTGTGAATTTTGATTCAAGGGATTTTTTTGATATTCTATGAATTGAAGGGAAATTCTATTTTGTGAATTGTATGGTTTGCTTGTTAATCTATACCTACGGTGGGTTGTATGGTTTGCTTGTTAATCTGTTTTTTTTTTTTTCTGGAATGGGTTTGTATGGTTTGCTTGTTAATCTATTTTTTTTTTCAGATTCATTAGTATAAAAAGAAATACAATAGTACAATAAGAATCACTATGGTACAATCTCGCCGGAAAAAAGTACATTAATTAGATCGATAGTCGAAAATTATGTCAACAATGAAATTGAGAAAAAATCAAAACAATTGTGATTTGATTGCTACAGTACAATGTCACATCATCTGACACCTTTCTCAGTGTATTAAATGCCCTTTTTTTAAAAAAATAGTTTACAAAGTACAATCAATATTCGTTAGTACACTCAAATAGTCGAAAGTACATATAAAAACTTATTAGTATTCTTGCCAGTGGCTGGAAAGATGTTTTGCACCTACCTGAAATTGTAAAAAGTGACAGCACCTTGTTGAGGTTTTACTATGTTAGAGAGCACTAGAATGTTATTGCCCCTTTATTTATTTCTTATGGGCCGAAAATTCAATTTGAAACTGACTTGGTTTCTTATTTCATGTTATATTCCAAAAATGATGAAGATTCTTGCGCAGGAATTCAAGATTTTATTGATATTTTTTTCCAGATTTTGTTAGTTTTTTTAGATTTTTGTTGGATTTTGTACATTTTTCCTGTTTAAATTTGGTTCTTTTGGTGTATCCATATCATGGTTCTGGAAACAGATTTTGGAGCATGTTAATTTATTCAGATTTTTGTACATTTTTTTGTTCAAGTTTTGATTCTTTTTGTGTACCAAATTTATGGTTCTTATGTATTTTGGGGTGTTATTAGCATATTCAGATATTTGAGTTTTGTATTCAATAATTTTGTGTAGTATGAAGAAAAAAATTAGTGCTATTCAAAAATAAAAATCTGCATTAGCTTTATATGAAAAAATGAAATATGCATATATGCATATAAATATTGAATAGAAATTAAATAATTAAATATTGAAATAGAAAAAATAATAAAATCTAAATCTGGTATTAATAAAAACAAAAAAAAACTGAAATAATGATATTAATATAATAATAATTTTAAAAATTTAAATATTGAATCTGTAATAAAATAATAAAAAAAAATTGAATTCTGTAAAAAAAAGAGAAATTATAATATAAATAAGAATAAATAAAAAAAAACAGAAAAGAAACGAAAAATTAGGCAAATAAAGTGGGAGTGGGTGACGGTTTCAATTTCCTAGAAATACAAAAATGTGGAAAAAGTCAAAATTAAGAAATTCAAATTTTAAATTTAAATATATAATTATGAAATAGATAAAATTAATCATAATAACAACACGTCAAATTCAAATAAAAATGTGTATATGTGATGATATCACTCCTGCACATGGCCCCATAAAATTATTACAAAAGTGATCTTATTTGACACATGATATTTTTTATATTCATCATTGCAAATATATTATTATAAATGGTCTCATTTTGTAATTATTTCTTAATTAATTATACACATGTTGTTGATGATTTTATATCAATGAACAATTATTTTGTTAATAAATGTTCATAAATGAAGTTTACAACACCACACATGACACATTGAGAAGAACAATACTATCGTAATCGTTTGTTGATTCTGAGAATATTCATGAGATACGACAACATGATTATAGTTGTTAATCAATTGATTCACAATTGAATACGAGAACGACAACTAAAACCCATTCTTTTCAATATCAAATTCAAGTCTCTTACAATTATCTTGACACCTATACTTACGATAACTAAACTTGGATTTCAGGCGTATATAAATCCTAAAAGCCCGGTCCAATAGCAATTAATTAAAAATCCTAAACAAAGCCATAAACTATGTAAAATATAAATAGTAATAATAAAAAAACTAAGAGAAAGTCGTGCAACTTAAGTGTATTTTTAAAAAGTTACACTATTTTTTACTGAAAAGTTACATAAATTATTACTGAAAAGTTACACTGTTAAAGATATACTTTTCAGTAATAACATGTGTGACTTTTCAGTAGTATTTTATGTAACTTTTTAAAAATGAACTAGAATTGCACGGTGCACCTGGTGCATACAAGACTAAGACAAAAACTAAATACATTCATTATCTTCATCAACACAATACACTTAGATTACGTTTGAATAGAGTCAATTGAAATATAAAAAAAATCGAAATTAATAGATTAAGAATTCATAAATTTCAAATGACATAATTTTATAAATTATTTGACATTTTCACAATTTGTTTTGTTCTTGGATCAAAGCTAACTATTCTCTCTATCCTAAAAAATAATTTCATATTTTCTTTATATGAACGTCCAATTTTTTTTTTCACAAAAAAAAAAAAAACAATTTACACTCACTAAAGTCAACAAAGTACATTATTTTATATTTTATTATTTAATTTTATATCACATACTTCACTTTTTTTAATATTCGTGCAAGTTAACATCTGAAATAAATTGTGGAACGGAGAAAATATATGATATTCATCAATATAAATATTTAATCCGAACAAATAAAATAAATTTAAGTTGTAGATTTTAAATATATAGCTCCAAATTCCTTTGTCGAAACACAATTTTATTATTTTATCTATTTTTTTGCGTATTATCCAAATGAGTATATTTTCATAGGCACGGAGTATTTAAATGCGTTGTTTTCCCACTTTCATGCCGTGTCCAGATGGGTTATTTAAAATGTTTACGGCTATTACTAAATAAACAAATCTAATTTTACATCAATTCCCCTATTTTATCTTAAAATTAATATGACAAATCAGAGCAATTTAGTCTCAATATTTCCTATTACGTTTACAAACATGAAGAAAAAATAAAAAACTTTGACACTAAGAAATTAAAATGCATTAACCTCTCGAAATTTCATACTCCAAATTCCTACGGGACGGTACATTTAAAAAAAAATGTGTTTTATATATAAAGTAATGTCATATAGGTAAATATGTGTATTTATTGTGAGTGTGCACGTAAATTAATATTTTTTTAGTAGTGTGCAAATTTGTATTGAACGTCCAAATAAGTAAAATATGCAAATTCCTATAAAACGGGGAGTAGTTAAGTAAAGGCATATAAAATGAACTTTATTTTATATTATAAAAGGATGAAAATATTTTAGAACGGAGACCATAGTTTAATATTACAAGTATGTTATGATAATCATATATTCTCCCATTCCCACAAAAACTAATTGAATTAAACAAAGTAGCAAGTAATATAATAATATTGTAGCATGTTCTTTGCGTTGAAAGTGTGATTAGTTTATGCAAAACATTTTAAAAAACAAAGGTCTCAAATACAACAGCTGTATGACGTACTCAATTAACAATTTTTATACTAAAATATATACGGTAAAGTGTAGATTGGTTAATTATATTAAAAAACTTTTATCAAAAAATTGATAATAGTGTAAACTTTTCAACGCAAAAACTCACATTTTTCAATATAATTAATTTCAATTGTTGAATATATGCGGTATATATCAGGTGTACAGAAGACTTATGGGTATTTGGTTGATAATTTTTTTAGGTTACTAATGACAATCAAAATCATAAAATATATTTAGAATGACTCTATTATAATTTTAATTTCCAAAAACTAAAAAATCTACCATAATTTAATTATTTGAGAACTATAACTTTTATTTTATATTCTTTTTATTCCTTACAAGCATACCAAACACGTCTTTAAAATGTTTTAGTCTTGTATGCACCAGGTGTACCGTACAATTCAAATTTATTTTTAAAAAATTATACAAAATACTAATAAAAAGTTACACATATTATTATTTAAAAAGTGTATTTTTAATGATGTAAACTTTCAATAATTATTTATGTAACGTTTTAATAATAAATAATATAACTTTAAAAAAATACACTTGAATTTCACATTGCACAAAAAACTTACTTCCTTAGGGCTCATTTGATTCGTAAAATAAAAGTATTTATCCATCGAAAACATGCATATTTTCGACGAATAAATATTTTTATCTTACGAACCAAATGAGCCCTTAAAATATAGGTATCCTCTTTGACCGCAAACGCGGCTTGCCTGCCTCTTTTTCTGTTAATTGACTTATAAAAGATGGGTGTATACAAATAGAAAACAAAAAAGAGAATCAAAAGCTTTTGCACTTTCCACGCAACTATAGCTATTTCCCAAAAAGAAAATTGGCATATGTTCTAATCTGACTTCGTGTTTGTGTGGACAAAATGTCGGCTTCGGTAATGCTCAAGAATGAAAATATCCCAATATATTCTCGATATACCCATGATATACCCAATATTTTCTGTAATTTTAATCTGGACATGCGAATTAAAAAAAATAAATATATGAGTGTAAAGTTAAATAATAAAATAAGAAATAGTGTATTTTATTGACTTTTATAAGTGTAAAATATTTTCTTTTTAGGTGTGTGAAGAAGAATTGAGACGTCCAAATAAAAAAAATGTGAAAATAATTTTGGGACGGAAAGAGCATGAACCAATTTGTAAATAGAATGACTGTTTTGAACCGGTATATAAATCACTCTTTTTTATTTTATAAGTATTTATCAATTGGGCACGTTCTTCAATTCTAAAACAGTTTTGAAAATTAATTGTAAGTTAAAAGGAGCGTGTTATAGTTATGTTAGCATGTCAATTTGAATTATTAGTTTGCGTGTTATTTTTTTCTGTCAAATCTAGTCGGTGTGTTTAATTTATAACCGCTATCATTTTTCACATTTACTTATTTTTTTAAGGTGTTATTCTTTATTATGAAAATAGTTATGAGATTAAAGGAATATCAAATTGCACATTTCAATTTTATTAATTTATATATATGTGGTATTTACATATCGATTTAGAAAAGTGACTATATTGATGAACTATTCAAAATATTTATACAGATGTATAATTTTTTTTTTACACAGAAATATAATTTATTTTTGTGCTAAACCAATTTGAAATCAGTATCATATTTTGAACTATTTTATAATTTTTCTTATATTTTAATGAAAGATAACTATGGTATAAAATTCGTGTGATACATGATGATTAGATTAATACATTTTTTATTTTTCGAAATGACTTGTGTGCTAATACATTGGTGTTTAATTTCACTCACTTCCTCAAGTGTGATATATTACATTGTGCATTGTATTATCAATTTTACTATTGGACTTAAATTGATCAAGACTCATTAATTAATTAATAACTAGATTGATAAATATAAGGTAGACTTGTAAATAATTGTAATATCTCACATAAGAATTTGTCGATCAGGATGATGATAGAATATAAAGGAATGGATCAAATTATGTTTAGCTAATACGATTAAAACTTGAAAAACGTTAACATTTCCCATAAATTTTAAATAAATCCAACAGTGTATAGAGAACCTTTTTTTTTTTTGGTTTTAGGCAATATATAGAGAAAAGTTTTAAGGATTAATTTCAGAATAATTCAATAAGGGCTCATTTGGTTCGTGGCGGATAGATATTTTAATCTTACGAACCAAATGAGCTCTAACTTTATACATTTTATTAATCACAGTTTATAGTTAGACATATGAACTAATTTATTGTAACAATTTGGTACATGATGTTAATTTCTGGTAATGCAGTCCAAACTGCCACCAAAGACACATCACATGTTACTTTTGATGTTTGATATGTAATTAAGGATTATTTTTAATATTTCCAGCAATTCTCTATCAAACGTGTCTCAGTTTCATTTTAATTAACTCAATCTAAAATTGTAATAGATAACTCGAGATAATAAATAAACATGCAACATACTCACACATAAATATATGTGTGCATGTAGAATTGGGATAGGTACAATCATATAAACATATTATGAATATCCAATATGTAACTAAGATGAAAATATAAACTATATATTATTGCAAATTTGAATATTGTGATATTAATATTGAGAATCATGTATTTTTTTCATTATCGTAATATAAATATCAATATAGCTATTTACTCAGTCAAATTAAATAAAAATTGGAAAATATCACGGATAAATCATAAAATATCGTAATACTAAAAAAACTCAATTAAAAAGTGATTGAAAAATATTTAATAAAAATCATTTAGGAATATTAAAAAAATCTTGTAAATTTAGCATATGATGTAGCATAGGACATATTTTTTGTTGCAGCTTCGACAACCACATACATATAAATACAATTCTGGCGGGGTAAATAAATCGCCACTTGAATCGACGGTCGAACCGCATCCTGGTCTTGAAACGGCTAGTTTGATTAGTTGCCATTTGTGTTTAGTGATTTAATCAAATAGTTGCCCTTATCACCAGTACTAAAATCACTACCAACAGATACCAATTGAAATTTATGTCATATATCGAATTGCAATAATAATTAAATTAATTTATTTATTAAATTACAAATTTTAAAAATTCATATTAAAATTGATAAACTTTATAAAATTTGTAAATTATTTTGCAATTAACCAAAAGTTTTAGTACCATGGCATGTTATTCCTTTTTTTTATCCTTTGAAATTTTAGAAATATGTAACAGTATATAGAGATTTTCTTTTTGGCAACATATTGAGAAAAAGTTTTACTTATTTGAAAATGACATGACTAATATTCGTTTTTTTTTTTTTTTGGAATCTGTCCATTTAACACGTTTGCAGTAGGGTTGCAAACGAATCAAATAATTTTGATTCGATTCGATATTCATATTCGAATTTTGATATTCGTATTCGAAATTTTATGATTCGAATTCGATTACAAATATTCGATTCGATTCGATTATTATTCAAATACGAATACAAAATAATGATATTCGATTCGATATTCGTAAATATTCGATTAAATATTTTTTTATAAATATTATAATGATAATAGACTTAATAGTTAGTATAATTATTGCTATTATTATTATTGTTATTATTATTATTTTAAGATTATAGACCATTAGAAATTTATGGCTACTATAATTACTATTATTTTAAGGATGTAAGCTCATTAGATAATAATCTAGATATCATATGCACCTATATTTCAAACTCTTACCCGAGGGTTGTAAATGAATCAAATACTTTTGATTCGATTAGGTATTCGTATTCGAATTATGATATTCGTATTCGAATTTTTATGATTCGAATTCGATTCGAATTTTTATGATTCGAATTCGATTCGATTCGATTATTATTCAAATACAAATACAAAACTATGATATTCGATTCGATTCGATTCGTTTGCAACCCTAGTTTGCAGTGCACATCACTCATCACTACACGTAACTGCGTAAACATCGACTTCCATAGTTTCATTTTCTCTTCTGTTGTCTTTTTACGCCACAACTCTAAATTAAAATTCTATCTGTTACTCGCATTTCAAATCTTACAATTTTTTTATTTTTATTATAAATATAAATATCGTGGATATTACTTATAAATTAAGTAGTTCATTTGATAAAAAATTCGATAGGCTTTTACGGTTAAATATATTTATTATATTATATACTCTCTCTATTCCACTATATGTTGTTTATTTTATTATTTTCGTCCGTTTCATAATATATATATATATATATATATATAAATTATTCATTTTAATATTATTATTTCATTACTTTTTAAATTATTCCTATTATTGTTTTTACTCTTACATCACATCACTTATATTTATTTATTTTTACCTTAATTCGTCTGTATAAAAACAACGAGCAACATATACTGAAACCAGACTTGTTTACTCTCAATCTAGATTGAGGGAGTATATTACTATGTTCTCTGTATTATTATAAGCAAACATTAGTAAAAACTCTCATGACTTGTATCCTAAAAGTAATCATTCGTAAGGGTACGTTTGTTTTGGGATTAAGGGGGTCGTGGGAAGTCATGACTTTGAAATCCTGAGATGTGAAAACCTTGATGAATTGTGTTTGTTTTGAGATTTTAGTAGGGTAGGATGTTACTTTATGTCAAATCAAAGTGTGATAATGATTGATATTATAGGTATAATAGGTATTTTATGAGTGTTGTGTTGGAAAGAGTAATAATAGGTTTAATAGGTATTTTTAGGTGTGGATTGAGCTTGGGATGTGAAATCCGGATGTTACATCCCAAACTCGTGTAGAGACGTGATCGCAAAATCCTACGTCCATCCGTGTCAGTCCCAAAACAAACATACCCTAAAGAACTTAGATAACCAAATCTATATATCCGTACTCTTGATTTTTTGATGTACAACAAGTTTTACATGAAATTACATCTCAGTAAGACAAGTTTATTTTGAAAATTATATCTTTAACACTTCAAGAAAAACGAGAGTTAATTGTGCTCACCTGCTCATTAATTAACGATTGCACCGTGAAACCACCTCACCCAAGTTTTTTGCCCCTATTAGAATTTTTTTGTTTTTTGGAAGTTTGCAAACTTAGATATCAATTTCCTTTTCCTATCTTAATTCCTAACAGAACAATTTCCACCTAATTTTTAACCAAACGAAACTCCCACTTAGAGCTGTTATATATGCCAGATTCGGCTCGACTCGTTAAGAAAAACGAGCTCGGTTCGACTCAAAATCGAGTTCGATTCTGCTTAAAATTAAGCTCGTTTAGGTTAAATTAAGCTTGAGCTCGAAATTTACGTTTAAAGTTCGATTGAACTCAAATATTCTGAAAAAATATATTTAGTTGATACTATAAACAACTTTATAATTCAATATATTTACATTCACGTACTTCAATAAAGATAAAAATATCACCAATTAATCAGTGTGAGTGATTTAAGAATATGAGTTGTATTATTGTAAAATATTATTATTTTATACACAAAATTATATAATATTTATAAAATAACCCTTATTTTCCAGTCTATCGAGTCGAGCAGAGTCGAACTTCTTAAGCAAACGAGTATTTTTTTTAGCTTTGCTCGACTCATTTAACACATCGAGTCGAATCGAACCGAACTCACAAGCAGCTCGTTTATTTTAAGAGCTCCTACCCCATAAATGAGAAGAAGCACCTGAACGTAGAATAGGCAAAATACATCAATAGAAAAATAAAAATATATAATAAGTCTGAACTAGTGAGTGAGTGTGTGCAAATTATATTTAAACTAAACTCATTTAAAGTAAGATTATTTCATACAAGAAATTGTCAAATCAGAAATGTGAAAAAAAAAAACAGAAGGGACACAGAAAACACAAGCTTTACAACAGACTAATAAATCCATTGAACTCCAAACCAAACACAAGTGACTTACTTCTTGGAAAATAAAAATGGTAAATAGGACGCACTTACACAAGCACAGAAGTTCAGTAAAACTATGATGTTAAAACTAGAGAGGTCCAGGGAATGTCCCACTCTCCCTCTGTTCGTTCCACTTCTCTACCTGAAAATAGTAATGTGATCCATGGAAGATAACATAAATAAGATGATCGAAAATTGATGCGAACCGATATGAAGATTCTAATTACATGACAGTACAAGTAAATAAGATGATCGAAAATTGATGCGAACAGATATGAAGTTTCTAATTACATGATAGTACAAGAAAATGAGAGAAAAATGTAATTTAGATCATTTTATAGTCATCATTTTGGCATCATCACATGCAGGTTGCATCAGGGAATTACAGGAAATGTGTTCCTTGCAGCTTAAAGAAAAAAAATATGGAAGAAAAAGGAAAATTATAAATAATAAGCATAAAGTTTAAATTATTTTGATACCCTGGGAATTCTCACTTTAAAGGGTTCTGAAAGAAAACAATACAAGAGAATATGAAACTACTGTGTTTGGTAATATCTTTAAGCAAGGGTGCAAATGACGTTTGACAGTCATCGGGTGATCGAGTTTAAATTATTTCCCAATTCAAAACCAATTAAAACGGCCAAAATCATAATAACATATTTAACCCAAACGAATCAAATTTGTAATCAGTGAGACACAAACTTTTTGCCTTCAACACTTTCCTCAGTCTAAAAACAAGTATACAAATAAGAGCGCATCATTAGAACCATAGTCTCAGAACTCATACCATCTCCATTCCGTCAAACAGATGATGTCTTGACATATTTAGTAATGTCAATAAACATAACTCTACTCTATTCAAGATAAGAGCAGAAGAATACATATCTAAATTTTCTGATATATGTGCATTGACAGAATTAAGAATGGTTTGTCATATCAAGCCTTGAATAGTATAGAATGGAATCAGTTTCTTAGTTCTTTCCTTTCAGAAATAGCATCTACATTGCACAGAGCCTTTCAATTACTCGAAACCTATTTGAAGCAGGCACAAACATGATTTACATTATACAACAAATTGATGAGAGGATGATACCAACTTACCCATTCACCTGGGCAAAGGGAACGATAGTATTTGGCAAACTTATTACAGTCACTAGCTTCTTCACCCTTAGCAGCCACACATCTGAGAACACAACAAAAACCTAGTGAAATCCTCAAACAACTATATGCACCTCAAATGTACAAATTCATCATTAATCATCTTCCTCTTTATATTTTTATTTAGTTTTAAAATTTACAAAGAACTTCACAAAATATGAACTTCTGGACTTCCATTTATTTGAAGGGACATAATCTAAATATCCCCGCAGCTCTAGAACATACAATTACGAAAGGTTCGACCTGAGAAAAGCTTGTGAAAAAACCTTCTCTTCTCTTCTCCACTACATCCTAGCACAGGGCACTTATTTTTTGGTGCCAACATATCATAGTAAATGTACATACAGGACCTAATTAAACATAATTTCAATGTGAATTTCAAGTGTCAGAATATACACATAAGATTTTAAATATTTGCATATTCTAACTAATCTCTCCAAAATCCGATGCACATGCAAAGGAACACAAATTCTCTCCTGCTCGTACAAATTTGTGCCATGTAATATAGCAAAAGTGATTAAGTCAGTTGATCAAACAAATTGCTGATTTTGACGAAGAAATATACTAACTTAAGATATAGCATGATAGTAACAAGCATATCAGCAAAGGAATAAGGAAAAATATGCAGCTGAATGATGCATTTCATACAATGAAACAAACCTGTGGAATTCAATGTAACGGGTGAAACAATGCCGGGTTTGGTTGGTGGTTGGAAACCGAAAATCAGCAGGCGCAGTTTTTAATTCAATCTGAAAACCCAAAGTCAAACTGAATCACAAATAAGATGACACAGATTCTGCAGAAATTTCGATGATTCACCCTTCTATCATCACCCTTCTATCTAGGGGTGAGCACTGTTCGGTTTTAACCGAAAAACCGAACCGAACCGAACCGAAATAAGAATTTGGTTCGGTTAATTTGGTATTCGGTTCGGTTTTGGTTTTAAATATTTAAACTTTTGGTTTTCGGTTTCGGTTTCAGTTTTTAGGGTAAAAAAACCGAAAAACCGAAAACCGAACCGAATTTAAACACATATATATATATATATATATAATTATAATGTATAATACTATTACTTATATATATAAATAAATTAAATAAATATTATATTACATAAATATAATTACATTACATATAGATAAAAAAAATCCTAACCCTCAAACCAGTAAGTTACCCCTTCCAAATTCCCTCCCTCACCCTCACCCTCACCCTCACGGCGCCTCACTTCCAGAAATTCCCTCCCCCACCCTCACGCCACTCACCCCATTCCAATCCGTCGCCGTCCGCCTAAGCTCACGGCGGGCGACCACCAAATCACCACTTCTCCTCTCCCTGTTTCCGCACACACAATTTTAACTAGTGATATTTCGGTTAATATGGTTATAAACCGAACCGAAAATTTCGGTTTCGATTTTTTCGGTTTTTAATGTATATGGTTCGGTTTTGGTTTCTAATAATAATAAATTCGGTTATGTCGGTTTTGGTAATTTAGTTCGGTTCGGTAACCGAACCGAACCATGCTCACCCCTACTTCTATCAAAGAAAATTTAAAACAGGACATTAACAATCGATCCCAATAACTGGAAAACAGAATCACACACAAAAAATTTGACCACCCAAAATCACGCGGTAATTCAATTATCAACGCATCCATGATTCAAAAAAAAAAAAAAAAGCATCGGCATCTGTAATTTCACAAAGAGTTAAATTTCAGTATCGCAAAATCATGCATCCATTTGCAGGAAAGGATGAATAATGGGTAATAACAACAGATCGAAACGTGGAAAGCTGAACATCGAAATGTTAGAAAGGGGCAAATAATTCTCACCTCAGCCATCGGAGTTGCGAAAGATCAAAGACGCCGTCGAACATGAGAAAAGTTTTGCTACTGAAAATATAACAATTTGTTGCTAAAAAATTGTAATTTCGACATTTTAAAATTGGGCCCACGATAATTTCGTTTTGATACATTCACAATTTTTTTTTTTAAAAAATGAATAGAAAGTAATTTCATAGATTAAAAAAAAAACAAATTGAACTTAATTTACTCTCACAATATATTGGCATCGCATTGTTACTTTATCATTTCGTGTATTTTTAAAAAATTAATATATTATCACTTAAAAGTCATTCTTATATTTATTAAAAGTTTATCTTTATTAAATTATAAAAGAAATGACTTTTCAATATACACACACACACATATATATATATATATATATATATATATATATATATATATATATATATTTCTTTTTTAACGGTGCATGTGTATTTTTAAGAATGAATGGTATATTTTTAAAAATACCCCTCACATTAAATTTAAAATTTAAAAAAAAATTGGTCAGATTAAATTTAGTAGTCTATTGTAAAAACTTAATAATTTTTATATATCTACAATTTAATGATTTAAATACAATATTAATTAAAAAAATTTATGAGTTTATTACAAATAGCCTATTTTCGTTTTGCCTTAAACTTTAGTATTGTCACTGTTTTTTATAAAAAAAAATACAATTTAATGATTTAAATACAATATTAATTAAAAAAATTGTGAGTTTATTACAAATAGCCTATTTTCTTTTTGCCTTAAACTTTAGTATTGTCACTGTTTTTTAGAATCGGTTGAACCGGGAACCGACTATAGAACTGCTCCGGTTACCCCCTAAAAATCATTTTTACGGATCGGAAAAAATCGACCAAAAATGGTTGAATCGGTTTATTTTTATATTTTAATTTTTAAAAATATTTTAACAATTTTCTTTATTAAATTAAATCTTGAGACACGTCTCAACTCTAAAATTAATTTATTCTACAATTTATATATTTTAAATTTTCATAGTAATATTTTAAGTTGAGACTTTATTATGCATGAGTTATGAAACATGTCATTATCTACAATCTGATATTATAATTTGAGTTATTTTGAGTATTTTGATTTTGATTGTCTATGTACTATTGTGCTTATTTTAATATGTAATTTATAATTTAATAAAAAAATAAACTGAAAAGATTTTAACGGTTAAACTATCGGTATAACTGGTTGAATCGGTAATCGGTGCTCTATCCAATTTAATCACTGGTCCGGTTATAAAAGCACTTAGTATTGTATGCAAATTTAACAACAAAAAAGAAAATCAAAATACCTGGTAACAAAAAATTCCATGCGAGAAACTATATTTCCATAACATAAGTCTGAGGAAATTGGGGCATGTGCTTTTTTTTTTTTTAATGCTTCAAATTAGTTTAAAATTTTATCCTTTACAAGTGAGCAAATATTTTGGGGAGAAAGAGAATATAAATCTATATATTTATGTATGTATAACTATTATTAAAAAAAAATTATTTTTTTAAAATACACTAAATAAAAAAAAATTAAGATAAAATACTGTGATATACAAGTTAGATAAATTATTTTTATTTTTAAGTTAGATAAAATATATTTTATTTAATTTTAAGATGAGAAATAATTTATATGCAATAAATTTAAAGGGAATATTTGTTCCGAAAATAAAAATCCGAAAGCTTATTATACTGAAAAAATAATTTAGGATCTTGTTTATACCTTTTACAAATGATTATTTGGCCTTGTATTTGGTAAGGAGCAGTCGCAGGTGATTTTTACTGTAGTTATATGTCATAAATGGTCATGACCTCAAAAAAAGTCGCATGTAGAACAGTTATAAAAGTCGAGCGAACTTGAGTAGTGTAGGCTAGGTTCGGCTCGTTAAACTTATCGAGTTCGATTCGTTAAGAAGGGAGAGCTAAAATTCGAACTCGACTCAGTTCATTAAGCTTAAATTAAGCTTGAGCTCGAGTTTGAAATTTACGAACGAAGCTTAATTGAGCTCGATAAATCTCAACTTAAACTTGAATATTCTGAAAAAATATATTTAAGTGATACTATATCAATAACTCTATAATTTAATATATATACATTAGCATACTTCGTGATTTAATAATTAGAGTTGTATTAAAAATATTATATAATTTTATACACTAAATTATATAATATTTATAAAATAATTCTTATTTTTCAAACCTACTGAGCAGCTCACAAGTCTACCAAGTCGAGACAACCTCATTAAGCAAACGAATATTCTCTTGAACTCGGCTCAACTCGTTTAACACATCAAATTGAGTCGAACCTTCACAAACCGAACTCATGAACATCTCGTTTTGTTTAACTCTAGTTGCAGGTGTTCGCTAATGATAGTGTATGCGATTGTGGGTCTCAACTCCCAAATGGTCAAAACCTCACAATCAATATTTTACCCTATCAATTTATAATATATTTTACTTTTACACATAATACATTTATTATTTTAAAACTCAAAAAAAACTAATAGAATTAGACGAAAGAGTATAAACATGGAAGAAGACGGCAAAGTCTCTTAATAATATAAAAAGAGGCACATCCCAAATTTTCCTCAAGTCTTTTGGTTTAAATAGAAAGACTACGTTTCCAACTCTTCAAATTTTCAGAGACAAAATATCAACCTCTCTTTCGCCACAAACAGAAGTTACCAATGAACACCATACAGACGTTTCTGGGGTCTTAGCTTGGCTAATCATCTCCTCCAACAACATAACAGCTCTATACGTCTTTCCCGTTACGCAAAGCCCCCTTATAAGTTTCGTATAAATTTCGTCCCCAGGCCAATACGAATTAATCAACATCCTTTCCAACATTCGACTAGCTTCCACATATCTACCATCCGAACATAACCCATCAACTAGGCAGACATACGTTTCTTTATCAGGAACACAACCAATCTGTCTGAACATATTCTCAAAGTACCAGAGTGCCCAATCAAATTCTTTCACATTGCAAAGCCCATTTATTACAACATTATGCAACCTCACGGTTGGAACGCAGTTGTTCTCAATCATTTCCTTTTCAACCACATGCACTGCTTCCTCCACCTTCCCTGCTGCAAATAGCGCTGACACCTTCGCCTCATAGATAGGCAAAGATGGTCTAAAGCCTCTTTTGAGCATTTCATCAACTATGTTATCTCCCTCTGAGATCTTCCCTTCAGAGTAAAGGTCAACACTCATTGCCTTGTAACCATCTGAACTTGGAACCCCACCTTTGATCAAAGCCTTGTTGATCAATGCCTTAATGTAATCAACGTCTGATTCGTCTTTAAACTGGCTAAAATCGAGCTGCTTGAGGTACTTTTTGGGAGCCTTGAGACCTTTCCGTAGCACCTTCTCCAGCAATTCAACAGCCTCATTTATCTGTTCATTATCACATAGAGACTCCAAAAGTTTTCTGTATACAGAAACATCAGCACCACAACCTTTCTGAGAAATCCTCCAGAACATTGAATACAACAAATGGGTGGCCTCATATAGTCTCCCATCATCACACAAACCCTTCATTAAGGTCTTGTAAGTGTCCCTATCAGGATAACACCACTGGAAACCCATTTCCTGGAAAACGTGCAGAGCCAGATCAGAGCGGTGCATCTGGCAAAGAGTGTTCATCAGTAATTTCAAGGCTCGGGTTCGAGATTTGATTTCCCAACCTTGACAATTAGCCACAAAGAAGTGATAACAAGAATCTAGCTTAGATTCCCTCACCATTATCTCCAAAAGAGTATTGAAAGATTCTGTATAGTCTACGCAGTTGAATTCTGGGAGGCTGTTGAATAGAGAGATGGCTTCATCAAACATACCTCCACTAGCGTAAGTTCTGATCACACTAGCAAAGAGTGAATCTTGACACTCACAGGAGTCCTCTTTCATTTGATTAACTATTTCTTTCATCTCACCCATTCGCCCTGAGCTCCCCAGGATTCTGATCATGGTAGCATATACTGGACCGTTGTGGCGATAGCTGGGATATCTACTCTTAGCTTCATTGAAAATATCCAAAGCCTTTAATGGGTTTTTCTGGCTGCGTATTAGCTGTGAGAGATGAGTTGGAGTCAAAAGCCTTGGCCACCTTGGTCTCATAGCGTTGAAAACCTATAATCTATATGTAAGTAGTCATCTAACAATATATTTACAAGAAAACACACAAATTATGGTAGATATTATACCAAATTACAAACAAACCAGACGTTGTAGGA
Organism: Prunella vulgaris; assembly: GCA_026898435.1. Lineage (NCBI taxonomy): Eukaryota > Viridiplantae > Streptophyta > Magnoliopsida > Lamiales > Lamiaceae > Prunella > Prunella vulgaris. Next base: position 312,920 of record JAPKLY010000197.1, read on the forward strand.
AGCATGAGACATATGTTAAAAAAGAGCAAAGGTCCCAATCAAATGATTAATACACACCACGACCTAGTAAGTATAATACAATTCTTCAAATAGCTTTTATATAAAGTCAGAACGTGTAGTACTGTTAACATAATCAAGAATAAAATCCCTCACTAAACTAACACACAATACAATCTGATTACTTTTAATTCTATCGATCAGGAATTCATAAAAGAACCCCACCTGGCAACTACCTTGCGACAACAATATTTGGAATAAAACCCTAATCAAGTGAGGCAAATAGACTCCAGCAAATTCTTTTTTTTTTTTTTTGAAGAAAACTCCAGCATTTAAATATATGCATAGAGTTTCAATTAGCATCACTGCATCACAGAGCCACCAATGAGAACTGCAACGTACATGCATATGTATCTACAAGGAGGTATGTAATACATAGACAACAGACTGCAGAATGAACAAAGAGATTAGGAACAAGAAAAAAAATCTTATTTATTAGAGACGCACTAAGACGCAGAGGGGCTGTTCTAGACAAGAATTGCTGACAATCAAGATAAGGAAGCACTAGTACAATTTAATTAGTTACTAATGGAATGTGGTCAGCTAGTGCATTTGCAGCTAATACATATTTACTTTTGAGAATGTGATGCATCATACACCCCTCCCCAAGCATTACCACCAACACCGCCTACTGGACCACTCATTACTTGGGGGCCAACAGCATATCCACAATCAGCATCACCTCCTGAACCACTCATCACTTGAGGTCCAACTGCAAATTCACCTCTAGCATATGGATTCATTATCTGCATTGGAGCTCCACGAACTGTATGAAGATGACTTCCACCAAAACCGTCGAAATAGCCACCACCATTCCCATGAAAGGGAGGTGGATGAAAATTACCTGGGTCCATATTTGGAACACTGTGCAGGATTGGAGCTACATGGATTTAAGTGTGCTGTTAGTACAAGTCGAAAGTAAGGAAGACAAATCGGGATGGGAATTCAAAGATGAATAGAAGCAAGCACCGTTAGCTCTCTTCTCAGCATTTGACACCTTAGTGCGTAATCTTTCTACTTCTTCAGCTATGCCAATCAAGTCATTCTCCAAAATCTTCATTTGTTCAACTTTTTCTACGTTCAAGCCTTTTTCATACTCAAAAGTTTTGCTTCATTTCAAGAAAAGAAAAAGAAAGAAACCAAAGAAAGAATAAGAGAGCAAAAAGAATTATATAGTTGCGATGAGGAAGAAACAAGAAAGCGAGTCAATGAAGGTCCAGAAAGTGATGACAGCAAACTGAAGAAAAATTAGTAAATAACAAACATGAAAAGATTGCTAAGCTCACCGTAATAATCGATGTTCTTCCTTCAAGCTATCAAGTTTGGCGTGCATTTCAGGAAGCTTTTTAGTATCTGCACGCAAGTGTTCCAGTTCCTTAGTCGCCTGCTCAACTTTACCGGACAACTCTACCTTACTATTTGTTACGCTCCGTAATCCAATACGGGCCTCTTGTAGTTCTCTCTGTATATTTTCCCCAGCTCTAATATCAGCCTCACTTTTTGCAATCTTGTCCAACAACTTGCGAATTTCAATATCACCTTCAGTGCGGATACGTTGAATATGTTCTCTCATTTTATCCACTTCTCCTATTCCAGCTGTATGTTCTTGCCTCAAGGTAAATTGACCAGTTTTCAATTTATGGTTGTCTCTAATGAGCTGTTCTAATTCAGCTGCCTGGGCGGCCCATTGGTCCTCAAATAGTTCAGGAGGAGGAAGTTGTTCAACGGGATGGTGTGCATGATGCATCATTCCTGACTCTTGTCTAATACGTTCATCATAGGATGGTGGTATATTTCTTGCATTTCTTCTTGAACCCATGACTAGACAATTTCATATGGTAATGTATCAGATTAAAATACCCTGCTGCTTCTTTAGTTCTTATGACTCAGCAAAAAAAGTTGGTATACTTATTCTCGACACAACATGACTCAACATGATAGCAAGACAAAACATCATAAAATACAAAAATACCAAACACGTGTCAATGTATAATTAATACGACAAGCAGACGTAAATATACAAATTTATTTATACTTTTGGTATGTTTATAAAACAGTAAAATGGATAACCTAAATACACTATAGCACAACATTAATACTCGAATATCTACCCCTACAAATAAGGCGACAGATAAAGCTCAAAATTAAAGTGAGCATTAATGTTGATCAACTAGATGATTCCAAGAAATTGATGGCAAGCGTCCGAATCTCTCCAAGTCAGCAATCACCAAATTCTAACTACACGTGTACGTTTACCTAAATTTAGCATCTGATTCAATTTGAAAAGCAACAATATTTTGATATGCTGACACCACACATGAAGCAATATGAGTACTTCATATACCAACACAAAGTTGAACACTAAGAAAAGCACAAGGCGTGATATCATGCAGCAATTAACTCTTGTTATGCAGAAACACTTGCAACTGGCTAAACAAATGGCTGAGACTTCTCTAGTTTATACGGCATAACAAGCACAGCAGGTAGTAATAAATGCAATGTTCAATCAATGCTCAAAGGTATGCTAACAAAAGCGAGCACAGAAAATAATCAGATTTTCGTGTTTACTTCTCACTTCTGATAAATTCCTGCCTTTGTAAGTTTAATTAATTTGATGCTAAACCTAAGCAACCTTTACAGAAATTTGTCCACATTTTTGCACCGGTACAGTTTATACAGATACGAAAATTATACGCCATCACTCCGCCGATAACCTAGCTCCGGCAGCCGGAAAATGAAGACATGGTAAAAGATAACACAACAAATGGAAACAAGATAAGAAAGTACCTTCAAATTCGCGGAGAGATAGCCGTCGATAGTTTGAGCCCCCACCAGAGATTTAGCTTCTGCAGCCGGAAATTGAAGAAAAGGAACAAAAGCAAGGGGAGGAGACAGACATTGACGTTTGCAGAGAGGTCGCGGTCGATTCTGACCCTAGTTTGTGTGCAATAGGTTGGAGGGAGAAGGGTTTCATATTTATACATGGGCTTTGACAAGAAATTGTTCGGACAGTAAGAAATAGGCCCAACAGAAAAGACGTATTATTAAATGTGTATCCAAATATTTTTTAATCTATTCAACAGAAAAGATAAATTTTGTTGATCAATTTTAAAAATAATTAAATATAAAGTACTAAAATAAAATAACAAAATTTTGGTTACCCTCAATTTTTTCATGAAGTCTGTAGTATTCGAAGATTGGAATTGAGGTCAAATTTGGAATAATGAATGAATGAAGTTTTGATAAATTTTACTTTTATAATAATTTTCGTAGAGTATTTGAAGATTAAAACTTTCGTCAACTTTGGATGTTTAATGTCCAATGTATATTGATCACAAGTATAAAATTTTTATAAATTTGACTTTTATAATTATTTTCGTAAAATTTGTATTATTTAGAAATTGAAACTTCAGTCCTGATAAATTTAAATTGGATAAGTAGTGTGTCTTATAGTTAGATACGAGAATAATATATAGTCTCACAAAATAATTTGTATCTTATGTGTCAAAATATAAGAGGTGAAATATTTTAAGAAATTGTAATATTTTAATATATTCACATAATTTCAATTTTTATGTTATGACACATAAACAGTAACGAGATATAAAGATTTATGAGTTTTTTTTTTTTATCGGTATCATTCAAACAATGAGTATAAGGTATATCCAACCTATTATAAAAGGACAAACACTTATATATAAATTTTTACGGATCTTAGATCCGTAGAAATATCAATTTTTAAAAATTCGCGGGTCTAAACCGGGTCGGGTCGAATTTGATTATTTTTTTCCAAAATTCGTGCAGCTTGTGATTTTCGCTCCCAGGTATGTTACAGTTGGGGCAAATGCATGTTACTTTAAGGCAAAACGTATGTTACAACCAGATTAAATGTTATTTTCTACACATATTCATTTATTTTTGTAGAAGTAAATATTTTTCATGCAATGTAACACATGTATATATTACATTGTATGTGTAACACATATTTATTTCTAATAAAAATATATTTAATCCTATAGTAACACATATATATGCTCATATAATAACACAAATTGATGAACAAATATGTGTTACAATTAGAGTAAATATGTATTACTGCAAATTTATGTTACAATTGGAGTAAATTTGTGTTACTGCAAATGTGTGTTACATCTAGAGTAAATGTGTGTTACTGCAAATGTATGTTACAATTAGAGTAAGTGTTACTGCAAATGTGTGTTACAATTAGAGTAAATGTGTGTTACTGCAATATCAAATGTGTGTTACTGTATGCACAAATATTTATTTATCCTTATAAAAATATATATTATATTTTATATAACATATATAAGCTATTAAATGATGTATTAAGTACATGAATAACATATTATTAACATAAATAAAAAAAGAGAATAAAAATAAATTAAGTAACACGTATTTATACTTGCAGAAATACATATTTTCTTTATAGTTACTTGAAAAGTACAAAAAAATAAATTTTGAAGAATTAGTAACACAGATTTTGCCTAATTGTAACACGCCTTTGCCCAAATTGTAACATACCTGGGAGCGAAAAAACCTGAAACTACAAGTTGCGCGAATTTTGAAAAAAAATGTTCAAATCTGACCCGACCCGATTTAGATCCGCGAATTTTTAAAAAATGGATATTTCTACGGTAGAAATTTGCACATAAGTGTTGCTCTTACAAAAGTATACAAATTACAAAAATACACAAATTAGTATCCTAGCATCATTCTTGGATTCCACGACCAATTATTAAAGGAAAATTTTGAGCAACCTACTTTTTCTTACAAGGAACCAACTCCACAACCTAAGTATAATATCAATAACTACTCTATTAATTGCAAAATCAACACCATTGAAAATTACATCATTCATCCCCTTCCACAGCCTCCAAGGAATGCAAAGCCAAATAGTAACAGCAACCTTACTTATAAACTTTCCTCTCAAACTTCGACTTTAAGCCATGAGATTTGAGAGGGTTTGAGAGTGAAGTGCAGTAGAAATTATCAGCCATTTGGAGCACTCCATCCAAATTTTATATGAAATAGGACATTCGAAAAAAAAACATATGTTTGCAATCTCTTCACAATTCCCACACAAAACGCACTTTATGTCATCGTTCGAGCCAAGTATATTTCTCCTAGCCAAATTTGATTTTGTTGGTAGTCTATTCCAAAGTAACCTCCAAGTGTGTCCCACCAGCCACCACCTTCAAAGGTGCAAAGCTTTTCCAAATTAGTTTGAATCCAAACTCCTTCTCAATATCCATTGTCTCATTTTGTCGTCGATGATTTAGGAGGTTGAGCGTTTTTCGTGATAAATTGTGCTCTTAAAGAACCGGTCCATCTTCATGATCTTTCATGCCTTGTCGCAATGGATACTTGTTGATCAATGAAATTAGAACATTAAAAGATTCCACATTACGACCCACTAGTTCTCTCCTCCACCTCCACCTCCAAGTCGAACACCCATCCTCCTCCATGAGTATATTTTATTCCATGCATTGTCACTTTAAGATTCATATTTTCTTTGGGAACATATTCTATCATTTTCATATTAAACTTTAAGATTCATATTTTCTTTGGGAACATATTCTATCATTTTCATGTGAAATGATTTTTTCAACAAAACACAATTCTATTTTTAGTATTTACATTATTTCTTGTTGGGTTATAAATGAATTAAATTTTTACTTCATTTAATTTACTTTATCCATTCCATAGATAATCTGGCTTTATCTTAAACATTTTATTCATCCAAACAAAAATAATTTACAAAAAAAATTATACCAAATTATAATTATTTTTATATTAAAAATATACTACAAATTGTTGAATTGAAAGTGGGAGTGAATTTTCTTCCAGCTTATTTAATTATAAAACAATTATTTATACAATATGATTAATTATTTTACCAATTCGTTTTGACAATTTCTTGGACATACATTTTAACTTTACAAACTAAAAAGCAAGTTACTTTTGAAACTTCTTGATTAATTACAAAAGATGGCAGAGCTGAAATTTTAAAAAATTCAACCCAAAAAAAATATATTGCAGTTTAACTTAGATTATATATATTGAAATCAACAGAATTAACAACATAATACTTGTGAGGTTCCATAAAATATTGTACACCAATACTCATAAAAAAATACATCACATAGTTGTATAATAAAGATAAATTATATATTGCTCGGGTTGGAAATCAAAATACCTTTCATATTCATTCATATAAAGAAAAAAAAAAGAGAAACGAAATAAAAGAATAAAACAACAATTAATAACACAAAGAAAGACGAAGAGCTTGGTAAAAAATTTATTTGAATTATTACTGGTAAAATGCATGTGTATGGTACACTCCTTGATGCTTGTATTTATTAGCTTTGTAATTAATATGAAAATAGAAGATTCTCATATGTTATTATCTATGTTGCACGGATTCTTAAAAAATTAGAGGTATACAGTATCGAATACGCGGGGAATATGGGTGCGGGTGTGATTCGCGTCGGATTCGCACCCGATACGCCACGTGACGTATCCGAATATTTTTTAGTTTTTTTTTTGGGGATACACGTATCCTCATCTAAGGATACGCGTATCGGGCATTATTGCAAAATTTTGAAAATTTAGAAATTTTTTTGTAAGATTTTAAAACTTATTATTAAAATATAATAATATATATATATAACTCTTCTAATTAATTATTGCCCAATCAATTCCATTTTACGGAATACATATATGTATAACTTAAGTATATAATATAAATATATATATTCCGTAAAAAAAATAGACGTACAAAATTAATTACAGACGTATTCTTGCCGAATATTTTTTATTATATATGTATATAATATCTCTATATCTTTTCTAAATTACAGATTATTATATATAATAAAATTAAATATAAAATACACGTATCGTTGCCGAATCGTATCCTATAATTTTGAAAAATGACGTATCCCCGCACCCGTATTGTATCGCACCCGCACTCGTGCAACATAGGTTTTTTTTTTTTTTTTTTAGCATCTGTGCTTCTGAAGCAAGTAAATACATAATTGACATTTTGTAAGATAGGGGCGGTTAAATTTTTTATTAATTTATTTTTGGTCGAATGGTGCGATTATAGGTGGGTTTCTGGGTGTTTATTGTTCTAATCTAATAATTATAACTGGGAAATGGAATCGAGACTTAAGAAGATTTTCTTTCAAGTTTTATATCTATTATGATTTGTCTAATTGATAAGTGGAAGAGATGATGTGATCCTGTGAGTTGGAGAAATTCCTGATTTCTAGCTTAATTTATATGATTTGTTTTAATCATGAAGAAAGAAAAAGATTACTACAATAGTGCATGCTAGAGTAGTATACTCTTTACTTGATTATATTTTAATTTTCAAAAAAAGTTAATGAACAAGTATTTGCTGTGATTAATTATACAAAAGACGGGTAAATATTTAGCTTTGGTTATTCTTGAAATAAACTTGAACAAAATGTAGGATAAGAGGCGCTTCAAATAGGGATGACAATGGGGCAGGGCGGGTATCTAAGAACCTATGCTTGCCCCGCGCCTCTGCCCCATCGCCCCGCCCTGCCCTATGCCCCACTGCGGGGCAGAACATTGCGCCCCATGCTTGCCCGTCGCGGGGCAGATCGCCCCGCCTTGCCCCATCCTGCCCCATGTTATATACTCTCTCCGTCCACGATAAATGGTCCACGTTGCCTTAAACGGTCGTCCACAATAAATGGTCTACTTATCTAAAATGGAAAACTTACAATCATTATTTTCATTTTTTATACACATATACTCACGTTTACACATCACATCAAGTATTTTTTTAATAATTAAATATTTTTTTATACTAATACACTCACTTTTACACATCAACATCAATTTTTCTTAATAACCGTGAATTGTCAAGGTAGTCCAATTTTTGTGGACGGAGGGAGTATAATTTTATACCAAAATATAATATAATATATATTTTAGACAAATAAAAAATTATTTTAAAATAAAATTAATGCAATAAATTAATCAAAAATATATTCAACAAAAATAATTTAAAAATAATTTTACATTAGAGTTACAATAAACAAATAATTAATATAATTTTAAATTTAATTAATATATTATAAATATAGGATATTAATTTTATTTTATATGTTATAAAATATTATATATAGAATGTATTTATCTATTATAAAATATTATATATTTATTTAATATATACAATAGGGCAAGATGGGGCAGGGCGGGGCGGGGCATGGCAGTAAAAATGCAAATTCATGCCTGTCTTGCCCCATGCGCAGGGTGGGGCGGGGCTGCCCCAAATGGAGCAGGTCAGGGCGGGCCGGCTATGGGGCGGGTCATTTTGTCATTCTTAGTTTCAGATGTTATATAAAAACAAATTTGGCTGCTTTTGAGTGTATAATTCAGCTTTAATGTTGATTGTACGAAGGTTTTACGTGTTTTTCTCAAATCTTTTGTAGATAACATCTGTTTCTGTGATCAAGCTGATGCACGAGAGGACAAAATTTAGACTACACTTCTACGATGTTCCTTACAACTTACTGAATGATCTAACAGCTATTGAGTAGTTTTATACTCCCTCCGTCCCAGATCAATTTGCACACTTTTTATTTTGGGTTGTCCCAAACCAATTTGCACACTACTTAAAAGGGAAATATCGATTTGCGTGCACACTCACAAAACTTTCCACACATTTACCCATACACCACTACTTTATTTAAAAAATATATTTTCCTTAAACCGTGTGCCATCTCACGGGTGCAAATACCCCTGGGACGGAGGGAGTACTACATATCCTTATTTGTGTGTGTTTGTGTGTATTAGCTTATTAGAGTATAAGAACTATAATTTCTTTTTTCAGGTTTTAAACTGAAAATCTTTTTGTTATTTTATTTTGTAGGTTGTCATGGCTATACAATATTTGAAGTAAGGAGTTTGCTACTGTGTGTCCTTTTCTAGCTGATGAACTGAGAAAAAATTCACCATTTATTTTCTCTTGTGCATTATAATGAACTCCATTGTTCTTGGTATTTGTATTGTACTCAAAACACATTTTCTTCAAATCCATGAGACACAATGATTAATTTAGCAAAATCAAATAAATTCAATGTCAAAATTACATATAATAATTACAATGTGTATATTTCATTACCATTACCGTTGAATTTTTTTTTTACCAAGCGCCCCCAGTGAACATTCACCTTTAAAGTACATGAAATGGCATGTTTATTTCTTCATTCCTTGCAAGACAATAAAATAGAGTTGTAAGGCTATAGACCATTTAAAAGCACAGTGATTCCATATATAAAAAATCAGCAACTAATAAGTAAAATGATAATCGAACTCACAAAAGTAGTCAATTGTTCAATAAACCAAAAACAGAAACAACTAATGGAGCACTTATTAAGCAGTGAGCACCATTGATTTTTTTTTTGTAATTCAACTTTCATATTTCTAAAATTGATTAATGCAGAATTTTGCTTAAAGATGTACTTGGTAAAAATCATGCGTACAGTTTCAACAGAGATAAATAAATAAAGTATATGAAGACAGAAAGAGATTATTTCATCTTCTTTCTTACAAATAAATCTTCAAGCACATAATTGGTGCATTTTGTCAGGATAGAAAGCCGCAACAGATGCAACAACATTGAAATCCTCTTAATAATTATCAAATTTTCATCATAAATTTTAAACATCAAACATTTAGCTTTTTAAATTTGAATTATTGTATGGACATCAACTAATATACATCCATTCAACCTAAATTAACAAAATACACTAAATTAACAGACTAACAGTCATTATCAAACAGTCGTCACAACTTCACATTACTCACTAAATTAACAGTCATTTAGTTTTTTAAATACATGTTTTGAAAAAAATACACTAAATTAACAGTTATTATCAAACAGTCGACACAACTTCACAATACTCACTAAATTAACAGTCATTGAGCTTTTTAAATACATGTTTTGAAAAAAATACACTAAATTAACAATTATTATCAAACAGTCGACACAACTTCACAATACTCACATAAATTAAACTTGCAAAGTGACTAAGCACGTGCCCAATAACTAGTAACTTCTAAATTTCTTCAAAAATACATCCCAAGATTTTTAGTAGATGAAAAAAAGACTATAAATGCACAAAACTATACTCCCTCCGTCCCGTAGGAATTTGCACCCTACGGGACGGCACATTTTTTAAGGAAAATGTGTTTTATATATAAAGTAGTGGTATATGGGTAAATATGTGTATAGGTTTGTGAGTGTGCACGTAAATCAATGTTTCCTTTTTTAGTAGTGTGCAAATTTGTGTGGGACGTCCGAATAAGGAAAGTGTGCAAATTCCTATGGGAGATCTCTTGTAAATTGGTTTCATTTTACAACTCAAAATGATATACTATTATTTTCATTATACAATATTACAAACAAGACTAATACTGAAAAAAAAAAAAAGACAGATAAATAATACTTTGGCAACAAAAGGGCAAAAACTTATCTCCACCAATCTGGGATTTTCAACCTTCTACTCCGGTGTACCCCAAGCTTAACCGCAGGTACCTTCTGCTTCACCTGCCTCCAAATCATATTCACCGCATCATCTTTCTTGGGAGGGTATTGAAATTCAAAGTGATGAGAAATGTTTTTAAGCCTCAACCACATTTTTATCCATTCTTGTTTAGGAAAACTTGTTAGCTCATTGACCATATAGCCTGGTTTCAATGCCTCCTTTACTGAGAAGAAGATGGAGAACTCCTTGTAATCCAATTCGTTTTCGTATGGCAGCTCGATTCTATCGCTCACTATGACGGGAACGCAGTGGCTCACGATAGCATCAAACAGACGGCACGATGATGGCGTGTCCCCTGCAGGATGGAGACAGAACTTTGATGACCGCATTCGCTCTGCAGACTAGAGTAAGCAAAAATATAACATTATGAGAGTTCGTCTGTTTATAAACTCTTTAAAATATCTTATATGCTCGTTAGAGTAGTTACAGTTTTGAACCCTTCCTCCGAGGCATGTGCATCCTCGTACACAACACCTTGTGTCCCATTCAACATGGTATGCAATATAGCACGGATCTTTCCCTCCTGCCACATTACTAATGCATTAGATAAGATATATTTGTTCACCAAAATAAGGGTAGTGAGGACTTGGATATGATTTTTGAGGTGCATACAGCTTTTCTCTTAGTCCCCCCGCGGAAGAAGAGAAGAGTGGGACGAGACTCATAGGGATAGTGGTGGTCGTCGTTGATGTATGATTCTACCATGTGCGGGTAGGGGGCGACGACATCTTTTGCTAGTCTAGAAATTTGGAGTATGCGGCCAAAATCAGCAACGATGAATATAGATGAGTTTACTGAACCTCGATGATGCCTGAAAGCATTCGGATGATGCAGGGGAATTACATGGTCTCGTCCATCAGACCTTCTCCAGTATTCCGATGCTCTTAAAAGACTCACCATCTCATGCTACTTAGGAAAAAGTAATAAAGGTGAAGAATTTGAATGAACGAGGATTCATTCCCATTAATATTAGTCAGCATTATATATGAAAGTAATCACTAATTTCATTATTCAAAAGCAAACCACATGAGAGAAATGTTGCATATATGCATCCAACACATATGATAAAATGTTGTAATTCAACAACAAGAAAAGGCATAAACAGGAAATAGACATAACCTGTCACTCGTATGATTATTAACAATTTATATACTATTTGCACGAAAAACAGATACAACTTATTCATACAAGTGTTACTCTGGAAAACAAGAGAAGAAAGAAAGGAAACGAACCTGCAACTTCTCATCAACAGTATTCACGTCCACCATGTTGTGAACATGGAAATTGAAACTCAAAGACGAGAAAAATGGAACAAACAACACATCAGCCGAGTCGGGATCAGAAACCCGGACAGCCTCCCGGGTCGACTCGGACTCGTTGTACAGAAGGGAAGCCATCATCCAGTACTCCACGCTGTTCTGCTTCACCACAGAGTTCCACTTCCACGGCGGAATATTGTCGGCAGTGACCGGAGTGTTGTCGGGAAAAGTGGGATCCATCATCCCGACGTTGAAACGCGGCGGCAGATCGTACATGTAGACGCGAAGCGGTGGCGATGGGGCGGCGCAGAGCGTGGCATTGCTGAGCTTGGGGAAGAAGGAGGAAAATTGGGATTTGTAGTCTACGATTCCGGCGAGGAGCATTGATGCAAGAAGCAACGGAATGCATACTAACAGGCAAATGAAGTTTCTAATGATCGATTTCTGCATTTATTTGGGGCAGGATTTAAGGCTTCGAATTCTTGGACATTTTTTCTAGGCATAACCACAGGGAAAATGAGTTAATATCAAGATTTAGGGAAAAAAATTTATGACACGAGACGAGACTACATAAATTAACACATACTCGTATCTATTTAATTGGGACGGTTTCACTAAGTCCAAATTTTATTATATACATTTGTGATGCAACAATACAAAAATGAGTTCATTAATCTCGAGATTGAAACAAACAATGTGGTATCTTACAACCACTTCGAAAATAATCACATGACTATTTTTTTTCACATGTGAGAAAAATGTGAATGAGGTCTTTTGTATTTACACTAATTATTTTATTCAGTGCACCTCTTTTCCATAATAGAATAAAAGATCTTGAATATCTCTTTTCGATTATCCATGTTGTTAATGAAAAAAGATCTCATGCCAATCCAGTAATGTCCGATTGAATTTGTCACTGGAAATTGATAATGAAGAATTATGCAAAGATAATCCTGAATATAAACTTTAAGATGAATTGATAATCGTGCAATTTCATGATAATTATTAGTAAAAAAAATTCGAAATCAAATCCGAAAAATAGAAAATAATTTTTTAAAAATCGTGACAAAAGAGGGAGAAACTTACATGTCAGTAGCAGAGATTACGCACTCACGACGGAAGAAGAAAAAAAAAAGGAGAGAGACTGTAAAGAGAGAGAGAGAGAGAGAGGAAAAAAAATTACAGAAGAAAAAGGGAGAAACAATGGTAAAATTGGACACCTGGTAAATCTGTAGCAGAAAACTGATAAATTTAGCCACATTCCCTCTTTTTGATGCAAGAAAATAAAAATATTTACAATCAATCGGGTCATGTTGTTACAATTTCATTCATATAATAATATGTCAATCAATAATTCAAGTATAATATATTGCATGATGGTAAATTATTACTCATTAACAAGAATAGCTAAGGGAAAAAATATAAAATACCTATTTTCATAAATTTAAATTTTATTTTACTTATACTTCAAGTATAAAAAAATCCTTTTTACTCATTTTGACATGAAATATCAATACACCCATGTTTTCAGATTTGAAAACTCTTGTTGTCTTGTATATTCAGTTTAAAGGGTATTTTGGTCTTAATTTGTCAATTGGAGTAGATTAAAGTGAAAGCGGCCAAAATAAGAGAGTGTTTGGTTGGGAATTTTGAAGGTGATAAATGGTAATTAAAATTATAGTGTGTGTTTGGAATGATTTTATTAAAATTTTGATTTTCCAAATATAAATAATCTACAATAGCTAAGTTATTTTAGAAGTATTACTTTAATTCCATACTATTTTCATTCCTTACCATTATATCAAAATTTAACTTGAAATTGAGCATATTGCCCAATTCTGGGATTTATTTATTTACATCTAATAAAAAATTCTTAATTCTTTTCATTATTAAATATTTAGAAAAAATACTTACTCCGCCCATAAAATGTGTGTTCGTCATTTGTGCACTTGTATTAAATGATTCATGATAAGTTTATCATGAAATTATTTTATTGTTACAGATTTTTATATTTTTTATGAGATTTTTTATATTACTGATCAAATGGTTGATATTTTAAAACTAGTTTATAATAAGCTTATTGTAAATCAATTTCATACAAAAAATTTTCATTTGTATTATTTTTTTTATTAATTTAAAATGCGCAATATCTTTATTTTAACATTAAGTAATTAAAATTAATATTTAATTGCTTTAATATATATATATTTTTTCATCCCACAATTGTTGATAAAATAAATTAACCACCAGATTAAGGGAGTAATTAACCAAGTTCGGATGACTGTGTCCAAAGGAGCTGATCAAGCACGAAGAAAGAACGAGGCTGAAGAAGGCTGTGGCGAGTCACCAGCTTATAGTGAAGCAGGCTGGTGACGATCCAGCAGCTAAGTATAAAGCAGACATGTGCTACCTCGTGCTTGCAATTCCTATATAATAACGATATTCATTCGATTAAAGATATACAAAATTTTCCCCCTAACGACATGTTGCTTATAAACGATGTGCTTATAAATGACCTACCTGCTTTTATATCAAACTTCACATGCACATCTATTCTAATTTATCAACAACAATAATGTGTAAGATATATAGAGAAAATATATATTAAAAAATTAGTAGAATAAAATAAAAAGAGTAGTGTTTTGAGAGATAATATGATAAAATTTTATGTATTGTTTGTGTAATTTGATAATATGCAAATCTGTGATCTTTAGCTCTAATTTTGCCAAAATGCTGCTACAATTCGACGGTGATGGAAACGACTATTAAATTTATTATGAAAATTTAAATTTAATTTACTGATTCAGTATGCGACGTCTGAAAAAAGGACAAGTAAACCAAAACTAATATCATTTTCATCCTATAACTTTTAAATTTTTTTATTTTGATCCCATAATTATTTATCTTTTCAATTTAGTCTCATAACAATTCAAATTTATCCATATAAGTTTCAAATGGCGGAAAAATGGTGACATGTGAACAAAACGACATCGTTTAATGCAATTTCCGCCATTTAGGTCTGATTTGGATAAATTTAAATTGCTACGATACTAAATTAAAAAGGTAAATAGTTATGAACAAGGATGAAAATATCGCTATCACAAGTAATATCTCAACCTTAAATTTACGGAAATATCGATGGATATATCGATATCGCAAAAAAAAATAGAAAAATAATGAAACTTTTATTAAAATTTTGGAAATTTAATATGAAATTTTATGGATTATTATAGCATGTTATTATGCATATGTTTCATTTAAGATCACAAAAAATTGACATGTTTAAAGCAAATAAATAGATAATGAACTATATAATCATTGTCTGACATTAATTAATTAATAATATAATGCATAATACAATAAAAGATGGATTTGAATTACATGATACAATACATTTAGTACCAAAATGATGACCTATGGGGTTCAAATATAGAAGATGGAATCCCATCTTTGTCAAAACAATATTGGCACCAACTCATTGCATTAGAATAATCCTGCATATAGTTATGCACATGTCATTCATATGTTTCTCTATCTCTTCCAACTGTTTCACCATAGATTGGATAGTGAGCACTAACCCAATGATTTTGTTGATATGAAAATGGATGCTGAAACACATTTTGAGTATTCCAACCAAATTGTGAACTCGAATGTGTGTCAGAAGCATATGAATCTTGAGACATATCACTATGATCAGTGCCCATATTCATTGAATCAAAACCGACTGAAAGTGGTTCAATATCAGCACTTGAACTTTCTTCTTGATTCCAAGCATGTCGTCTTATGTATTCCTTTCCAATAGCACCTATCCCTAGACCTCCTGCTCTACTTCCATGGTCCATATCTTGTGTTGCATGAGTGAAATCAGCCTCACAAGTGAATGGACTCATTTGGTTTGAAAAATGACCATCCTCGTTATTTCCATCATTTCCATCACCATCATCATTTTCACCATTTCCACCACCACTGTTTCCACCATATATGTATAAAAATAAAACCATGAAAGAATATACAATCAATATAAAAAAAATTATCATTTGAAAATTGTATAAAAATATAAAAAGAGAAAAAATTGCGATTTTTTATGTAGTGCGATATTTTGCGATATATCTGCGATATTTCCCGATTTTCAATTAATTTTGTACTACGAGTGAACCGATATCGATATTTTGCGATATATCAACGATACTTTGTAAAAAATACATTGTACCCCAATATTCATATCGCATACTCAAAATTTGCGATATATTTGCGATATTTTCATCCTTGGTTATGAGACTAAAATTAAAAAAAAAAAATTATGGGACGAAAATGATATTATAAATTCCTGTGTACTACATGCATTTTAGTAATTAATCAAGAAAAATAATAAACTTGTTTGGAGATCGATAATACTAGTATCCAATTAATCAAGAAAAATGGCGAAGCAATTTGTTTTGGGATGATAGCATGGCATGTGAATAAGTATTTCTTCAAAAAAACCAATACCAATACCAATACCAATACCAATACCAATACCAATACCATGTGAATAAGTAAAGTGTGTTGACTATTGGCATTTATTTATCGCGCGTTTCTCAACTTCATCATACATATATATGCCTAGGAATTTGTGAGCTTCAAACCCTCGGCGTTCAACAGTTGGGTAGAAATCACTTGATTTTGATTTAAAAGATTGATGGCATCCGCTATCGATATAATTAAACTAAATTAAATGGTATAAAATGAACGTTAAAAAAATTGAGAAGAACAAATGAACAAAAAAAACTGATATAATACCTTAAAGAGTAGAAACCATTATTCTACCATCTCGTTTTAATTTATTGTATTTTGTAAGCTAGAGAAGACGATAACTAGAATGAATGAATATAAGAAAAGATTAATATATATTTATAAAAGATATAAAATAAATTAATTATTGAATGAGGTTAATACACTTAAAATATAAGAGTTAATAAAAATAGAGAAAATAAAAGAGTTTGGTTGGTTTCATATTTTCGTACAATTAAAACATAACTTGATTTGATTCATATATATGAATGAGATATGTTTGAATTTTGAAACTTTAATTATAAACGTACCTCATGATTAGGGCTCCATTCAAATTAATCTTATTTAAATAAATAAAATAACCGAGTCAAAATTGAGTTGAGCTCTAATAATGCATGGTCCTAGCTGTAGGTTTGAGTCTTATCAAAAGTAATGGATTACAGGTTTTTCAAGAAAAGCACCCACAATTTCTCCACTAAATATATATATGTGTGTTTGTTTTTGCACACCATATATATGTATATCGACACATGTAATCACAAGCACCAACTTTTATGGGCCGGTGAAGACAACGCTAATGATTATTAACCACAATTTGCTACTATAATGATTATAATATATATAAATCAAATCGATCGACACATATGAACTATATTTATTTATTTAATTAATATTAATTAAATAAATTGAGTGTAAACTAGAAATTGTTATCGCCTATGATAATATACACGTACGTATGGCCAGCTATTAAAACTCAACTCATGTTATAATCATATATGGATATTAATTACTGTGTGATGGATTATGAGACAGTTTAAAGAAATAAAAATCAAATCGTTATAAAATAACATTTTAGATATATAAAGAAGAAGTTATGAAATCAATCAGAATGCTCGATTTCGAAATTCCTTTATTCTCTGGCATTAAGAATTAATTTCAACCTTATAATTTAAGTATTTTAATATTAATTGACTGTACATTTTAATATTTTATAAATATATGTATCTTATATATATCATATAAATATATTCATAATATCAAATTCTATATATAATTTTTTAATCTCTACTGTTCATCTTAATTAATTTCTATACTTCTATAAATTTCAACTCCATAAACATTATTATTCTCATCTTTTAATATTATTTTTCGTGTGTCTCTTACTTCTTCTTATTTCTCTTCTAATGTTCTTATTGATCTTATTCTAATATTTAAATTATTTATTTATCTTTTTAGGTTTGATTTTTTTTTATAAACATGATATATAAATCAAGAGTTTTTTATTATAAAATATATTTTAATTATAAATAATTACTATTTTTAGGAGATAAGTTATTTTTTTTACTTATTTAATTAAGTTTAAATTTAATTTGTATAATATTTAATTAAATCAATTCAAAAAATCAGTTGAATTAATAAAATTTGATTTGTTATAATTAAGTATTATATGTATAGAAAAATTATTAATTAAATAACAAAAAATAAATAACTTTTTATACATATAATATTTATTTTATGCCGCGAAATTCGCGGGTAAACTAGAGTATACAAACTAGTATATATATATATAAAGATTGTGAATATAGTAAAAGTCGATTTAATTTGATTTCAACGCATGCTTTACTTTCATGCATAATATATGAATAATTGGTGGTTCATAGTTATTAAATTTTAGGTTCAATATGATAATTGCAAGAGATCGAGGTCCACTTTCGTAGTGGAATTGTTGGGGCCAGCACCATTTATCCTAGCTAGCAACGTGTTACTCTTAAACATGATCTCTAATTTTGGACACATTAACTTACAAACCTATACAACTATAAATAGAACATTTTTATCCTCGCATTCATACAAACCCTAATAAGCCAAACATTTGTAGCCTTGCAACAAACTTAACATTAATCCTACGTACCTTACTTTTCCAATCTTACAACAATAGCAAATATGGCAAAATATTTCAAGTCATCTTTTCTCCTTGCTATGATCATCTTATCATCAATTGCAATGGTGTCTGAATGCCGAGTTGCTCGAAAGGACCTAGGCGTCGACCTAGGCGGAGGCGTAGGAGTCGGAGTGGGTGCCGGAGTAGGCATTGGTTTAGGAGGTGGAGGTGGTGGTGGTGGTAGCGGATCGGGAGCTGGGGCGGGTTCAGGCTCCGGATCCCATGGTGGATCAAGTTCGAGTTCAAGTTCAAGCTCAAGCTCGAGTTCTAGTTCTTCTGGTGGTGGTCATGCTGGTTCCGAAGCGGGCTCGTCTGCTGGGTCACGGGCCGGGTCGCGTGCTGGTGGTGCCGGGTCGGAAGCGGGTTCTTCTGCTGGATCTCGGGCGGGATCACGAGCTGGATCCGACGGCCATGAGTGATGGGTTTATTTATAAATGGACGAATGTGCTTGAGTTGGAGTTTCTTTAATTATTAGGTACTTAATTATGGTGTATATATATGTGTGTGACATAAATAATAAAAATATATAATAAAGTCTCGTGTGAGGGGAAATAAAAGTAATATTGGTAGGTGTATGTCTTAGTTGTACCTTGCCTATCTCAATATGTTCGATTAATTCAAAAATAATATCAAGATTATAATGTATGGTTTTATCGTAATATGTACTATATATATGAAGTTTTTTTTTTTTTTTTTTTTATGTGAATTTATGATAACTCAGACTCATACTCAAGAAACTTATATGAAAATTGAATTGATCACAATTATTCAATTTCATACATTAATTACGTAATGACACCAAAGTATATATATATATATATATCTATCTTTATAGTATATCACCCTATCATCTATTTCTGAATCTATGAAATCCTACGTGGCTTAATACAATGTTCCCTACCTACTTTTCTAATTTTCTCATAATATTGTATTTTTAAAAATAAAATATAAATAATTGTTGTCGGTTATCCATCTTTTTTTTAATTCACCTACTTCTCCCTCTATTTTAACTCTCTATATTTTTTAAAATACTAACCACCATCCATAGATCTCGGTAAATTCCACCCATTACACATTTAAATTAAAAAAATTAAATTTCAAATTAATTTAAAATAAATTTCAAATTAACATATAGTTTTTTCTAATCCCGCATATCTGCGGGGTTATGTACTAGTATACCTTTAATTGGGGATGCAAATGCCAGATGTGTACGGCAGCACTTAATCACCAACGACTAATTCAAATCAGTGAAAAAAGAATAGAGACAACATTTGTCGCTGTCTAATTAAAAACCATATATTAATATATATTTTTACACTAATAAATAGTATGAAAAAGATACATGAGTTAAATGATGGCCTTTAGTTAATTAAGTTTTTATTAAGTCTTAACAAGTATTTTTGAAAAGTTGAACTCTGATAAAAAAAATTTAAAGGTGTTCCAAATACTCCCTCCCTCTCAAAAAGTGTATATTGGTTGGTGTGTTTTATAAAAAATTTGCATATTTAAAAGTGAAAATTATCTATTAAACTTCATTCTCACAATACACATATAATATTTATAAAAATGTATTTATTATACATTTTCTTAAATTGTATGACCAAAAGATATCACAATGTCTCTTGGGACAGATAGAGTCGGGTCAAAATCACTTTTTATGTTCTTTTACCCAAAAAAAAAAAAGATTAAAAGAATACAAAATTTTAATTAGCATTATTTTTGTTATATTTTTATATAGTTCAAAAAGTACTTTTAAAAGGTCAGAGTTCAATCATGGATTTTCAAAAATAGCATTTCCAATAATATTTTTGTGATGGTATAAGTTGAAACGACTTTTTAGGTTCTTTTAATAAAAAAAACTAAAAAGATATATGATTTTAATTGTCGTAATTTTTTTAATTTTTAATCGTATTAACCATGTATTTTTTAAAGCTCGAAGCCCAGTTGAAATTTTTTAAAAATAGAATTGCATAAATTATTTTCATGATGGAATTGATTCAAAACGACAGTTTAGGTTCTTTTAACCTAGGGACCAAAAAAATGCATAATTTTAATTGATGTTATTTTTTAAATTTTATTATTATTAAACAAATATTTTTTAAAAATTGGAGTCTGATCGTATATTTCATAAGTGTCGTATGTTACTATCTTTTAATCTTGAAAAATAAAAAAGATACATAATTTTTATTGATGTTATTTTTTTATTAGTATTAAATAAGTACTTTTGAAATGTTAGAGCTACATTGAAATTTTTTAAAAGCATTTTCTATAGTATTTTTGTGATGAAGTTCGATCAAAAAGACTTTTTAGATTTTTTTTAAACTAAGAAAGACTAAAAAGATACATTATTTTGATTGAAGTTAAATTATTAATTTTTTTTATTAAATATATACGTGTGTGTGAAAGGTTAAACTCTGGTCGGAGATTTTAGAAAATGATGTTCCCTATATTATTTTCGTGACGTAATTGGTCGAAACGATACTTTAAGGTTTTTTAATCCAGAAAAACTAAAAATATAATTATTTTGTTTGACATTTTTTTTTAATTTTATTAGAATCATAAATAAGTATCCTTTAAGGCAAAATTTTATATGAAAAATGATTCATGATAAGTTTATCACGTACGACTCAGTTTTAAAAGTATTAAATATTTGATAAGTGTATCAAAATATCCGTCAGGTTGAGGATTAATGATACAGTTGACCAAATTTTATTGACCTCAACTTTTGATACACCTGATGGATATTTTGATACACTTAACAAAATATTTAATACTTTAAAATAATTTCATGATAAGTTTATCATAAACTATTTTCGTATAAAAGTTACTCATTTTTTAAATGTTGGAACCTAGTCAAAAGATTTAAAAATGGTGTTAACACAAAAACTTGTGTGCACTTAAATTTTAATTTCAATTTTAATTTTAAATTTTGGAAAACACACAGTAAACGTCACATTATATATTTTTTTGGCAATTGAGGTATTAGTGATTTATTCTTCTTTGTGTATTAGTGAATTGTTGTTGAGGTATTTACTTATACTTGTCTTTTGGGGGTATTGGTGAGTTGTTTTTAGAGTATTACATAGATTTGTTTTTGAGATATTTAGTTAAACTTATTATTGGTGATTTTTTTTTTTGTTATTTAGACTTATTCTTCAGGTATTACTCAATTGTTATTCGAGTATTATAAATTGTTATTTGGATTTACTCATTATTTATTTATTTATTTATTCATTTATGATATTATTCATTTATAAATTGTTCCTTGGGCATTATAAATTATTTTTTGGGTATTATAAGTTGTTTCTCGGGTATTATAAATAGTTCTTGTTTCTATATTTAAAAACCAGTTCCCGAAGCAACAAAGTTCAAATTTCTATATTTAAATCTTGTTTTCGCACATTATCTGCGGCATGTTGTGTTAACCGTTTATCTTGGTGAAGATCTTCAATTTAAAGTCATGTAATTTGGGTTATAGAGTATTACTATGCCAAAGAAATTTGTATGGTTTAAAGTTTTGAACTTTGAATTGAATTGGATTGAGTTGTTCCTCTGGAAACGATGGCAAACACGGCGGCCTAGGATTCAATTTCCACGGCTGTAGCGTCCGGCCCACCCCACGTCTGTTACTATAAATTAATCCAGAGAAAGTTACAATTAATTTGAATTTTGGGTGCACCTTAAAAGTCATACTACCTCCATCCCACAAAAGTTTGCATACTTTTCTTTTTAATTTGTCACATAAAAGTTTGCATACTCTTTAAATGAAAATATTCCTTTAAATCTCAATCTCCACCTTTAAAATCTTTAACTCACAATTTCCACCATACACATTTTACTCACTACATTTTTTCTTAAAAGTTGTGCCTCAAAAAGTACCGTAAACTTTTGAGGGAGGGAGGTAGTACTTTTTTTGCAAATGTTGTGAACCAAATATTCTCCCTTTGATTTTCTCCTTTTAATTACCAATTACCAATTTCTTCGTCCCTTTTACTAAAAAAATACATTTTCATCACACGTTTATGTACATTCCAGCCTTCGATCTCCATTGCTCTCCATCTTTTTTGTTATAAAGTGTAAATAATATTTATATTAAATATTATTTATTTTATTATTTCACATATATAGTTTATTATATTAATATTATATTATATAATATTTAAGGGAAGTTAATATAACTGATGGAGCAGTTATTTCCCTTCTCGGGATAAGATGAGTTTTGAGTTTCATTCTACAGGAGACGAAGGAATTCATTATCAGAGAGAATATTACACAGACAATTATCTAAAAACACACAGACATAATACAGTACCAATTCGTGAAGATTTGGTTTGCAATCACTGCAACTGGGACTCCGAGGACGTGGAAAGGACGAGGATTACAATCTGGTTCAAGTTAATTCCGCACAGCATTTACAGAGGTCAGATTTCTTATTAACGTGTTAGAATGTCTGGGCCCAACATATGGTATCAGAGCCCATATGGTTGTATCCCGTCCTGAAGCATCCTTTTTCTTTTATTTGGAATATTTTATGATCATATGATTACTACTGCACGTGTATACAGAGGCATGATAGCATAAGTTTTTTGACAATTTTGTTATGACATGTCTGTCCATGTAAAGTTTCTTTTGTTTTTTCATGCCTGATGTTTGGTGTATGTGTTTTATGAATCAATTGATGCTTCAGTTTAATTGTTCTCAGTCCGTTGATGCCCTGAGCATCTCCCAAATTGACTGATTACTTTATATAATGCAATTTTGGTGTCCCGTAAATTTTCACCCATTTTTTTGGTTTATTCAATTCCAACCAAACTTGTAATTTTTTGATATGGAACGGTAGCCCTCGTCACCAGGATCGTCGTGATATTTTTCTTACATTTTTTGGCTTTGTAAATTGTAAGATATGTTTTTTTTTAAAAAATTCGAGTCCTGGGGTCTTTTTTGTAAAGATTCAGAAAATTGGAGGGCCTGTTTTTTGAAATTTTGAATTGTTTGAGGGACCTAAAAATAATTTTGAATAGTATCAGTCAATCAAACCGGAACTTCGCCGTTGACCGGCCGGTGACCGACATCCGGCGGTGGTGCGTGGAGGACACGCGCCGGCGACGCGGTGATCCGGTGTGGCGCGTGTGGCCCTCGCGCCGGCAGTTGACCGGCGGTGGCGGCGCGTGAGGCTCACGCGCCGGCGGTGGTCAGAGCTCCGGTGGGCGAGTGCAACTCACGCACGCAGGTAGCAGGCCGCGCGTGACGGCGCGTGATGGCGCGTGGGAGCGCCAGCCGGCTCCTGGTGGCGCGTGGAGGCGCGTCGGACCCTTTTCCGCCGCGTTCTTCACGTTCTACTGTGTTTTCTGGGGTGTTTTACATATTTTAATGTGATTTGAGCTGTTTTTACTTACTTTAAATGCATGTTTTGTTTTTCATATGCGTTTGTTTAGTAGAAACTCCTGTCTAGATGTTTTTTGGAAATTGTTGAGTGATTACAATTATCTAAGAAAGTGGGAGCCAATGAATATAACTTTATTACACTTGTGGATATGTCTATTTTGAGGAAATTCATGTGTTAAAGTTTTTTAATTGATTGTTGGTCAATTTTTTGGCTGCTCATTTTTCAGGTATGTATCGCGTATCGGTTTCCTCTCACGACATAACGACTAAGTTTGAAGTTCTTCATAACTTCCTGCACTACGAGATGAAGCCCACTCACAACCTTAGAGACCATTATGTTGAGTTGCTAGAACTGTTCAACCAGTTTGTTTTTCTGACTAACAACGACCTACTATCCGCCCATTTGCTGAAAGTCATACATGCTCCTTATACTTGGGCTAGGACCCTTCCCCACTATTTGCACGAGACCTTTTGGGATGAGTATAGGCTTAAAGATCCAAGGCCAAATGGTCGGGAGGTGATGGACGCTATTGCACTAGCTTCCATTAAGACCGACGGTAGTCAAGCACTTAGGACTATATGCTCGGGGATGGGTGGTATTCGTCGATCTGATCTTATGAGTCTGACCAGACCTAGGAATGATCGAGTAAAGAATCCACACTTAGATCCTATGGCGAGAGCAATCTATAGTGCGACGACTAGGGGGCTTGATAGAACAAGAATTGAGAAGTCTAATAAGAGATTGGCTCGTTCTACTCGTAGGCGTCTTGTTTTTCCAGATGGATACACTGTTGTTGTAGTTCATTTAGGTTGTGTTTTTCATTTGTCTCAGCTTGATACATTTTGATGATTTAGCTGATTGACCTATGGTAGCTCGTCTGTTGTGTTTTGTTTTATTTTCAGCTTGATACATTTTCTGATGATTTAGCTGAATGTATTGTGGTAG
This sequence comes from Prunella vulgaris, assembly GCA_026898435.1. Classification (NCBI taxonomy): domain Eukaryota; kingdom Viridiplantae; phylum Streptophyta; class Magnoliopsida; order Lamiales; family Lamiaceae; genus Prunella; species Prunella vulgaris. The sequence continues at coordinate 337,886 of JAPKLY010000197.1, forward strand.
TTCATTTGTTATTCTCTGATATGAATTATATGAACTAATTTGTTGTTTTATGTTTTGAAACAAAAATCTATTTTTGAGATGCATGATTAGATTGAAGATTAGTAACTTTAAGTTATTTTTCGATATCAAGTCTTGTGTCAATATTAAGATGTTTTGTTTGGCTTAACATAAGATTTTTAACATAAAATACTTTTAACATTATTGAATCACTTCTTTTCATAAAAGACAATGACTTCAAAATCAATAGTAGCTGAGCTTAACAAAGGAGAAAAACTCAATGGGGACAATTATGACACCTGACTTCATAAGATATGGTACGTTTTGGACGAACAAGACACACTGGATGCTATAAACCAATTCATGGAAGATCCGGGAGTTGGAACTGGAAATCAGGGAAGGAGGGACCAAGAGGATTACCTTGCGTGGAAGAAAAAGAACTCCACTGCACGTGGTATCCTTGTTAGTTCTGTGATCGATGAAATGATCCATGAGTGTGAACAACATAAATCTGCGCATGATATCTGGGTTTATCTGCGTGAGAAATATGGTGGAACGTCTGTTACTAAACTGAGATAGTTGACCATAAAGTTCGACACTTATAACAAAAAACCGGATCATAACATCAGACAACACCTTAGGGAGATGTCAAACATGATCCTTGAACTTAAAACTGCTGGTCATGCTCTTTCTGATGAACAACAGATCCAAGCCCTGATACGCTCGCTGCCAAATCAATGGGAACATCTTAAGGTCAATTTGACCCACAATGAAAGTATTAGAACTTTTGGTGATGCAGCTCGACATGTTGAGCTGGAAGATGAAAGGTTAGGAGCTTTTAAATCCTATTCTGCTGTCTTCTATGCCGGTTCTAGTTCTGAAGGAGCTTCGGGCTTCAAGAGAAAGAGAAACTGGAAGAAAGGGAAGAAGGGTAAAGGATCTAACAATGATAAATCAGTGAACAATGCTCAAAACAAAACTGATGAGAAGAAAGGAAAGAAAAAGCATGGGAAAAAGAATAAGAAGGATAAGAGTAAGATGACTTGCTATAACTGTCACCAGTTAGGTCATTTTGCTAGGGAATGCCCTGAGCCCAAGAGGGACAAGGTAGATTAATCTAATTCTATTTCAAGTATTATAAATGTCTCTAGTACTGTCTTATTAACTGAATCTTTTCCTTTGTGGATTATAGACTCAGGGGCAACAGACCATGTGACAAGAGATAGGGGAGCGTTTGTTGATTTTCATCGTGTGTCACAGGGGACAAGATGGATATATGTAGGAAAAAATGCTCGTGTTGAAGTCAAAGGACTTGGAACTTGCAAACTTGACCTTGACAACGGTCGAGCTTTTATTCTACATGATGTGCTATTTGCTCCTGACATCACGCGAAATCTTGTATATGTATCAGTATTACTTAAATTAGGATTTGAAGTATTGTTTACTAATGGCTCGGTTTTTATTAGCAAAGACAATGTGTGTTATTGTAATGGATTTATGCACGATGGTTTTATGATTTTAGATTGTAATCGAACATCTTTTAGGTATTATGATGATTATTCATATTCACTAAATGCATGTTCCTCTAGTAATGCTTGTTTAAATGTAGACATATGGCATGCTAGATTAGGTCATATTGGGCAAGATAGGATGAACCGTCTTGTAATAGAAGGGTTATTGAACCTTACTTCAAAAGTCGAGTTATCTAAGTGTGAACACTGTCTTGCTGGAAAAATGACTAGAAAACCATTCGGCAAAGCCATTAGATCCGAACTTCCATTGCAAATAGTTCATTCTGATATTTGTGGTCCTGTTAATGTAAGAGCCCGACATGGAGCGTACTATTTCATTACATTTATTGACGATTATTCACGTTTTGGTTATGTCTATTTGATTTCTCACAAATCTGAAGCATTGGATTGTTTTAGACGTTTTCTAAACGAAGTTGAAAATCAAAAGGACAAAACTATCAAAGTTTTAAGAACTGATAGGGGACGTGAATATCTTTCTGATCAATTCAAAGAATTATGTAATGAAAAAGGGATTATTCGACAATTGACAATTCCCTACACACCTCAACAAAATGGTGTGGCTGAGAGAAGGAATAGAACATTGTTGGAAATGGTGAGGTCTATGATGGCACAAGCAAATTTACCTATCTCTTTTTGGGGAGATGCGTTACTCACAGCTGCTTATGTGCTTAATTGTGTGCCTACTAAATCAGTCGTTTCAACTCCTTATGAATTGTGGACTGGTAGAAAACCGGACCTAACTAACCTTAGAGAATGGGGATGCGCAGCTTACATACATGACTCTACGAGTCAATATGGAAAGCTAGGTCCCAGAGGAAAGAAATGTATCTTCATTAGATACTGTAAGAACTCTAAGGGTTACGTTTTCATAGGAGATCAAGATGGGAATATTACAGAAATAGAATCACGAAATGCACATTTTCTGGAAAATAAATTTCCTAACAAGGGTGGAATTGAAAAAGTCGATTCAATTTTTGAGACAGTGGAAAACCAAACCCTATCTGATCCAAGTGGGAGTGGTATTTCTAAAAATGTGGATCTTGATAGATTTGTCCCAATTGAGGATCAAACAATTCTTAATGAGGACATTTTATCTACAGAGGGACCTACAGAACCACAGTCTCGAAAAAGTTGTAGGAAATCAATGCCAAAAAGGCATTATGACATAGAAGGTCATGCCTTCTTTGTTTCTCCAGAAAATGGGGATATTTCTCCAGTGGATGAAGAAGAGCCTAAAACTGTAAAAGAAGCTCTAACTTGTCCAGCAAAAGAGAAATGGAAGAAAGCAATGGAATAGGAAATTGAGTCTATGAATTCGAATCAAGTCTGGGAACTTGTTGACCTCCCAAAAGGACTCAAAGCAATCGGGAATAAATTGATTCTTAAGATTAAAAGGAAAGTTGATGGCTCAATAGAAAGGTTTAAAGCTCGCTTAGTGGCAAACGGTTATACTCAACAAGAGGGTATAGATTATGAAGAAACATTTTTGCCTGTAGTGAGATTTGCCTCGATTCGTTTACTCCTAGCTATAATAGCAAGTATGGATTTAGAATTACATCAGATGGACGTTAAAACTGTTTTTCTCAATGGAGAATTAGAAGATGAAATCTACATGCATCAGCCTGTAGGATTTGTTCTTCAAGGTCAAGATGATAAAGTTTGTAAGTTGAAAAGGTCAATTTATGGACTTAAGCAATCCTCGAGACAGTGGTATTTGAGATTTCACTCGACGGTAATCTCATATAACTTTGTTATGATAGACGAATACCACTGTGTGTATGTTAAACGTTCTAAGAGCAACTTTGTGATTCTATCTCTGTATGTAGATGACATACTATTAGCTGGAAATAACAAAAAGTATCTTGAAACTATCAAGAGATGGTTGTCTTCAAATTTTGAAATGAAAGACATGGGTGAAGCAGAATATATTCTTGGTGTCAAGATCCAAAGGGATTGCACGAAAAGGTTATGGGGTTTATCCCAAGAGACTTACATCAGAAAACTTTTGGAACGATCAAAATGAAAGACTGCAAACCACTAGATACTCCTGTTATGAAGGGTGAATCTTTGAGCCTAGATATGTGTCCTAAGACTCAAAAAAAAGAAAAAGATGAAATGTCCAAAATACCATATGCCAATGCTATTGGTAGTCTGATGTATGCAATGTTGTGCACACGACCAGACATTTGTTATGCTGTTGGTCTAGTCAGCAGGTATCAGTCTAATCCTGGGCGAAGACACTGGTCGACAGTGAAAAGGATTTTCAGATATCTAAAAGGGACTGCAGACTATCATCTTTGCTATCAAGGAAACAATGTGACACTCAATGGGTATACAGACTCAGACTGGAGTGGTGATTTGGATGAACGAAAATCAACTTCCGGTTATGTCTTCTTGCTCAACAATGGAGCAATATCATGGTGTAGCAAGAAACAGACTTGTATAGCAATGTCCACAATAGAAGCTGAATTTGTGGCATGTGTTGCTGCTGTTCAAGAGGCTATTTGGTTAAGGAGATTCCTGAAATATTTGGAGATAACTGACACCTCAGTGGGAGCTGTATCAGTTAATTGTGATAATCAAGCAGTCATTGATTACACAAAAGATCCCAAATATCATGGAAAGACCAAACACATTGACACTAAGTTTAATTTTGTTAGAGACATAGTTGAAAAGAAGAAAGTGATTCTAAAGTACATTTCTACTCATGACATGTTAGCGATCCTTTTACCAAACCAATTGCTAGAGATGTTTTCATGAAACATGTTAGAGGTTTGGGTTTACATAGGATTTGATTCTATGAAATGTTGAATGATGTTATATTAATGGTTATTTGATGTAACTATTTGTGTTTTATTACATATATGTATTGTTTCATATATGAAAGTATGTCGACAAGTTATGATTGGCTCTCTCATACGAGTAATCACCTCTGTTCCAGTGGGAGCACAGAGATGAGATTATAATGAGAAATATAATCGAGATAGATTGGACCACAAAATCTGTCTAACTTGTTTAATTAGCTAAATTTTACAAAATGTCATGTTACACTTGAGGGAGGATATCTGGGTTAAGTGCACAAAATGCATTTAATTTATAAATTTACGCAATGTCAAATTTAAATTAGACATACGCTTCCTTCATAGGAATTCAAAGACATTGTGACATGTGTTTTTTGAGAAACTTCATGTGCTAAATGACCCGAAAAGGAAATGAGAAAATATCCCTAAATTCTCACTAAGTATGAGTCCTTTATTTTAAACTTTTTACCCTTAAGACTTTCTACATAGTTTCTAAGTTTACACTTTGGCATTGCTACTTTAGCATGTTTCCAATGGCTATAAATTTTAAGAGATATGCGGTACATGTTTAGGAAAGCAGCTACAGTGGGAGACTGTAGACTCTTAGCTAGAAAGGAAGAATGTCTTTATTTAACACATTCTAGTGTGATTCATTGACTAGTCAATCAAGCTGGGAGTTTGATTATGAATACATTAGAATTTCGCGAATATAGTTGAATATGTTCTATTTTGAGGGATTCAATGGAGATATGTCAACAGGTGTTAAATGTTTAAATGAATTCTGGGGTATAACGAGATTGCACATATCATTGATGAAACGATTGAGGTGTCATATATTCCTAACAGGTGTATGGCATAGTAACTCATGCACTCGTAGGTCACACGAGGTATTTTTATCAATATGAAAGTTGTTGATGATGATGAAGAGGTGTAAGATATAATGAAACTTCATATGTGAGTGGGAGATGTAAATAATATTTAATATAAATATTATTTATATTATTATTTCACATATATAGTTTATTATATTAATATTATATTATATAATATTTAAGGGAAGTTAATATAACTGATGGAACAGTTATTTCCCTTCTCGGGATAAGATGAGTTTTGAGTTTCATTCTACAGGAGACGAAGGAATTCATTATCAGAGAGAATATTACACAGACAATTATATAAAAACACACAGACATAATACATTACAAATTCGTGAAGATTTGGTTTGCAATCACTGCAACTGGGACTCCGAGGACGTGGAAAGGACGAGGATTACAATCTGGTTCAAGTTAATTCCGCACAGCATTTATAGAGGTCGGATTTCTTATTAACGTGTTAGAATGTCTGGGCCCAACATAGAGTATCAACCTCTTCTTCAAATTATTTTATATATAATGTGTCAACTCTATTTCTTAAGCTATTTGTACTACCATGTTTTCTATTTTGAAATTTTGATCTCTAATTCAAAATTATTAAACAGCATTGGTTTTTATTATATTCCTAATTAAATTACGTTTCTTTGATTAATTTCAAAAAATATGTATGATTCAATATCTTTTTCATTGTAAATTTTTCCATAGAATCGGTTTGTTTGAAGTATATTACATTTTTTAGAAACGAAATATATATTTTTTATTTCTTACTTCATTCTACATACACATTCCATTCTCATACTTATTAGAAATCGCCTCCTGCAAAATGTACCTCTAAAACGACTAAGTGCGACATGTGCGTGTGGGTAAGGTGTAGAATATTAAATTCGGGTCAACACCCAATATCAAACCTAATTTCCGACATGCTTTGAAATGAAAAATGACAAGATTAACTTGATTTCTATGTTTATTCCACATAAGATATCATTCCCAAAATGTGCAAGCTAGCATTTCAGTATTAATTTCCTCTTTACAGTCTTATTATGAAATCTGAATTGCCCTAATTTGTAATTTTGTTGCTGGTAGTGGTGTGGTATCCAGAATATGGTTGGATCAAATGCGGGATAGAGATTTTTTAGGTTCCATAACTTTTGCATTTTTCCAAATACATCCCAATAAAGTTAATTTATCCAATTACGTCTCAAATATCTATTAAGTATACAATTTACGTCCCAATAAAATCAATTTATCCAATTACTTCCCAAATGTCTATTAAGTATACAATTTACGCTCAAATCTCACCGGATTTAACCGGAGTAAGCAAAACGATGTCGTATTGGCCCCATGTGCCGATCACGTGCCATTTAAATTGGGGTTTTCCGGCGTGTTGGTGACATGGAATTTATTTTTAAATTTTCAAATAATTTTTTTGTCAAAATAAAACATTTTATGCCTTCAAAAGAAATACAATGTTCTTCTACAATGAAATATTTTTGGGGAAGAAGAAATGTTGATACGAGGAGCCTCAAGTGCAATGAAGTTCTTCTGATACAATTGAATTATTTGGGGAAGAAGAGGACGAGATTCCTTTTAAATTAGGGAAATTTTTGTTTTTTAATTATTCATTTTTATTTAATTATTAGAAAATGAGATGGAAATCCATTAATTCATTTTGGCAAAAAAATTATTTGAAAATTTAAAAATAAATTTCATGTCACTAGCACGCCGGAAAGCCCAATTTAAATGGCACGTGATCGGCACATGGGGTCAAAACGACGTCGTTTTGCTTACTCCGGTTAAATCCGGCGAGATATTGGACGTAAATTGTATACTTAATAGATATTTGGACGTAATTGGATAAATCAACTTTATTGGGACGTATTTAGAAAAATGCAAAGTTATATGGGACCTAAGAAATCTCTATCCCGATCAAATGCCTATAAACCAAACTCTCTTACGCAAGCAATTCATGTCCTAACATGCACAAAAGATAGTTACATAATTTGAAATGGCAAGTAGTTAATTAATAATGTCAAATATCAACCACAAATAACATGTTTTACAACAAATCTTAATTATAGATCATCGATTAATATTGTAGCTAGTGGGATATCTGTCACCTAACCATAATGGTGAGGAATCCAACTTTGCATCCACAACTAAATCAAATATGTAATAAACTAACATTACAACCATGCATTTCCAATAATTAATACATTTATCTTTAGTTTTCGACACTATCATGCACATGGCAATCCACCACTATAAATACCTACCTCTACACTTAAACCAATAATTCATATCACTAATGGCTAATCTCAAGTCATATACTCTTCTTTGTATGCTCATTATGTCCACCTTAGCAATAGTTTCTGAGAGCCGGTTTGCAAGAAAGGACCTTGGCCTAGATTTGGGGGGGTTGGGAAGCGGCATAGGCATCGGAATCGGTGCTGGGATCGGCATCGGTTTAGGAGGCGGTGGTAGTGGTTCAGGAGCTGGTGCAGGGTCCGGCTCTAGATCCAGCTCCAGTTCTAGTTCAAGCTCGAGCTCAAGTTCGAGTTCTGGTGGTGGTGGCGGCGGCGCAGGGTCGTCTGCGGGCTCTTCTGCTGGATCTAGGGCAGGGTCAGGCTCAGGTGGTGGTAATTAAATCCATGCATGCAGAGGAATCAAACTCCTTTGTTTATATATGTATGTATGTGGAATCAAGTTGTAACTTATAACTAATAAAATATAAATAATAATTGATTCTATAAAGGATCAGTTAATGATGCATGCCTTGCAAAATTACGACTTACTTGTGCATATATCTGTAAAATTTTATATTAGGGTTGAGGTTTTTGTTTGATTTGGTGGAGGTATGTTTGTACATAGACTTTCAAGTGACTTTTCAAATTGCAATCCTATTTGTTTATCTGAATTTTGATGTATAATTTTGAATTCTTTATCAATCATCCTCCCCCTACTAATTTATTATTATTTCAATCTAACAACCAAGTGAGTTAGTTTATCTGGTCACCCACTTAAGTGAGTGACCCGAGTTCGATTTTTTCTGAGAACGAATTAAGGGAGATATAAGGTTGACATTTAGATAATTATTGAAATATTTGAAAACTTGGTGAACTAACTTTTAATTATATTGTATTTGAATTGAATCATTTAAAATCAAATTAATTTAAAAATGAATGGATTTCAGAATTTATAAATTTCAAATTATATGATTTTATTAAGAATTTAAAATCACTCCAAATTGAATTATAATCAAAGCTAGGTATAGGAAATCCATGTTATGAATATTATTCAAAAAAAAAAAATAACCAGGTGGATTAGCTCACCTAGCCACAGTTTCAAATTATACGAGTGAGTGACTCGGTTCTTGGAGTGTTTGGAGTGTTTGAAAATGAAAGTTATAGTTCTCAAATAGGTAAACTATGATAGGTTCTTTAGTTTTTAGGAATTAAATTCACAATAAAGTCATTGAGTCATTCTCCGAAATACGTCAACACCACCACTACCACGAACTTATCACTAGCAATATATATAATTTGGTGTTTGGAATTGATTATGTTTTCAGAGACTTAATTGGTTTTATATATTTTAAAAAAATGTTTTTGTCATTATATTTTAAAATACACTAACTAAATAAATTAAACAATTTTAAGTTGGTACGACTCTGTTTCTCATTCTCAAATTTAAAATGTTTTTCTAATCAATTTTTTTTTTAAATATTATTTTTATAACAAAATTATATGCACAAAATAATTTATGATAAGTTTACTATAAAATTATTTTAATTATTTAAAATACTAAATATTTAATCAAGAGTATTAGTTCATTAAAAATA
>JAPKLY010000197.1:406925-548092 GCA_026898435.1 Prunella vulgaris
AGGAAATAATTAATGCCTCAAAATTAATTTTTCTAATAACATATAAGGATTAAAAAATTAAAGTAAAATGGGAAATTAATTTTGTCCATATCACAATATAATATAATAATTAATATTTTATTTAATTATAACTTAATCATCTGAATAGTAAATCTTTTAATAATTTTTTTCATGACTATGTCAACATCCTTACCCCTGTATCACTCAACTAAATTCACACACATTCCTCTACACGTATCAAATTAAGATAAAATAATATAATAAAAAAGATAGTATCAAATTAATATAAATTAATACACATATTTTATCTACATTAATTTTTTTAAATAATACTGTGAATATTATCATATTTAGTGTTACTAACATGCAGAAATTTGAAAATAATTACGGAGATGTATTTGTACTTCTTAAAATAAAATCCTTATTTGTATTTCTTAAAATAAAATATATATTTATTTTAAGAACAAAGAATAATTCAAAAATCCTTATTTGTATTTCTTAAAATAAAATATATATTTATCATTCAAGGTGGTGCAGCCCACCCCATACTAATAACTACGGCACCCCATACCAACTTTTGTGAGTGTGATTTTTTTTTTTTTAAAAGTAATATTAAAATGTAAAAAAAAAAAGGGAATACGTGAAAGTAATCAATTTAGGCCTTGAAATTAGATAGTAAAATATCAATATAAGATCTAAAATAATGATGATGTATAAGTAATATTTATATTGTTTAACTGTTTCACACTATGAAGATTGGTAATTCAATTAGAATGAACACTAGTACCACTATCAATAGTACACTAGCAATTTATAGTACTAATGCTGATACTACTTAAATGTAAATTGATATTAGGTCTATATCTTTGTAATATATCTTAAGAATAATAATAATGATGATGTATAAGTGATATTTATATTGTTTAAGTGTTTCACACTATGAAGATTGGTAATTCAATTAGAATGAATACTAGTACCACTATCAATAGTATACTAGCACTTTATAGTATTAATGTTGATACTACTTAAATGTAAATTGATATTAGGTCTATATCTTTGTAATATATCTTAAGAATAATAATTATGATGATGTATAAGTGATATTTGTATTGTTTAAGTGTTTCACGCTATGAAGATTGATAATTCAATTAGAATGAACACTAGTACCACTATCAATACTACACTAGCACTTTATAGTACTAATGTTTATACTACTTAAATGTAAGTTGATATTATGTCTATATCTTTGTAAAATATCTTAAGAATAATAATAATGATGATGTATAAGTGATATTTGTATTGTTTAAGTGTTTCACACTATGAAAATTGATAATTCAATTAGAATGAACACTAGTATCACTATCATAGTACAGTAGCACTTTATAGTACTAATGTTGATACTACTTAAATGTAAGTTGATATTAGGTCTATATCTTTGTAATATATCTTAAAAATAATAATAATGATGATGTATAAGTGATATTTATATTGTTTAAGTGTTTCACACTATGAAGATTGGTAATTCAATTAGAATGAACACTGGTACCACTATCAATAGTACACTAGCACTTTATAGTACTAATGTTGATACTACTTAAATGCAAATTGATATTAGGTCTATATCTTTGTAATATATCTTAAGAATAATAATAATGATGATGTATAAGTGATATTTATATTGTTTAAGTGTTTCACACTATGAAGATTGTTAATTCAATTAGAATGAACACTAGTACCACTATCAATAGTCCACTAGCACTTTATAGTAGTAATGGTTTTTTTTTTATCGGTAAATGTTAGTGGTTAGTAGTTAGTTCACCAAATCTCCATTCACCCATATATCTCCAAGCCAACCTTATATCTCCCTCTTATTCGTTCCCTAAGGGAATCGAACCCGGGTCACTCACTCAAGTGAGGAGCCCGGTAGCCAGGTGAGCTAACTCACCTGGTTACTTTATAGTACTAATGTTGATACAACTTAAATGTAAGTTGATATTAGGTCTATATCTTTGTAATATATCTTAAAAATAATAATAATGATGATGTATAAGTGATATTTATATTGTTTAAGTGTTTCACACTATGAATAATTAGTGTTTAAGGAAATAACCTAATAGTATTACTCTTTTGTGAGGATGAGTACTAGGGAATAACCTAATAGTATGTAATACTAGACTGAGTAGTTCCTAATACCATCCTCACAAAACAGTTATACTATTAGGTTCCCAACATCAATACTTGTAAATAGAATCACTAAATCACTAATCAATTGATAATCACACACCATCATGAATAATTTCTAATACTATTTTTAATTTTCGTATTTTCATATTATTATGCTAAGTTTTCTTTTGTTGCATAATTACGTGTTTTAGATTTTATTAGATTTGCATAATCAAGTTAGTTTAGATTAGATAAATTTTAGATTTGCATAATTACATATTTATATTTTAGATTTTATTATGCTAAGTTTTCTTTTGTTTTAGATTTGCATAATCATTATATAATAATCACGTTAGATTAATTTCATTAGATTTTTTTATGATTTCAGATTAAATAAACAAATTAAATTAGATTAGATTATTGTTATTGAATTGAACAGTCCTAAACCGTAAATTCGAACCCAATTCACGAACATTAATCAATTAGAAATTATTTAGAAAATTATAATTGTTATGTTAACACTATAATTTAATTTTTTTTTTGAAATATCTCGGTCATACGAGTAGATTGTAAGTATAATCACCCTAACTCACTAATCGAATCGAACAACTCTAATCCGTAAACTCGAATTCAATTCACGAACACTAATCGATTATAATTTTGTTTAGAAAATTATAATCGTTATGATAACACTACAAAAATGAAGTTTTTATGATGAAGTTTGAATATTTCTACTTTTTTTTATGATGAAGTTTGAATCCTAGCTATCTACCTTATGTTATAAACGAGTTTTACGTTTGTTATAAATGAAGTTTCTATTATGAATTACATATATTACCTTAGAGCAGAGATATTACTCTCCTTGACTTGGTAAATAACATTAAATTTATAACGAACTTTAATTATTTAAAAATTAAATAAATATAGCTTTTTATCTATTTAAAAATTACAATAACAATATATTCGTATAAAGAGATAATTTTAAACTATTAATTTAAACTAGAGATTACAGATTAAAAGTAATTAAAATTCATCTTAACGTATTGATTATCTTCAATATCTTGGAATATGTAATCATGATTACCGAGAGAAAGAAAGAGAAAGACTGTTGAGGATTTCAAATTTGAAATTTTGAAATTTTTTGAAACAAAATTAGACTTCGAGGCATTAAGGGCATATTAGTCAATTATCATATAACTTAAATTTATAATGACTTTTTTATCTTTTCTGTCTTGGCAGAATCTGCCCATGTAGATTAACCGTTTCTTTTAACAAGTGTTAATTTTAAATTCTATATTTAATATATCAAATTAATTTGACATCATTATATTTTATTTTATAAAAAAGATACAATTTAAATGGTATAATTCTTATTTTTCATACTAGAGGTAATAATTTTAAACGGCCGAAGCATTACATCAATATTCACCCCTGGACTTTTCGGACCAGATATAATGAGACTAAGAAAAATTTGTTACATCAATATTCACTCTATCTAAGTACTCTTTAAAATAATAAAAGTTCAGATGAAAAAAAATCAAGAAAAATAACAATAATATTATCAAACACCAAAAATACATTATACAATCAATATACACCAAAAAATGAAAAAAACAAATTAATCAGAGTAAATAATATTCATTAAAAAAAATTAAGACATACCTTAATATTAAAAAGCTCTCAACCTTCAAATCTTCATAGCACAAATAATGAACAAGCAACAGGAAGAAAGGAAAATATGTTTAGAGACGAACTCATTCCATCAATGTCTTAATTGTCTTCTACCTTATGCAGAGTAATTAATTTAGAAAACAATAGCAAGAGATGTTCCTTGCAAAATTAATAAATGTTAGGGTATATCTTGTTATATTTATGCAAAATAATTGGCGGTCCAACCAATTTTTGGGCGGGGGATTTAATTTTTTTCATATTACTTTTAGCAAGAGATATCTCTTGCTACATCAATATAAATACTACTACATTAGGCTAAGTCCTTCCCTCCTCTGCAAATAATTAATGTTTTTCAAGCAATGGCAAGGGGTGCCCCTTATATTTGTTCTACTTTATTATTTTTATTTTTTCCTGTAAATAATGGCAAAGGGGGTCCCTTGCAATTGTTTTTAAGAACTATTGACAAGAAACATCCTTTGCAAAAAGTTGCTAACCAATGTAAATATGGGTTCGCATCCAAATTCCGTATCTCCACAGGCGGGAGAATTGATTTTTTTCAGCAAACAATAACAAGGGACGCCCCTTGCAAAAATAATTTTATCTAATTTTGGGTAAATAAGCAAGGACAACCCTTGGTATTAATTTTTAATATCTCCATATAAAACACTCTCAACTCCCTACTCTCAATGCCTCACTTTAATTTTTTTCTCACACTATTCCTTCTTACTCAACCTCAGGAACTTTAATTTTTTAATCTTCTCTCTCCTGTGAATCTGAATATTTTCTCCATTAATGTGTGTAAGTATTTTATCCAAATGAAGGTTATTTACATTTAATTCGTTATTAAGGTTATATTTGTTTTTTTCTAATTTCATATTTGATTGCAGGTTTGGTAGATGAGTTTTAAAGTGTAAGTATTTTATATTTTTTTTATACATATGTTTGAAGATCTTTTTTTTTATTAATTTTGTGTTTGAAAATTTGTTTCTTCATTTGAAAAAATTATTTAAAATGTCACCACCTCTCTTCTATTTTCCATGATTTACTCCATTATTTTCTTTCTCATCTCTTATATATTTTTATATTTTTTTATGAGATGTAATTTTTTTCATGTTTTTTTGCGGGACTCTAAAAATTACATCCGTGAGAAATTTCATTATAAATACATATTTTCTTCTATTTACTCTCCATTTTTGTATGTTCTATAAATTTAAGTGTTAATGATTATATATAATTAATATTTGTGTTATTCTACTTAGTCATTGCAACTTTTAATTATGGCCTAATTAGTTTGCGTTATATTTTGTGTTTAAGTATTGTTACTTTAAACTAGGACTTTAGTTTATATATATAGTTAATTATATTTATAATTGTGTCTTATTTTTTTATATGCACATTATTAACATATTTAAAAATGGTAGAAAATTTTCATAACTAAATATTTTTATAGCATAATAATATAAAAATAATCTTAATACGTAATACATTATGTGTACGATATATAGTGTCTTATATATATATATATATATATATATATATATATATATATATTTTTTTTTTTATAAAAGTAACAACTAAAGACAAGGGTCAATCCTTGCTAAAGACGAATAAATATGTAAAATTCAAGATCGGACAAAGGACAATACAAAACATAACAATAACAAGTGTCAACTCTTGCTTATACTCCCTCCGTCCCGTAGGAATTTGCACCCTACGGGACGGCACATTTTTTAAGGAAAATTATTTTATATATAAAATAGTGTTATATGTGTAAATATTTGTGAGTGTGCACGTAAATCAATGTTTCCTTTTTTGGTAGTGTGCAAATTTATGTGGAACGTCCCAATAAGGAAAGTGTGCAAATTCCTGTGGGACAGGGGGAGTATATTATTATCAAAGAGGACAATAGCAAGGGACAATTCTTGCTTTTGAATAATGAGAGTACTAGATATAACAATAGCAAGGGTCATCCCTTACTTTATGTTAACTACAAAAAAAGGTTTGATTAAAGAGAGCAATTAACGAGAGTACATGAACCCTTGTTATTACAGAGGAAATTGACGAGAGAAAAAATTAACAATGATTTTAACGAGTGTGAAATAAATTCTTGTTAATAGCGAGTGAAATAAAGAGAGAATTTTGAACCCTCATCAAATCATGAGGAATAAGACGAGGGAATTCCTGACAGACCAAGTTGGCGAGGGCCCAGCCCCCCTAGTCAAAGCCGACGATCAGGCTTCCCTCGGCAAATGTAATATTGTGCATGTAAATGCATGTCAGACGCATATTTGCCAACTTGGTATATAATTATAATTAGTTAGTGCATATGTTAATATTATATATATATATATATATATATATATATATATATAGTACAGCACGTATAATTAATATATGGAGTATTAATTTTAATTCAACAATTAATTATATATGTATTAATTAATATAATTTTAATTTTTGTACTAATTATAATTAATCATATACACGCCCATCCATATCACCCAATTTTTTTTTAAAAATTAATTTAATTACATCTAATTTATTATTGTTAATTATACATATTTTTTTCAAAAAATGTTATATCGTATATACTCGTGTTATTAAGTAGTAAAATTAATTAAAATATAATTATTTTATTATTTTATTGAAAATATTTTAACTAAAATAATTAAGAAATATATATATACTTATGGTGTTAACAAACAGTGAAAAATTATAAAGGTGATTATTTTATAATTTTATTAAAAATATTAATTAGATAATACATAAGAAACAATTAAAATACGTATAACAAAGTAATAATATAAATATAAAATAAAATATATATGATACATATTTATTAAAATTTAAAACATTTCAAAAAATTTACTTAGCCCAAATGGTTACCTACTATACCTTGTGGTAGGAGGTCCTGTGTTCGCTTCACTTGGCAACTGTGTTTTAAAAAACCGGTCCGACCCGCCGGTCGGACCGGTCGAACCGCGAACCGGGGTGGGCAACGTACGGCTCTAAAGCGTTGGACCGCCCAACTAATGAGCCGCTCAAGAACCGGCCAAAAACGGAAATAAACGGGTCGAACCGGCCTCGGTTCGACCCTACGAACCGGCGGCTGGGACTTATTTAAAAAAAAAAAAATTGAAGCGGGCGGCAGCGGCGGCGGGCGGCAGCGGCAGCGGGCGGCAGCGGCGGCGGGCGGCGGCCCCTCCAGCAGCGGCAGCAGGCGGCGGTGTTTCCTCCAGCAGCAGCGGCGGCGCGTTTCTCTCCAGCGACGGCCGCTCTCCTTCCTCCGACGGCGACGAAATCTCCAGCTAATTCATGTAAAGCTTTACTCTTTTATATGAAGTGCGTATGATATATATATATATATATACATACATACATATATTTAGCTTTGTGTTAGATTTGTGTTAGATATACTTACATACATACATATATATACATACATACATACATACATACATATATTTAGCTTTGTGTTACATATACTCTTTTGATATTTGTTAGATTTGTGTTAAATTTAGCTTCATATTTGATATTTGTATGATATTTGGTGAATTTATTTTAATATTAAATATATATTTATATAATTATGACATCATACCGGCTCAATCGCTTTATTAACGGTTCGACCGATCGAACCCGGTCCGACCAAAAATTTTAAGGTGTCCGGTTCAACGTCCGGTTCCGCTTTTTAAAACATAGCTTGGCAAGCAAAACTTGCCCAAAATCTGCCCCAGGGATGTCCTGCTCTGCACCAGCTACAAGGTCAATTCCTAGCTTATAGCCTTTTTTATTAATTAAAAAAAAGACGAGGGGCAGGCCTGGCCTCGCTATTGACTAGTACTTTGGCGAGCACCACGTGGCCCTCGCCTTTTTGTGCACTTGTTAATACCCTCGCCACTAACATTTTAAAAGGAGCATTTTGCACTCGTTAAAATCCTAGTCAAGTTGATTTCTCTCGTCAATTCCCTCTTTAATTCTCTTTTTAACAACGGTTATCCCTGATAAAAAGGCGCGTGAGTTTTCAAGTCTATTTATGAAACTTTAACAACAAAATAAAATAGCAAGAATTGTCTCTTGTTATATAGTTAATAATAGCAAGGGTGGTCAATGTCTCTTGCTAATGTTTTATTAGCAAGACCACTTATACAGTTATACCAAGAAGTCAATGACAAGAGGTAGCCCTTGCTATTTGTAATAGCAATGGGGTCAAACCCATTTACCAAGAGATTCGTCCCTTGCCATTACTCTTAGTTTTTTTTAGTGTCGTAAGGTGTAGACTATTAAATTCGGGTCAACACCCAATATCAAACCTTGCTTTGAAATGAAAAATGACAAGATTAACTTGATTTCTATGATTATTCCACATAAGATATCATTCCCAAATTATGTGCAAGCATTTCAATATTAATTTCATCTTTACAGTCTTATTAATTATGAAATCTGAATTGCCCTAATTTGTAATTTTGTTGCTGGTAGTGGTGTGGTACCCAGAATATGGTTGGATCAAATGCCTATAAACCAAACTCTCTTACGCAAGCAATTCATGTCCTAACATGCACAAAAGATATATAGTTACATAATTTGAAATGGCAAGTAGTTAATTAATAATGTCAAATATCAACCACAAATAACATGTTTTACAACAAATCTTAATTATAGATCATCGATTAATATTGTAGCTAGTGGGTTATCTGTCACCTAACCATAATGGTGAGGAATCCAACTTTGCATCCACAACTAAATCAAATATATATGTAATAAACTAACATTACAACCATGCATTTCCAATATATAATTAATACATTTATCTTTAGTTTTCGACACTATCATGCACATGGCAATCCACCACTATAAATACCTACCTACCTCTACACTTAAACCAATAATTCATATCACTAATGGCTAATCTCAAGTCATATGCTCTTCTTTGTATGCTCATTATGTCCACCTTAGCAATAGTTTCTGAGAGCCGGTTTGCAAGAAAGGACCTTGGCCTAGATTTGGGGGGGTTGGGAAGCGGCATAGGCATCGGAATCGGTGCTGGGATCGGCATCGGTTTAGGAGGCGGTGGTAGTGGTTCAGGAGCTGGTGCAGGGTCCGGCTCTAGATCCAGCTCCAGTTCTAGTTCAAGCTCGAGCTCAAGTTCGAGTTCTGGTGGTGGTGGCGGCAGCGCAGGGTCGTCTGCGGGCTCTTCTGCTGGATCTAGGGCAGGGTCAGGCTCAGGTGGTGGTAATTAAATCCATGCATGCAGAGGAATCAAACTCCTTTGTTTATATATATATGTATGTATGTGGAATCAAGTTGTAACTTATAACTAATAAAATATAAATAATAATTGATTCTATAAAGGATCAGTTAATGATGCATGCCTTGCAAAATTACGACTTACTTGTGCATATATCTGTAAAATTTTATATTAGGGTTGAGGTTTTTGTTTGATTTGGTGGAGGTATGTTTGTACATGGACTTTCAAGTGACTTTTCAAATTGCAATCCTATTTGTTTATCTGAATTTTGATGTATAATTTTGAATTCTTTATCAATCATCCTCCCCCTACTAATTTATTATTATTTCAATCTAACAACCAACTGAGTTAGTTTATCTGGTCACCCACTTAAGTGAGTGACCCGAGTTCGATTTTCTCTGAGAACGAATTAAGGGAGATATATGGTTGACATTTAGATAATTATTGAATTATTTGAAAACTTGGTGAACTAACTTTTAATTATATTGTATTTGAATTGAATCATTTAAAATCAAATTAATTTAAAAATGAATGGATTTCAGAATTTATAAATTTCAAATTATATGATTTTATTAAGAATTTAAAATCACTCCAAATTGAATTATAATCAAAGCTAGGTATAGGAAATCCATGTTATGAATATTATTCCAAAAAAAAAAGTAACCAGTTGGATTAGCTCACCTAGCCACAGTTTCAAATTATACGAGTGAGTGACTCGGTTCTTGGAGTATTTGGAGTGTTTGAAAATGAAAGTTATAGTTCTCAAATAGGTAAACTATGATAGGTTCCTTAGTTTTTAGGAATTAAATTCACAATAAAGTCATTGAGTCATTCTCCGAAATACGTCAACAGAGTCATTCTCCGAAATACGTCAACACCACCACTACCACGAACTTATCACTAGCAATATATATAATTTGGTGTTTGGAATTGATTATGTTTTCAGAGACTTAATTGGTTTTATATATTTTAAAAAAATGTTTTTGTCATTATATTTTAAAATACACTAACTAAATAAATTAAACAATTTTAAGTTGGTACGACTCTGTTTCTCATTCTCAAATTTAAAATGTTTTTCTAATCAATTTTTTTTTAAAATATTATTTTTATAACAAAATTATATGCACAAAATAATTTATGATAAGTTTACTATAAAATTATTTTAATTTTTTAAAATACTAAATATTTAATCAAGAGTATTAGTTCATTAAAAATACCAATAATTGAAATAAATGCTATCATATTACTTTTTAGATATAAAACCAATATGTTTTTTTACCTATTTAAATTATTCAAATTTAATCCGAATTGACAAAGATCCGGCCCAAACTGCTGCTGTTCTAACTACCCAGATAATCATGGGTTCTGGGCTTCAAGAAAATCCCAGATATATTTGTTGGGCCTAGGTAGTACCAACCCACGAAAAATTGAAAGTCACCTCGCAGGGACAATATCTTTTTGGCCCAGATTAAATGCACCCACAAGTGTATAAAGTGCAAAAACTTACATACTTACATTTATAATTATGTATAATAATATATTAAATGATTAATGTGTCCCTAATTACTTGATATATCTAATTATGCACCCACCACTTTTAATTATTAAAATTTCTGTAGTTTTTGCCTGAATAACTCCACGTTACGAACTCTAAATTTGACGGAAAGTAGACGAACTTCATACCACGATTATGGTCATCCATCATCGTCATCCCCTCACTCCGGCAAGTTTTTCACCATATTTTTCTTGAACTAGGTTTTGTTTCGAAACACTATTTTTAATGTTTTGTTGGGATTTTTGGGGAAAAAAAATAAAAATCGAGCCCTAACTCTGTTTTGTGTTTTGAGTTTTAATTGCAGATTCACGTTTTCAGTTTTTATGACTGAGGGTATTGTGTAGAAAAGTATTGTGTGTGTACTCAATATTATGTAGCGTACCAAACAAGTGTGTAATCCAAACACTTGTGGGTGTATTTAACCATTAAATAAACCTTTTTAAATGTAGCATCATTTTTAGAAAATAAAGTGTGTGTCTAAAAAAATATAGAATTATTGCAGCGATTCTATTATATT
Source organism: Prunella vulgaris (assembly GCA_026898435.1). NCBI lineage: Eukaryota > Viridiplantae > Streptophyta > Magnoliopsida > Lamiales > Lamiaceae > Prunella > Prunella vulgaris. The sequence goes on from JAPKLY010000197.1 coordinate 418,080, forward strand.
AAGTCTGACGCTTTTGCTTTGTTTCAAAGCTTATAAACTCATATAAAGTGCAAACATATCAATAAATTTGATTCTTCTTGTCTCTCTCTCTCTCTCTTTCTTAATAATTTTAAGTTTAATTTACCACTTTTATGTTGTAAATTAAGGTTGTAATCATCAATTTAAAGTCACCATTCATATTCAACTTTTATTGAGCCAAGAAATTGTATTACTAATAGTTTTGATTATAACGTATTAATTGTTCTGATTACACAGTATTACTTATCAAATTAATATTTTTTAATAAAATAGCTAATACCACTTAGCCATTAATTATGATAATGATTAGGTTCTTACACACTACTTTCATTTTGTTTTTTGGCACACTTTACTTAGAAGTAAATACTAAATTAAGTTGGCATAGTACGATTGTTGAGTAAGCTTTATAGATTATACGTATTATTTTAATGTCACGTCACCCATTATTTTGTCTTAATACTTTTCTAAATTGAGGAATCACAGTTGAGACAAGTAAAAAGGAAGAGGCAACTGGCAAGTGAAGTTTCTGTACTATTCTTTAATCATGATGACACTTTTGCTTTTCCATCTTTCTCAATAATCTATTTAGGTCTATTGTCACCGAAAATCGAATCAAAATATGAATTCGGTTTAATTATCATAGTATTCGATTATTATTTTTTAGAATTTCGGTATTCGATTAGGTTCAGTTATTAACCGTAATTATTTCGGTTAATCGAAATCTGAACCGAAATAAATATATATTTAACAAATATTAATATATATATTTAATAAATGATATTTAATAATATTTATATAGATACTTGCATTGCTATTTACTTGTTTGAACAAAAATAACAAAATTTCAGGTTCGATTAGGTTTATATTCAATTTTATATATATTCGGTTCGATTTTGGTTTGTTATACCTTAATTCGGTTGGATTTGTAAACCAACCGATTGGTAATTTAGAGTTAAACGAAACTGATTTGTTCACACTCTGTTAAGTCATTTTAGAATGCGACCTATATTTGCCTATTTTGCTAAATGTTTGTTATCATATGTAGAAAGAGTAAAAAAAGGAAAAGACTTTATCAAAATTAAAGACTTATCATGATGTTGCTTACTAAATAATACTCCATTTAAGCATCTCCCCTTTTTACGGATATTTTACGCATTTTTTTTATTTTATATTCTATATATATTTACACATCAACTTCTACCCTAATAAATGTACATATATTTATTTATATATCGTCAATTTATTAAAACATACATTTTTTTAAAGAAAATATGTGTATTTTTTAGGATGATTTACATATAGGTTCAAGAAAGTAACTATATTTACAAATAGGTTCACAATATTTTAACAGAAGTACATTTTTTTTCTACACAGAAGTATATTTTTTTCTGCACAGCACATATTTGTAAATATAGTGACCTTTTTGAATTTATATGCAAGTCACCCTATTTTTTATTGTTCAAATTTGTCTAGATCAGAGGGAGTATGAGTATTGAATGTATAAAAAGATAAAAATAAAATTAGAGAGATGTTAGAACTTATGTGTCAATTAAAAAAATTAAAAAAATTAATGGAAAATCAAAATAAATAAGGTGGTGCTCGGTTTGCAAATTTTTTAAATGAAATGAGATTATAAATAAATATATGAAAATTAAGTTATTAAGAAAAAAAATAAAAAAAATATAAGTAATATTTTTTTCTTGTGAATAAGATAATATCTAACCATATTATCTTTAATTTTTTGTATAAGCATCTTTTCAATCATTGCCTTATGTTACAACTATGCAACAAATTTTTTTGTTTACTTTTTATTTTAAATTTGCATAATATTAATTATATAATTATCATGAAAACAAACATTTATTTAATATATCTAAGAATAAAATAATAAAATAAATATTAATTCTCATTCCATCGATGAATTAAAAAAATGTCCAAAAGAAAAGCTTAGCATATTGAAAGGGAGAGAGGAAATACTATTTAAAAATAAAATAATCAAAATAAAAATTGTTAGGAGCCTTTGCGTCGTCGACAAGGATGCAACATCAACTCTCACTAAAAGTGATCTAAAACAAGAACAATTTTAGTGTTTAGTTTTGAAATCGTAGTAATTGTGATCGCATAGATGGAAATTAATTCATTTGTACGTATATAGTAATATATAATTTCTAGTGTTTTTCTAATAAATATATATACAAGTTCTAATATTTTTCATGACGTGTGAACTCGTAAGATTCTATTAAGTGAGTGTCGTTTCTGGATCTGGATTCCCTCGTGTACAGGAGGGTCCTGTGCAGAGGAGGACCGTTGGATCACACACGCACGCACCAGAACGAGTATGTGTGATCCAACAGTTCTCCTCCTGCACAGGATCCTCCTGTACATGAGGGGATCTCCATCCGTCGTTTCTTTAAATTTTATACCAGCTTGCTACTTACCATTACAAAAATATATATATATATCAATAAAATTTATTGTGCAAACCAGTTAACCTAAAACAATTTAATCAAATTATCTTTTTTCGAATTATAGAATAAGTGGTCAAAAAATATGAGCTCATTTGAAAAAATATATTATGTACATACAGTGAAAAAATATTAATATTATTTAGCAAATATATATATTAATTAATAATTTTTAGTGTGAATAACATCAATTATATGTCACAGTCATGGTCACATACATTACACACCATAATTACCTATCCAAATATTTCATTAAAAAGAAAATTCATTATTTATGCTGTCATGTACACAATTTTATTGTTATGTACCACACCCGCTTCCAAAACAAAATAGTGCTCCCATTGTACAAATCTTGATCCAAAATACACTTTAAGGGGTTTTTTTTTTTTTTTTGGGTTTTTAAAGTTTAAGTTTGAATCTAAAACTCATTTTAATTTGATTTTTAAGATAAAATTTTAAATTTCTAATTCTATTCTTCTATAAATTAATCTATAAAATATATCAATTAAATATTTTTTATTTTTTATTTTATTCAATATCAATTTTATTTTTAATTTCTTTTATTTATAAAATCAAAACCTATATTATTAAAAAATATATAAATTTTAAAAATCACTATTTTTTAAAGTTCACTTAAAATAAAGAATATCACAGTCTATGTTGCATGGGTGCGGATACGCAGATGCGGGTGCGATACGTCGATACGAGTTCGGGGATACGAGTTTTTTAAAAAATTAGGATGCGATTCGTTAAGGATACGTCTATTTATTTATATTTTATTATATATAATATCTAAAAAAATATTTTATGTAAAATTTTATAAATCATTTATATTTTTTATCACCTAAAATTTGAGTATATTCAATAATATAATATAATTATGTTAAAAAAAATCAATTCAAGTTACATTAGTTGAATACATAAATCATAATAGTAAATTCAATATAAAACAGGTGTCACTATCAATTTAACTTATACGAAATAATAAAATTCAATTTAAATAATATATTTAATGCTTATAAATAGGATTCGTGCCGTGGATTCGCCACGTGGAGAATCCGACATGAGAATCCAAAAATTTTACCCTTTTTAGTGTGCGGGTGCGAATCCGATACTGTATTATATTCTTTCTGTCACAAGATAAATTTCATACTTTCCTTATATGAATGTCCCAACTCCTTCTTCATATCCCAAAAAAAGAAATAACTTACATTCATAAAAGTCAATAAAATATATTTTTTATATTTTATTATTTAACTTCACACTCATATACTTTACTTTTTTTTAATATGCGTAAAATTTCATCTATAAAAAAATATTGGGACGGAGGGAGTAATATTTTTAGAAGAATTTGTATATCATGTATCACACCCCAAGTGTGGAGAGAAAGATGAATTAAAAATGCAGGCAAGAAATGAGTGACGTGATGGTTTGGGGAGTTTAAATTTTTTGTTGGAGAAAAAAAAAAAGGATAGGCAGAGATCATGGGGTTGCAATAAGTGCAGAAATGAGATGGAAGGCATCAACGGTGGATAAGGCCTGCCACTCTGTCACTGTCAGTGAAACAAGCACTCACCCATTCCAACTGTTCCTCTATCAATTGCGGGTCCAGCCGCCAAATTTTGACCGCACCCTCTCCCTCTCTTCCCATCCCCACAAGGAAATGAATTTTTGTTGCGAGGTGATGAGATCAGCAAATGTTGCTGGTATTAAAATAAGGGTGTATATTTATTATTATTATTTTTTAATAAAAATTAAATTATAATTGTTTTATTATTATATTAATAAATTAAAAAATATATATATCATTATTTTAGTACCCACAACAAATCAGAGAATCTATATCCATCTTCGAAATGGACTCTAAATTTTGGAGATATGACACATGATTTAAAAAAATTAGGAATGTTTAAATTAAATTAACGGAAGTTATGCATTGTGTTTTCTTTCTTTTTTAATCACACTTGTTCTGTTTTTTTAGATTATTTAAAAGTTTATAGAAATATTTTTATTATCTAAACTAGTATTAAAGTAATTATACTCTCTAGGGTCTTTCTATGGTCAGGAAGGTTTCTCCCTTCCTGACGTCAGTAAACCCCCTAAATACCATTAGATTCATGATCTAACGTACTTTGAAGTGATTGCATTTTGCATTAGGGCGATTGCACTATGCATAAGGCGATCGCATTATTAAAAAAATTAATTAATATTATTAAATATAATTAAAATGACCAAATTATTCTTTTAATTAAAATATTATTATATCTTAATATATTTTAATCAAATTAAAACTTATGTTTTCAAAATTAATTCTTACACCCATTGCGACCGGGCCCGGCCCGGCCTGAGCCCAAGAGGCCCTACGGGCCTCACGGGTCGAGCTATATAGGTCAAGTTCTTTTCAGGCCTGTACCCAAAAAGAATCGGGCCTATTTAGTCCAGCCCGCTAGGCCCGTCGGGCCACTCGGACTCGGGCCGGGCCGGGCCCGGTCGCAATGGATGTAAGAATTTATTTTGGAAACATAAATTTTAATTTGATTAAAATATATTAAGATATAATAATATTTTAATTAAATAACTTTTAAAAATTAGAAAAAAAATAATTTTTAAAAAATTATAAAAGGTTATTTCAGTAATTTTTATTTTCTAATTTTTAAAAGTTATTTTTTTGGCTTAGGGCGATGTAATATAATTTGTCAAAATTCTATTGATTTACTGACGTCAGGAAGGACGAAACCCCTCCATGACCGTAGAAAAGCCCTACTCTCTAAATTAATTTCTTATAAATACTATTCATTTTTTCTTTCATAAATTAAAAGGATCAATATATCTTTAATTTTATATATTTTAATATTAATAAATAACTTTTATTAAAATCTATGTCATATTTATGTGAGCAATCTAAAGTAAAACATAAAAAGTAATAAATTTATTATAAAAAGAGGATAAATGTCCACCACCCTTCACTCATTTGAAAAATAGTGATAAAAATATAGGATAATATACACTTTTTTCTTGAAAAATGATCTAAGTTATTACGTTCATTCGTCAGTGAAAAAATAGTACTCCTTCAGTTAATAAATTACTTCTATATTTTACCTTTTTGGTTATTCCAACGCCATTTTCACATGAAAAAAATATAGTCCACACTTTCAAAAGTCAATAAATTATTTTTTATTCAATTATTTCATAAAAAATCTTATTTTTTTAATATGCGTATCACTTCAGATATAAAAATAATTTTGAAACGGTGGGAGTACATGTTACTAATTTTTTTCATTTATCCTGAAAAAATAGTTCACTATTCTAAAATAACAATTCTTTTCTATCAAATTATAATCCCTTTACTTTTACGCACATTATATCAAGTTTCTTAAATTCTATGCAAAAGGCAATTGAGGAAATAATAATTTTTAAAAAGTACTTCTATATTGAAGATCAATATTTTACTCTCCACATCACATAAATACTCTTTATACATTTCTTCGGGTGACTTACATATTGATTCAAAAGAATAATTATATTTATAAATTGATTCACAATATCTACACAAAAATATAATTTTTTTCTACACAGAAATATATATTTTTTCTCCACAGAATCAAATTATAATTTTTATCAATTTTATGAATCATGATTTTCCCATTTCTTTTTCATTCAACCAACAATATCTTTCATATAATATAATGTTTGCTAATAAAAGTGGAACATATGGCATGTGAAATAAAAGTGGAACATCAGTGTACACGGATATGATATCGTTGGATGAATGATATCACCACTATCATTAATTTTGATATTTCACTTTGCATTTCACAGTTTTATAATATGACACATGCATGACTAAATAGTATTCATAATAATGGACTTGTATTAGAACACATATACTGACGCATGTTAATTATTATCCAAATAATAGAACACAATTAAAGTCAAATACGAATGTGTGGTATTAATTAATATTTTTTTGAATTTAGATGATAATTTTTATTCATAATTGTTTATATAAAAGATGTAAAGTTTTTATTTTTTAGATCTTACAAAATAATACTCCCTCCGTCCCAACTTTTTTTTTTCACATTTTTTATTTTGAGATGTCCCAACTCTTTTTTCCTATCTAAAAAAAGAAATAATTGACACTCACAAAAGTCAATAAAATACAGTTTTTATATTTTATTAATTAACTTTATATTTATATACTCTACTATTTTTTAATTCATATGCCCAGATTTTTTTGGAAAAAAAATCCGAGACGGAGGGAATACAATTTTTTTCGTCAAATATCTTTCAAAACCTTAATTATTCTTTGCTCTGAGGAATAAATAAACTCGCATAAAAATAAAAAATAAATTAACTAATATATCACCCACTATGCATTGGTCCTATTAAACTATTCAACCTAAATTCAAGAATTTATTCATTGGCCTCACCTACACTATTCAGCTATAACATAAGATTTTTAATGGGACTTTGACAGAATAAAATCCTCTATTCTAGTTTAATATTTTCATTGCATTTAATACTATCGCGTGTATTATAAACACAAATGAAATCAAGAACAAAAATCATAAAATAAAACTATCAGTTAGCTAGTTTGTATTCATTCCATAAAATACTTGATTTATTGAGTCACAAGCTAATAATATTTAAAGAAAATTGATATATTAAAGGGTTAATTCTATATAAATACACCCATTTTACTCAACTTTCAATTTAATTATGAACTTCACGATTATTATAAAAAATCTCAACCTTTTAAAGAGTTTCAATTCGAAATACCTTTTTTTTCGGCAAGCAACTGACGACGTGTCTCGCCGAAGCGCGTGAAATATTGTCACACTGGCGTACACATGTGAAATTACATTTTATATTTTATTTTTTTCCATATAATATTATATATATATATAAAATAAAAAAAACTTATATTAAAAATTATTTTTTGAATGAGAAATACCATGGAAAAAAACATTTTCCACAATATTCTAGAGGGACTTGAAACGATACTCAAAACCATTAACAAAATCGCCCAAAAATCTTAGATTTTGATATATGATGTGAAAAAAAATAAAATATAAAAAAGTATTTCACACATGTACGCCATATTGGCAACATTTCACGCGCTCTAGCCGGAAAAAAAGAAAGTGTATCGAATTGAAACTCTTTAAAAGCTTGAGATTTTTTATAGTATTAATCGTGAAGTTCAGAATTAAATTGAAAGTAGAGTAAAAGATATTGTATTTATATAGAATTAACCCAATATTAAATTGGGTTGGTATAAAATTAACTGTTTCAACACTCTTATTCTTTTTGTGTTGGGTTTTCCAACTCGAGAAATATTACTCGCTCTTTACATATTATTTTATTAGCACAGTTTTTTTTTTTTTTTTTTTTTGTATTTTACAAATTTACGGATCGTACATTATAATCTACAATTACTATTTAGTTAAATATTCTTAAATACTATAATTATTTTTCCATATTTAATAAATCTCATCTCAACTAAATTAATTTTCATCTTTGTCTCTTGAGAGGAGATTTAACAAGTAGATAATTTAATATATATGAATAGAGTTAAGTTTTTGTGGAAATTAGTGTGAGCCTCACATATCAACAATTTTATCTCATCCAAAATTATAATATTATGTAATTAATATTCTCATTAATTCTATAATATATAGCCTTAATTATTTAACTACGTACTAAGGATGCAAATGACGTTTGACGGTTACCGGACGATCGACTATCGCCAAGCGCATAGACCACCTAAGTGTTGTCTAGACGCCGCATAGACGATGCCAAGATTTTTTATATTTTTTACTAATTAAATTTTTTTGTAAATATATATTAATAAAAATGCATATTATACGATTAATTATAAATTTAAAACATAGTTAAGAACCAATTTTTTTTTCACAAAATATAACAAGTCAACAAAACGTTATAAACTATTTTTATACAGCAGCATTGTCCACTTCTAAATTAAACACAAAAATAGCAAAATGCAAAATACGAATGCATAATACAAATAAATTATAAAGTAGTTCAATTAATTTTCCATTTTTAGTAATTTAGTTTATAATTTTTTAGTTTTAATTTTAACTTTTGGCAAAGTATTATATAGACAAGTTTCATGATATAAACCATTTTATGATACAAAGTTTATAATTATGAATTTATTTTTTTGCCTTGTTAAAAAGTGGTTCATGATATGAACCATTTTCACACAATACCTACTATTAACTTTTAACTTAAAAAAAAAAAAAAGTAATGGCCGTCTCGAGGGCGCTAAGACAGTCTTAGTGGATCCAAGTATACTGACCAATTTTTCTAGGCAATTTGACCTTGGTGTCAGTAAACTGAGTACCACCAAACACTTAATTGTCTCAGAGATGGTCATTTATATCAGTGTTATATATTCATGCTGCATAGTTAATTATCTAATATCTAACGTGAGAGTGATATTCTTTAATAAGAATGAAATAATAATTGAGCTTAATTGTTTACCTCATCTGCACAAATAAAGAGACAAATAATGTGAAATGAATTACGTAAGTTTTAAAGAAGGTGGTACAAGCCCATAAATTCTCACAAATTAAAATTACAAGACAAGTAATCCCCTCTCAGAATAGAGAAAAACTATTTGACTACGGTGCGCTTGTTTCAAATTCTTCAATGGTAATGAGAATGAAAATTTATTTTTCTCCTTTACCTTTACATATGTTAAATGAGAGTTTATGTTAATGGTGGTTACATCATTAATATTGTGCTCCAATTATGAAAAAGTTCACAAAAAAAGAATATTGTTGGTTGTGGTATGGAAGATTGATTGATCAGGAGGATGATTATAAGGTGGGGGAGAAAAAATAATGCTATGTACCTCATTTATTTTCATTACATGTAATAATTACTATGTGTATATCCCATTTTCATTACTATTGAAGAATTTTTTTATCAAGCGACCCCTAAATTTAATATATAATGAGTGTTATTATAATTCTATTCATGAATATAATTCACATAATTGTCAATTATAAATTGAACATTAATGTATGTCATTGGCCAAGTTTGAACTTAATTATGTCCTAACTACTACTTGTCATGTATATAATTGACTTACTAGGTCCACACTTTGTATATATAAATTTATTTTGAAAGCCCACACTTTATTTTCAACATTTAAGTTTTAATCAATCACAAGAAATCATTTATTATTTTGTTGATAAGTAAAATCAACACTAATATTAATTATTAATATGTCATTAGAAGTCGCTTGGTCAAATTCGAAGGTCTAAATTATTTTTAAAAAATGTAGGGCTAAATATGAGTCCTTTTAAAAAGATATATATAAAATGGAATACAAAAGAAATACGTGCCTCCCATGTGGGAATTAATGTGTGTTTGTGCGAGTGAAGTAGTGACATGCATGTTCTTAAATTATTGGGTAATTACTAAATAAATAAATATGCTTTCGAATTTTTAAACTTACATAACTTGAGATGGGATAATTTAAGTTAATAGAGCTTCACTGCAATAACTTAAGTTCGAAATACGGAGAGAATTTCATTTGCGATGCGATTTTGAAATGCAGTTTTAGGCGATCCTTCTCTTGTTGTGGTTGCGATTTCAGTTTATAGTGAGACGAAATGATATATTATATATTCGACATTAGAACGAAACTATTGTAATTAATTACCTTAAAAAATACATAAGAAAAATTACTTCTCTTAAAGTATCAAAAGAAAAATATTAGATTAAACAAGAAATAAATAAATAAATCATTCACTGAATATATTCTCTTTAGACAAAAAATTTTATTACCCTTGATTTTATTTTAAAACAAGGGTTATTTTTTAAATAATTTATTATCAATATGCATAAATGATTTGTCTCACCTTCAATTCGTGGTTGACACAATATTTGTGGGCAACACAAATTCAAGTAATATATACTTCTTAAAGAACTTCTTGCTATTACTGGAGGCGGTATCGGGGATTAATAAATAGAAACAAATGCAAATTGTTTGGGCGGGAGAATAATGTGGTGGAGGAGTATGCAGTTGTACTGGGATGTTCGACAACATTTTTACAATTTACTTTCTCTGTCCCATAAGACATTGCGTTGTCTTTTGGACACGCGATTTAATAAAAGGTATAATAAGTATATTTTTATGAATATTATATGTGTATTGTGAGGGTAGAGTTTAATAAATAATTTTTACTTTTAGGCATTCAAACTTTTTATAGGACATATCAAAATAGAAAATATGCAATGTCTTTTGGGATGGAGGGAGTATTTATCTAAGAGTGAAGATTGGAAGTGCATATAGACAACAGTCGAAATGAAATTATGTATAACAAAAAATTAGAAAGCACTTGCAAAAATTAAAAAGATTAAAAATCTCCATCGGGGGAGACCAAAAAAAGTGATTAAGAAAATTGTTAGTTTATGATTTTATTTTATTTTTGTTGGGGGAGGGGAGTGAGTGTGCTAGTAAAATAGTTTGCCTAAAGTGGTACTATATATGTAAACCAAAGGAAAATCGATGCCTTGAAGTTAGAGATATTGTGTGCTTTTATAAGGCACATTTGGGGAAATGAGTTTGACGATTCTTTGAGTAGAGAAAGTGTTTATGGGCTAGAGTTATTGAATATCTATATTAATTTGTCTATTAAAATTATGTAGGCAAATTTTTTTATAGATAAAGAATGAAGATATTTTAATAATTAAAAAAATTGTAGGCAGTCTCACTACAAAATTTTTTGTTAAAAAATTCTATATCATATTGATAAATTTCTTAAACAACATTTTATTTTCTTGTTGTATTTATAAATGGATGCAAAAGTAATAATTCATGTAAAAAAATAGTACTTCCTCCGTCCCGCTATAAATTGCTTATGTTGTTATTTTCGTCCGTCCCACTATATGTTGCTCATTTGTTTTTTTACCTTCTTAGAAAACTACTATTCACTTTTTTATTATTATTTTCAATACTTTTTACACTATTTTCATTACCTTTTCACTTTTCTCCATCATATCACTTATACATTTTCACTTTTTTCATTACATCACTTATATTTTTTAATTTTTATCTTAATTCGTATGCCCAAAAGATACGAGCAATATATAGAGGGACAGAGGGAGTACTATATATTTGAGATATTTTAATAAAAACTAATGATGTATATATATATTTGAAACAAGGGAGTCATGTATGACGAAATAATACGTAAATAATATTTAAGTAGAATAGTTTAGATCATTAAGTAAATGTCGACAATGAGGCTATAATGTGGAAAATTGAGCGGAGAAAATATAAAAAATGGTCATGTAACTTTGTTTGAGTTCAGATTTAATTTTTTATCTTTTTAATTTTTTGATTATAGTCATTTTGTTATAAAAAATGGTTTTTTCAGCCGAAAATTAAAAAAATTGGCCAGAATTTATACCTGTTGCAGGAGAAATATAGAAAAAATGGTCCTGTAACTTTGTTTGAGTCCAGATTTAGTCCTTTATCTTTTTAATTTCTCGATTATAGTCCTTTTGTTATAAAAAATTATATATTAATTTTAAATTAAATTTTTTTATAAAATATTGAAGATTATATAATTTTATTTAAAAATACTTATTTTTTATTTTAAATATGATTATTCATATTTAAATAATATTAAAATCTCCTATTATCCATTTCTGAATATATAAAATTTTACGTAGCTTAATACAATGCTTCCTACATAACTTTCAAATTTTCTCATAATTTTATATTTTTTAAAATATAATATATATAATTGTTGTCCGTTACTCCTTTATCCATCTTCTTCTTAATTCACAAATTTCTCCATCTATTCTGTTACTCCATATTTCTAAATATTTTTATTTTTCATCTTAAAAATATATTTTTAATAGTTAAAGAATATTAACCGACATTCATAAATCTCGGTCAACTGAATCCCACTAATTACTCATTTTAAAATTATATATATTATTAATCTCAAATTAAATTATTTATTTATTTTCAAAAAAGAAAATTTCAAATTAAATTATTTATTTTCAAAAAAAATTAATCAATATATTCCTATGAATTAAAATTTTCAAAATATTACGAAACAATGAGTAATTCCGTTGACTATTAATATTTCCAAAATTAACTTACAATTAAATTTCTCCTGGAACATGTGTAAATTCCGGTCAATTTTTTTAATTTCCGGCGGAAAGGACCATTTTTTATAACAAAAGAACTATAATCGAAAAATTAAAAAGATAAAGGACTAAATCTGGACTCAAACAAAGTTACATGACCATTTTTTTATATTTTCTCAAATTGAGCGTGTCAACTTCCATTAAGAAGTTAAGTTTATTAACGGTGTTATAAGTATTTCGACTTTTTTATTAGTTTTATTAATAATAAATTTTCTTTAAATTTTGAATCGATAGTGAGTTGTGATAAGTAAAATTGAATTAACTTAAACAATCAGAGCATTATTATCAAATATCAAGGAACAAATGAAGTTTAGTCATCATTTGTTTTGATACTCAAAGATGAATTATTTAATATTTTTAATTAAATATTTAATATTTTAAATTAATTTATTATACATTATTTTTATATAAAACTTAACCAGAAAGAAAAATAAAAAGTGTGCTCCTTTTCCATCCTCGCACTGCATATCAAATAATTGGCTACGTAATTTTATCTTGGTAACCTAAAATTCATTTTGAAGCTTCGAAAAGTTAATCATAATGTCTTCATATCTAAATAATGAATCTTGAGAAATTATTTTAAATTACTGCTTTACACCATGTTGTCTTACTCAGGGTGTTTGATATATTTTTTTTTATCGAAAATGTTAGTAGTTAGAAGTTAGTTCACCCCATCTCCAAACACTCATATCTCCAAGTCAATTTTATATCTCTCTCCTATTTGTTCTCAGAGAGAATCGAACCCGGTGAGGAGCCCGGTGGTCAGGTGAGCTAACTCACCTGATTAACTAAGAAATCAATCGGAGTTTATTTCATACCATTTTCATTCTCATACTATTTCCATTCCTTACAATTATACCAAACAGCCCCTTAATAATCACACTAATTATTTTTTAAAAATCTTTTGCAATTTACTCAAAATGTTACTTAATTTTATTAGAATAATTTGATAAATGTATTATAAATATAAATAATTATTGTATAAATAAAAATAATTTAAAAAAGAAATTTTAGTAGAATATTTTATTTTAGTGCAAAAAATAATGCAAATTGCTGAAAATTTATTATTGACATTATAACAGAGTAATGTTGATTTGATGATAAGGCAGTGTTGCAGCCGAAATTACTGTTATACTCACTTAATTAAGAGGGTTTGACTAAATTTATTATAAGTATCATATAAACTCTAATGTTTTATAAATTATTTTAAACATTTATAAGATATTATTTTTTAAATAACTTATAAATTATTAAAGTGTATAATTAATTTAACTTAAAGGTTGTTTGATAATTTATCATATTTTTAAAGAAAATTAATTTTAAATATTTTTATATTTTTTATGTTGAGATGATAATTGAAAAGTGATGACGGAATTTAGGTTGGAGTAGTGGGTACGAACGGAGGAGGTGAAAAAAGTTATAAGTTAGATCACTAAATCTCCATACACTTATATCTCCATGTCAACCTTATATCTCCCTTCTATTCGTTCAAAAGGGAATCAAATCCGGGTCACTCACTCAAGTGAGGAGTCCTGTAGCCAGATGAACTAACTTCTAAAAAGTTTTTAAATTATTTATAAATTATTTAAATATTTTATTTTACTGCCGAGGAATATTATTTAAATATTCTAGCTACATATATTCTCCCGCAATAACGACTGCTTCCAAATGTCACAAAGATTTTGTTACTCCCTCTGTATTTCCTTATTTGAAAGGATCGTACGCTTACAATAAAATTTTGAATCTCACAATTCTCTTACTTTTTTTTTACTTTATCTATTATTTCATTATAATAATATTTTTTATTAAATCACGTGCCCATAAAAAAATGAGAAAAAAATTCATGAACAGAGGAAGTATTTGTCATTAATTAAATAATGAGAATTGCAGAAATAAGTCACGGTAAAAATACTTTATAAAAAAAGGTTATCCTACACTTTAATATTGTTTATTATATAGAATTGATATGTGACACTGGTTTAGGACTAATATTTTTATAATAAGATAATTAATGTAGTACTACGATTTAATGAAATAACCAACATTATTCAAAACTATTGGGTCATCAGACCTTCTCTCACGACTCAAGATTTGGTTTACGGGCTTTGGTTCAGGTCACCCGTTTGGTGGACACAAAATCAATAAGATTGAAAGGCACCAAAGTCACTCGTGTAGGGTTGCACACCAACACTATAAACTTCTCAACTCTCACTCACGATTTCGATCAATCACACATTGAGAGGAGAAGCACAATAGTTTTTACACGGTGACTACCAATAACACCTAGGGTTGGAAAATTAAGCTTAATATTTAAACAAATGGGCAAAAATCGAGTGGGCTGAAGCCCAACAAAAACTATTAGTGCCTTATAATATATCGCAAAATAATTTTTAATAAAATAACTAATATTATTTAAATTAATTTAAATAAAGAGTAAAGACTAAGCCTAGTTTGAACCAATTCGCCTTTTTGTTGGCTTATAACTTATAAGTCATATTTCTTCCGTAACTAGAATGCATCTTTTGTTGAAAAAGTCATTTCTAAAATTATATGCATTATTTATTAAAAAGGAATAAAAGAAATTTATCACTTAAACTTACAATTTTTAAATATTTCAAAATTACAACATATAACATTATTTTTTATATTAATTTATTCTTGCATTAGAACTTGTATCAAACATTTATTTATCCATTTTATTTAATATAATATTAATAAAAAATGAGTTACACTACAAAAATCCTCTAAATAAATCTCATAATTATAAATAAAAAGATACACATAAACAATGACAAAATTATTTTTGTATAAATATGATATTGATTAATTATTTCTCTAAATTATTTAAGTCTAAATTAGTCCTTTAAATCTAAAATGTCAAAAAGTTAAATTTTTTATATTAAAAAATAATTAAATTTTAAAAAAATCAATGAAAATATAAAAATATTTTAAAAAACAACTAAATATTTAAATTATCAAATAAAATAAAATTTAAAAATTAATAAAATCTAAAATTTGACAAAAAATAAATTAAATCTTCGCTACAAATCAATTAAACTAAAAAAGTTTAAAATCAAAATAAATCTTAAAAATTTTGATAAAATTAAATAAAAATAAAAATATATTTTGAATATTTAGTTAATTTTATAATCTTCTTTAAAATTTATTTAGTTTTTAAGTTTTATTAAACAAATTTTATTAAAAAAGAGAATGAAAGAGTTGTTTCTGTTTATTTTTTGTGGAGAGACATCAATGAGAATTGAGAAAGGTAGGATAACTTTTTTAATGGGTAAGAATATTATAGGAATCAAATGAGATATGTTTAATAATACTAATATAAGTTTCTAACAATAAAATTTTCACAAAATTAATATAATAAGGCAAAAAATAATTATACGATTTATTTTGGAAAATAAAAATCTCTAACTATATTCTCTGATTCTTCTCTTCGTCGTGTTTTTGAAATTTTGAAGAATGTCGATTTGTTGATATCTGATGTGTGTCTAAATGACTAGGATGAAACTCTTATTTACTGATGTAGAATTATAGATTTACATACAAATTTGATGGATCGAAAGATTTGATTTGATACATAATTCTGAACCAGATTCAATGAACCGAACAAGATTCATAGTTGTCCAAAAAGATTTATTGGACTTCTATAATTTGATTTATCTTATCAGACTTTTTGACGGGCTTCAAGAATTTGGAGTGTGTTTAATTTAATTTGTTGGACTTTATGGACAATTAGTTTATTGGGCATTGAAGGACCAATTTGATTTATCAGGTTTTTTATGTCCAATATGACTTATTGAACTTTAAAAAGTGCATTTTAATTTATTAAGCTTTAGATACTCGATTTGATTTATTGAATTTTAGATGTACAATTTGATTTACTGAAATTTAAATTACCAATTTGATTGATTAGACTTTAGTGACCCAATTTGATTCATTATGTTTTAGAGAACCAATTTGATTTATTATTTTAGAAATCAAATTTATCTAAATTCTCAATAATAATTTTTTTTTTATTTTTAATGTAATTTTGTTCGTGTTATTTTTTATTTTGAAAATTAATTTTAATTGCTTACATAGTTCACTTTTAAATTTTATTGGGATAAATTTAATAAATGAAAATTGTTTAGATAATTTTGGGAAATTATTAGTCGCACTTGAAAAAAGTTTGTGCGAACAATAAATATTATACTCTCCACGTTCATGAAAAATATACTCCTTTATTTGTACGTGGATAAATTCGATACGTTGTTGGATATTATGGGAATATTGTGAAATCTATTTATTTGTAAAATGAATTAGATATTATAACCTATTTTGGGTATTGTGATTGTTTACGAAAAATATGTTATAAATATTCACTTTATTTTTAAAATGAACAATAATATTTTTCAATATATCATTATAAATCATGTGAAAATAAATGAATATTTTTTTGTGGACGGGAGTACTCCCACCATTCCGAAATATTAATATTTACATTTATAAATCACATACAAACTAAAGAAAAAAAATATGTGAGTATACAATTAATAATAAAATAAAAGAATATTTTATTATATTTTGTAAAAGTAGAATATTTTTTATTTAAATATGTAAAAATTAAATTAAAATGTTTAAATAAACGTGAAAGTAAATTGTTACGGGAAAATAGTACTATCTAATTAGGGGTTGAGAGAGTAAGGTTTAGGAAAGTAGTACACCGTACAGATACAAAATTACTAAATCCAGCCTACATAAATCGCCCCATATTCTCTTATCCCATAACAATAAGTCCAAAAATCTCCACAATCCACTCGCTCATCACTCTACTTCTCTCTCTTCTCTCTTCCCCCGGTAAAAACATTTTCCCCTCTATATTTCCACCCTGGCCGTCCCCGTCCTTTTAACGCGTTCACGCGTCTTCTTCCCCTCTTCTTGTGGTCTCCACTATATATCCCCCCTTCCTAAGCCCTCTACCCTCAGCAGGTGCACCTCCATTTCCATCTGCATCTGTCTTATCTCCCTCTCCAAATTCCTTGATTTTTTGAATCGTCCACTGGGTGGAGATATTTAATCTTCCTTCACTGATCAATCAATAATGCCTTCAATGGATGAGCAGGAAGCGTTCCTCCCGTCAACGCCGGGGAAGTTCAAGGATAAATCGCACTCGATGCACCGCCAATTTCACCGCTGTTTCGCCTCCACCAGTACGATGTTCCTGTGGGCTCTATTTTTGGTGGCGTTGACGGCCGCGTATCTTAGTTTCCAGTCGTTCGTTGATTCCGGCAGCAAATATTTCTCCACCGCGTGGGGCGGCATCCATTGGGAGAAACAAGTCCGCGCCTCCGCCCAGATCCACCGCAGTAACGGATTCTCCGTTCTGGTCACCGGCGCAGCCGGTTTTGTAGGGTCACACGTGTCTCTCGCTCTCAAAAAACGCGGAGACGGCGTCGTTGGCCTGGACAACTTCAACAGCTACTACGATCCTTCGTTGAAACGGGCCCGAAAAAACCTCCTCAATTCCCACGAGATTTTCATCGTCGAGGGTGACGTCAACGACGCGCGCATGTTAGCGAAGCTGTTTGAGATTGCGCCCTTTACCCATGTGATGCACCTCGCGGCGCAGGCCGGCGTACGTTACGCTATGAAGAATCCTCATTCTTATGTGCACAGCAACATTGCGGGCCTCGTGACGCTTCTTGAAGCTTGCAAGACCGCCGACCCGCAACCCGCAATTGTGTGGGCAAGCTCCAGCTCCGTATACGGGCTAAACGAGAAGGTGCCGTTTGCAGAATCCGATCGAACCGACCGACCCGCTTCGCTGTACGCCGCAACAAAGAAGGCCGGTGAGGAAATCACGCACACATACAACCACATTTACGGGCTATCAATAACCGGGCTGAGATTTTTCACTGTATACGGACCCTGGGGCCGACCCGACATGGCCTATTTCTCTTTCACTAGGAACATTCTTCAGGGCAAGCCGATCACGATCTACCGCGGCAAGAACCGGGTGAATTTGGCCCGCGATTTCACCTACATTGATGATATCGTTAAGGGTTGCGTCGCATCGTTGGATACTGCGAAGAAGAGTACGGGTTCGGGTGGGAAGAAACGGGGCCCGGCTCAGTTCCGGATCTTCAATTTGGGTAATACTTCTCCCGTTACAGTGCCGGAAATGGTGGGGTTTCTGGAGAAACTTTTGCGGGTAAAGGCGAAGAAACATACGGTGACAATGCCCGGAAACGGCGACGTTCCGTTCACACATGCGAATATTAGCTCGGCCCAAAAGGAATTAGGATATAAACCGACAACCGATTTGCAAACCGGGTTGAGTAAGTTTGTCAAATGGTATTTATCGTATTACGGCTATAATCTCGGCAAATCTGTAAAGTGATTTTATTGTAATTGTAATTTTAGATACTTTTTTTTATTTTAAGTAAAAAAAAGGGGAAAAGAAAAAACTGAATATATTCTTTTCTTGTCTGAGTGAGGAGTGGAGATGAAGATTTGGCTCCTCTACTTTATTCTAGAGTTTTAGTATTTTGTAAAGAATTATTATAAGGTTTTTATTTAGTTTGACATTTTTGTCCCCCATGTACTTTATCCCGGTACATTTTAATATTTATTTCATTTCTCTTTATTTTGTGATTTAGTTAGTGCATAATCAGTGAATTGTTTGGATATATTTAAACTGTGATTTTATTAATTGGACTTGTCATTTGACAAAAGTAAATAAATAATTGAGAAAATGGATATTGTTAGTAATTAGTCTCTCTTTGGAATTTTGGATCACATAATTTCTTTATAACATTCCAAAGCATGGTATAAAAATATATGTATCTATTATTCCCTCCGTCCCGGAGCAACTTGCAAGGGGTGGAGGGCACATAAATTAAGAAAAAAAGGAATAAAGTAAAAAAAGTAGTGTTTTGATGGTTAATTTGGTAAAATTTTATGTAAAAAGTAAAGAAGTTAGTTGGATTGAGTGTAATGTGGACCCAAAAAGTGAAAAAGTAGTGACATTTTGTGTAAATATGTAGATATTGTGAGGGTGAAGTTTATAAAAGGGTTTCCATTTTTGGCCTTGCAAGTTTCTCTGGGACGTCCCGAAAAGAAAAACCTGCAAGTTCCTCTGGGACAGAGGGAGTATATCATGTTTTTAAGTAAATTGTTGGGCGAAGTATGAGGTTTTTATTTGTTATTTTTAGTTTTGCTTAGTAATTTTAGGGAAAATTATTATTTTTGTTCTGTAACTTTACCTTTTTTTGATTTTGGTCCTATTAACTTTTAAATTTTGATTTTCGTCCTGTAACTTTACCTCATTTTGATTTTGGTCCTATGACACCCCATTCATGTATAAAAGAGGTAAAGTTATAGGACCAAAATAAAAAAGGGGTAAAGTTATAGGACCAAAATCAAAAAATTGAAAGTTAATAGGACCAAAATCAAAAGGAGATAAAGTTACAGGACGAAAATCAAAATTTGAAAGTTAGTAGGACCAAAATAAAAAAGAGGCAAACTTACAGGACAAAAAAAATATTTTTCCCGTAATTTTATGTAGCAACATATTGCTCATCACATCACATCACATGAGTTGGATACTGTGGGCCCTGGCAGTAACAAGAGGTCCACTATTGGTGTAATATTATATTACTCAAATCTAAACATTTTCTTCTTACCGATTTATCAGGTTCTTGATCAAACAAAATTTTTATGACTCATTTGGTTCGTAAGATAAAAATATCTATTCGCAAAAAATATGCATGTATTTTGCGGATAGATATTTTTATCTTCTGAACCAAATGAACTATATATTTTAATTACTATAGATTATATTTTAGATTAGATTAGAGAGAAAAATCAGGGAGCACAGCTAGGGGTATATTAGTAAATAGCAAGAGTGGTCATTGAATGGCAATGTACAAAATGACAGCTAAGGGGTTGGAGCCATAATTGCGTAGGGACTGCTGAGGCGCGTGAAATTCGGCTAAAAGGACAGTGGGGCCCACTACACGTAAACTCTAAACTTCCGCCGTTGGATTGGGCCCAATATCGTCGGCATCGGAGACACTTGTTCTTGGCGTTTTCCTGCCGACACTTCGGTTGTTTGATTGAATTCATACGTGGGCTTCTCCTTCTTTCATTTTGGGCCTGGGCCCGGGCCCACTCTTTTTTCTTATAGCACATTCACCACTTTTTTCTGTCTATTATTTTTAAGATTTTTCTCCTTATTTTAATATTAATAAAAAGTTGTTGAAGATTTTTTTTCTTATACATCATATTAATAAAGATTTTTTTCAACTTAATAAAGTTTGTAAATTTAATATTTATTTTATTAATACATTATGTTATTGCGCCTTAAATCAAGATAAAAGAATTGAAACAATTTTTAAAAAATTGAATCTTAAATTTAGATATTCTTTTTTTATTTGAAAATGGTAATTCAAACTCAAGATCTCTCCATCATAGTCATAGATGGTGAAATTTTAAAAATAATTATATTTATATTGCAATCTAATTATCTAAATTTTGATTTTGAATTTTCCTTCACATAATAATTTAGAGTAACTCTCCTGTGCACCAGTTACACGGTGCAACTCTAGTTCATTTTTAAAAAGTTAAACAGTTTATAACTGAAAAGTTAAACAGTTTATTACTGAAAAGTATATCTTTTATAGTTTAACTTTTCAGTAATAAACTGTTTAACTTTTCAGATATAAACTGTTTAACTTTTTAAAAATGAACTTGAGTTGTACTGTGTAACTGGTGCATATAAGACTAATTCAATATTTATTCTCCACATTTTATGCAAGCCTGATAGATAATTAAAAAAGTAAATAGATTTTACATATATCTATAAATTTGAATTTTTAAATAAAATATAATTTTTCTGGATTATTTCCAAAAAAATTGTGTTGGAGAAAAATGAGAATTCAGCATAAAATTCAAGAGTGTGGGTGGAAGAATAAAATAATTGGATTAATTTTGCCTACATATTCAGAGTATTAGAAAAGAAGAATTATTTCAAAACGAAATCAAAATTCATAAATTTAAGTACAAAATTATTAAAGAGAGTACAAGTGAAAGAGATGAGGATAAGCGTCACTTTCAATGGTAATAAACCCAAGAGCAGATCATAGGCGTGATTTCGGAAAGGACGTTTTATTCTATATAGGTGTGCGAATATGTGCTTGACAAATGCATTGCAATGTATCCACCGACACTTGGTGGGGTCCATTGTGGTGATCCACACCACATTGATCAAACGATAAATAAATCTTAAGATGATTGACTTGTTTTATGAATTGTCTCATCACTCCCATATATTACTTCCTCCGTTCCATAATTATTTTCATACTTTTTTTTTCTATTCATCCCACAATTATTTTTACACCCTATAAATGAAAATCTATTACTTTAATTTTATCCTCACACTATTCACATATTTACACAAAATATCATTACTTTTACATTCAATCCAACTTACTTCATTACTTTAATAATAAAACTTTACACATTATCTTACTTTTCTTAAAAAGTGTGCACTCCCAAGAGTGAAAACACTTATGGGACGGAATGAGTAGTATTTATTTATTAACCAATCTACTTATAAAAATAACTTTTTTATATTTTTTATACTCTAAAGAAATAAAAATAAATGATATTTATTCCGTCACACATGAATTTTTTATTTTTTTTATTTGGATGTCCCACATAAATTTACTCATTACTAAAATAATATTAACTTATGTGAACAATCATACAATTATAAAAATTATATATACATTTATTTATATATTATTATTTTATATATAAATTTTTTTTTTAATGTATCATCCCGTAAAATACAAATTCTTAGAGTGTGGAGCAGCACATTAACCGTACTTCATTTGAACCACTAAAATATGATTGGAAAAAATATCGATGAGTTCATGTAATAATTTAAATTAACAAAATTTTATAAAATGATATTAATATATGATTGGAGTGACAAGACTTATAATATTTTTAAAATGCCAATTTAATTTGGCCCAACCTAGGCCGACATGGATCAAGATCAAGCCCATATAATAACATATATTTAAGATTTGATTTAACTATGATGCATTATCATTCCTTTATCTGTATCAAAAATGGTACTTGGAAGGGGCAAACCATATGGTCCACATCACTTATTGTTTGACTTGTTATACAAGTCGAACGAGTCTGAATAGTGTAGTTTTGGTTCTGTTTGTTAAGAGAAACGAGCTCGGAATTAAGCTCAACTAGAGATTGAGCTCAACTTGTCTCGAAATTGAGTTCGTCTCGGCTCGTTTAGCTTAAATTAAGCTCAAATTTACAAACAAAGCTCGATTGAGCTCGAATATCCTGAAAATATATATATTTAACTAATACTATATCATTCAATATATTTACATTCGCATACTTCATTAAAAGATAAAAATATCTTCAATTCATCAATATGAATAATTTGAAAATTAGAGTTGTATTATTATGTAAAATATTATCATTTTATACCCTAAATTATATAATATTTATAAAATAACTCATATTTTTCGAGCCTATCGAGCAGCTCGCGAGCCTACCGAATCAAGTCCAGTCGAACTCGTTAAGGAAATGAGTATTTTTGTAGCTCAGCTAGACTCGTTTAACATATTGAGTCGAACTCAATTTCGAATTGAGCTCACGAGCAGCTCGTTTCATTTAACAGCTCAACTTATTGTTCATTAATCAGATATTTGTTGAATTTTGAAGGGGCAAGTTGTTTACTTTTAGTATTATGATAGTAAAAATATTTTCTATTACGTACTATATAACAATTATTAGTAGTTTGTGTTATGTGGTTAATTATGATAATTACATTTCAACTTAGATATTTAAACACAAACATTTACAGAAAGAATTCGGTACGTTTATAATTTTCATATATGTGATACCTAATCTGTTTTTGTTTATTTGGCTTGAGCATAGTGTTGGCCAGAGACCCTTTTGATGTGTTCCTGCAAGCTATGTTTAAACATGATCTGGAGCTATAATCAGAATCAGTTCCACTCAATTTCGAGATCTAATTGAAAATGGATGTTATATTTCTTCTTCTAAAGTGGTTTAAGAGAGACTTAATTTATTTTTACTGCTTATTCCCAACTAAAGGAAGTAAGATCTAAAAAATCTAAAATTGAGTGTTGAATGATTTATATCAGAACTCCTCTCAAACATATTTCTGCAACTTTGTTTTGATATGTGGAATTTGCATCGGAGGTCCATGGATGCATGCAATGTGAAAATATTTTTAGGTGAATTTGCTTTTTGTGAGGTGGTATTTTCTATATTATTTGTTCTTTTTAAGTGTTTTCTCCCTTCACTAAAAATCAAGGATGCAAATGGCCCCACCTAGAGCCGCCTAGGCCCTTGGCCGCACCCGGCGGCCGAGGCCTAAGGCAAATCCTTGGAAAAAATCGGTTTGGGGGTTAGGCCCCGCCTACGCGGCCTTGGCCCACCTAGACAGTCTTCGCCGCCACAAGGATTTGGTGGAAATCGGCGGCCTAAACAATGGTTTGGCGGAAACTAAGAAAGTGTACAAATGTCAAATGTGATTTGATTATTTAAATGAAGTAAATTAATTAAAGAATAATAAATATACACTTAAACTAATTAACTAAGTGAAAAAAAGAAATCAAACAAAACTCAAAAGATTGATGCAAGTTATGCTCAAGAATGGATTTTTGGATGTGGATTAGTTGATGATGGTGTTGTTGAGGGAGACATTGGTTCAACTTCGGGTATGACTACTCGACTTAAAGAGCTTGACGAGGATTATTTCTCATCTGATGATGATGAAATAAATGTTGATGTGGAGTTTGAATCTGATGATGAAGAGTGTGTACGTGGCGTTGAGCAACAAGTGTCTTTAGATGTTCCTCTTAGTTGAACAACTTATTAATTTATCCGTACGATATTTTGTTATTTTAATATTTTACTTAGTAGTTGAACAATGTAATTTTGAGATAGTTTTTTTTTTTTTTTTGCATTTTATGGATCTGTTGTGTTTTGTTTTAAATTTATAATCTATTGTATAATGTACATTTTTATTAATATACGTTTAGAAAAAAAATTAAAAATTAAAAATAATAAAAATTTTTGGTCCCGCCTAGGTCTTCTTGGTGCTTGGCCACACTCGACCACCAGCTAGTAAAAATGCATATACTTTTATTCGCTCGTTCACAGAAATTATACACAATTTTTTAATGAAATTATAACTGTTTCTCACAAACAATATCATCACATTTGTTTTGATTTTTTGAAAGCGATATGGCAATTTCTCGAATAAGGCGGGTCGGGCGTAATTATTCGATTTTATGGGCGAGTCCTGTCCAATATTATAACATGGGCCTTAGTCAATGAGCCTCATGTTTTTTTCTATATTTTCTTAACAGACAATAAAAAACAAATATAGAGTACAATTAATTATATTTCAAAATAATACTACTATTAGATAAAACTACAATATTCTATAGCAAATTATGGTATAATGTACACTAGTTAAAAGTAAATCAATTTATGAATTTTTAAAGGAATATAATTGGATTTAAATACATTTAATATATACAAAGAAAATAAATCATATGTATATGTATTGTGACCAGAATTATATAAGTTTGGGTCTCTAAATCGGGGGGTCTAGCGGATCCTGGATTTATCTCCAAATGGATCATATTACCTTAATGTAATATTATAGAGTCTTGTTATACTTATTTGCAATATGCCCAGATATAAAGGATAAATATGTCTTTTCGTTTTTTATGGGTTACCCTCTATTTATCCTCCTCATTTGTAAAGAACTGGAAATCTTATTGAGAAAAATAATACACACAGGCTAAGAGGTTCTTTAACTTTTATATTTACATGAATTGTTTTTATCCATTTATCGGGATATCCCTATAACCACATTAATTCATCCTTAAAACGCGTTAAATCGGTAACAATAATATGTACACACAAACACATTGTTGTATACTCAAGTGTATTTAAGATCTAAAAAGTAAAAAATGGGGCTATCGCAATAATGCTTACTTTTGAAGTGTGCAAGTTTTACTTAATTGTTAATCATTTTATTTCTTTATTAGGGATATCAGTAATTCATATTAAAAATTTGTCCAAAGTTATATGCACCAATGTCTATTTATGGCGCACACACAAAATGAGTACACATATTAATTTTAATGAGTAAATCTTTTGTGTATTAGGTGCACCGTGCAATTCAAATGTATTTTTAAAAAGTTACGTCATTTATTATTGAAAAATTATACAAATTATTACTGAAAAGTTACACCATTAAAGATACACTTTTCATTAATAACAAGTGCGACTTTTCAATAGTATTTTGTGTAACATTTTAAAAATAAACTTGAGTTGCACGGTGCACCTGGTGCATACAAGACTAAGACAAATTAAATTCTCATTTTTATTCTTATTTAAAAACTCTAATTATGTTATTTAATTAAAAAATAGTGGAATATAAAAAAAGGGCACGACTATATACTCCTTCAATTTTATGAGATACATCTACATACATTATCAAATATCTATTTTATTTATTTTTATAAAAAAGATTGAATTAAATATACATTAATTTTAATAGATCTATAAAAAATAATTGTTAAATACATATTTTTCTTAATTTGTCTTCGTCTTCCATCAATTCATTATTCGATGTTACGAAATGAAGAAAAAAAGAATATGAATAGGAATTGTAAAATTGTTGCAGAAACTTAGAAATTAATCTGCAGAGTTGGGGAAAATTATTGTGTGGTTGGAAAATGGGGGAGAGAAGAAGGTGGAGTTGATGGATTAAAAGAAGTATATTAAAATAAATTTTTTTAGAAAAAAAAGTAAAATAAATGTATCTTGTAATATTGGAGGGGTATATAGTCGAAACCATAAAAAAGAACTCTAAATTTATAAGTCAAAATTGATCCGGTTCATTTAGGCTTATTAAATTAATGTCCAGTCTAGCCTACTTCTTGGGCTATATGGGCCTCCCTTTGGGTCGGACTCGGATCCAATTAGCCACAACTGTACTTTTTTTTGGGCCCGAGTATATACCCCTTCAATTTTATGAAATACACCTACATACATTCTTAAATATCTATTTTATCTATTTTTATAATAAAAATTAATTAATATATCAAATATCTATTTTACCTATTTTTATAAAATAAAATTTAAATTAAACATACATTAATTTTAATACATTCATAAAAAAATAACTGTTAAATACATATTTTTATTTATTTGCCGTCACCGTCTTTCATCAATTTATTATTCAACATTACAAAATGAAAAAAAAAATGTTGGATTATAAAATTATTGCATTGACTTAAATATTGATCCGTATAATTTAGGAGAGTTGTTGTGCGGTTGAAAACAGGGAAGAGAGGAAAGTGAAGTTGATGGGTTGAAAGAGATATATTATAATAATTTTTTATTAAAAAAATTAGCAAAATAGTTGTATCTTATAATATTGGAGGGGTATATAGTTTGAACCTTTTTAATTTGTTAAACTGTCCAAGAGCACTAGTTAAGTAGCGCATTAAAGAAAAAAAAGTAGCTCATCATTTGAATTTTTTAAATGTGTATGAGAATGAACATAATATATGATAAATAAATTGGTTAATAAGAATAAAATATAGGGAAAATACATTTTTTTTTATCCTATAAGTTTCGTTCACTTTGGTTTTCGTCATCTTAAGTTTTGAATTTTGGATTTCGTCCTCTTAAGTTTTGAATTTTGGTTTTCGTCCTTTAACTTACCAAAAAATTATAGTTTTCGTCCTTCAACATAAACCAAAACAAAATATTAGAATAAGTCAAATTAAATTTTTAATTTTAAAAATATATCAAAATTTTATTTTTTTAAACAAAATTAACTACACAACTATTTCAACTTTAAAAATGTTCATATTTAATTTAAATCAAAACAAAATATTTGAATTTGTCAAAATTAAAATTATAATTTTGATAATATGTCAAAATTATATTTTTTTAAACAAAAATTATATAAAAACTTACCTAAAATATAGCAATAACATAGAAAAAATTATTTACAAATTTACCTAAAAAATTATTTACGAATTTACATAAATTATTTATGATTATATTTTGTAATTATCATAACAAAAATTTAAAACCGTTCATATTAAATTTAAACAAAAAAAAAACATTTGAAATTTTGAACATGTCAAAATTATAATTTTTTTTAAACAAAAAATATTTACTTATTTACCTAAAATGTAGCAATAACATTTTTTTTTTTACGAATTTACCTTAAAAAATTTTTCTGAAGAATTTACCTAAAAGTATTTATTGTTATATTTTTAATTATTATAACAATTCTTTTTTTTTTTGAAATTTAAAAATCATACCTATTATACAATTTTAATTTTAAAACCATCAATATTAAACTAAAAACAAAAGAAAATTTTGAATATGTTGAAGGACGAAAACCATAACTTTTGGTAAGTTAAAGGATGAAAATCAAAATTCAAAACTTAAGAGGACAAAAACCAAAATTCAAAACTTAAGAGGACGAAAACCAAAATTTTTCGTAAGTTAAAGGACAAATACCAAAATTCAAAACTTAAGAGGACGAAAACCAAAGTCAACGAAACTTATAGGACAAAAAAGTGTATTTTCCCTAAAATATAATGTACAAATTTTTTTAAAATAAGATAAAAATTTTCTTATTTGATTATATAAATATATATATACACATATATATTTTTTTTGTAGTCACTATCCTCAACCATTCAACTTTTGTTGGTCAATTTTGTTTTTAAAAAAAAAAAAGAACTAGAACACACGCTAGTAATGTTGCTATTATGAAATACATATTCATCCAATATATGTAGGGATATTGGAAAAAGGATATTCTTATTCACATTGAATGCTTTAAAACAAGGTTAATTTATCAGTGTTAGTTATTTTATTTAAAAAATATTAATTATAATATTATAAAGTGATCAAAATAAAAAAAAAAAATCATGAGAAACTCATGTTTATATATTCTTTATTAATTTCCAAATTAAGTATATCCCTTGTACATTATCATTTGTAACTATTACCCCATACTATATTACTCATGTTGAAACAAGGTGCACCGTATAATTTTAGTCTTATATGCACCAAGTGCACCGTATAATTTTAGTCTTATATGCATCAAGTGCACTGTATAATTCAAGTGTATTTTTAAAAAATTATTCCAGTTGTTACTGAAAAGTGATAGATATTATTACTGAAAAATGTGCTTTTAAAAATACAATTTTTAATAATAATATGTGTGATTTTTCAATAATATTTTATATAATTTAAAAAAAAATGTATTTGAGTTACCTAGTACAGTGGATAAAAGGCTTGCTCTTTTATAAAATTCGAGCTTGATTTCGATTACGTTAAAAAATTAATAATAGAATTCATCCTGACTCATAAAACAAGTATCAAGAGTCAAATATGAGTCTAAAGAGTTCTCATATACTATAACATATATTAAAATAATAACAAATTTTTTAAAAACAAATCAAACAAATAGAGTTTGAATCAATTTTTTAATAATCGAATATCTTACAAATTAGAGCTAAGCACATTCTTAAAAATAAACGATCGAACTTGAGTCTTAACGAGTTAAGTTGAGCGCTCGAGTACTCCAACAACATAATCCCATATCAAATTGTCAACTAGTCTCTTCGTTTCATATGAACTTGTACCTTACGAAATGATAAATTTTTTTAAGAGAAATATATAATGTAAATAAAATTTTATAAATATGCACGTAAATTAATATATTTTTTAATAGAATATTAATTTGTACAAAAGTGAAAAAATGTGCCAATTATTATTGGATAGAATGTTTACTAATTTACTACACCATTAAAAGTAAAATAAAAATTTTCTTTAAAAATTATTTCTTCAGTTTCTGGGAATAGAAGAAAGTGGGATTTCCTATTTCTTCCGTCTTCAGTTGAAGTGAAAGGGGTAAAGAAAATGAGTAGAGCAATAAGCAAATCCATTTTATTATCATCCTCCCTCGCTTCCACTCACTTCCGACTCGCTCCGCTTCGAACCGCCGCTACAAGGGCTCCCAAAATGGCGAGTGACGCTTCATCTTCTTCACCTTCCCCTTCCTCCGCCATCGATTTTCTCTCGCTCTGCCACCGTCTCAAGGTGATTGTTCTTGTTTGACGGTCTGAATGTATGCATTATTGAGTATCTAATGCTATGTGATGGAGGCCTTGAATCGGATGTCTGGAGTAAAATATGTTGCTTCAGTTTTGTTGTATACTCTCTGATCTGTATATTAGCATTATGTAGAACTATTTGATTGAAATTATCTTCTCTTGGTTCTTGGATTCAAATTTCAGTGGTTTTAATTTGTATTTCAGAAGTGTGGTAATTGGTTTAATGGTTCTTGGATTTAAGTTTCAGTGGGTCTTGGCACTGTGGTACAGGTTGTAGATAATGGCCGATTTGGCCTGCATTTCTTCATATTGATAGCCTATGTCTGTATTATTGTAGGGCGTATTCACTAGAACATAAAGGTTAAAAGAATTATTCGTGCACAAACATATAAATTTCTTGTGGGGTTATTATTTAAACTCAACAAAGAAACAAATGGTGTTTTATGCTGCTGTCCACGGTTGTGCTTCGGTAGAGGAGAATGTTAAAAGGTTGTTTGTGGATGTTTTATTGATAAAAGATTATGTATACTCCAACCGAAACGCAGAGGAAGTTGAGAAGAGTCGTTCTGTTTCCGACAATTGTTGAATTGAGGTTATTGCCAATACTTTTTTATTTGCTGGCATCTCGTCATTTATTCCGCAGCTATGCTGTTAATGCTTCACTTTATATCCTAGATGTACATGCTTGGATCTTCAAAATTTGAGTATAATTATTATTTGGCAATATATGACAACAATGGACTAGTTTGGTGCAGAAAGTAAATGTTTTAGTCTTTTGTCGTACTTTATTAGCTTTGGATTCACCACGCCTTTGATTTTTTGCATATAAGGCACGTGTAAGTGTGTAACTAGCAGTTTGCAGTTAATTGATCACTTGTTTGTTATCTTTCCATATTGTTCTTGTATGTCTGCAGATGTCCCTCACTTTGTTTTGCTATTTTGCTTTGCAATCTTGCTAGACTACAAAACGTGCTGGATGGGTACGTAAAGATGTAAAGGAGCCAGAATCAATTGCTGATCACATGTATAGGATGGGATTAATGGCACTTATAGCTCCTGATACACCTGGTATCAACCGTGAAAGGTGAGAAATATGTACATGAAACTATTATATTTTTCTATAATTTGGTTATATCTGATCACTATACAAATGAGATTTCAGTTTTGTATATTATTTTATAATATATGTTGTGTTCTAAATTTATATACCTACTCCGTTCTGAATTCCAGGTGCTTGAAAATGGCGATTGTACACGACATTGCGGAAGGTGTAGATTAATTACAATTATTATGTTCTCTAGATTCACCTTTTAATCCTGTACTGTTTTCCTCAAAGTATTGCAGTTCTTTTTTATGTTGTTGTTGTGAAGAAATATCATATTAAGTCTCGTTGATCATATTGTTTGCCCGAGAGGTCAGTAATGTAGTAAATGTTTGTGATGAAGGCAGATGTTTTACATACATAATTGCGCATCTTGGTCAATAACATATTAACATGAGGAGTTTGATGACCAATCTAAGGTTCCATTTGGATGAGTGGATTTGAATTCCGTGGATTTCACACACAAATAACCACTCTTTCCAAGTAAGTTAGGTGAATTTACAAATACTTAGATTTGAGTTTATGTTCAAAATGGAGGAATTCTAAATCCCCATCAAAACCATGTCATTTGTGAAATCTCTCCTCTCTACCCTTCTATCTCTATCTTTCCTCTACTTTTTCCCTTCTCTCCCATCTCTTTACAATTTGTGATTTGAAATATATGCCTTCTTACATGTATTTTTCTTTAAAACCCATTCATTTTCAAATCCATCCATCCAAATGGAGCCAAATTGATTTTTATTTTACATGAGTGCTTATTTGGGTAATATTATATTATCCTGATTGTTGTCTTATTTTGGTTATCCATATAATATTGCATGACCAGCCCACACCGGTTTTATTAGATATTCTCCTTTCTTTCTAAATATTGCATTTTGACAGACCAAACTTAAGTACTTATTTCTAACAAGATTAGGGATACAAAGAAATCCAAAATAAATTTCTTAGTGTTGACTTGGTTAAAGCAACGTTGGTTCACGTAGATGTCACAAAGGGAATGCACACCAGTTGGCTTTTGGGTGTTTTAGAGAAGATTTACAAAGAAAATTTTGAAAATAAGTATTTTTAAACATGCGATGTAGTAGAAAGAAAA
The DNA here is from genome assembly GCA_026898435.1 of Prunella vulgaris. NCBI lineage: Eukaryota > Viridiplantae > Streptophyta > Magnoliopsida > Lamiales > Lamiaceae > Prunella > Prunella vulgaris. Next base: position 450,186 of record JAPKLY010000197.1, read on the forward strand.
TACAAAGGCAGCATCCTTTATACTCTGATATGTGCGCATGGAGAAGGAATTTGGGAAGTAGAAAATTTTGGCTATTGATGACTAGCATAAACTTAAAACTTTATTATTATTGAATTATCACAGTCTTTTTTAGCATGTGTTTGACCATCCTGCAAAAAATTTATCTTTTGTTTCTCTGGATAGCCATAGTTGGTGATATCACTCCTTCTGATGGGATTCCAAAGGAAGAAAAGAGGCGGCGTGAGCAAGAAGCATTGAAGAAAATGTGTGAACTACTTGGTGGACGGGAACGAGGTATATTAGAATTACGGGGCTGTATTGCTCTCTGTGAGAGTACTAATTTGTACTATGTTATATATAATATACCACACATATTTACCTGTTTGCTGGCTATAAAATATTTGTTACAGCTAAGGAGATCAGCGATTTGTGGATGGAGTATGAAGAGAATTCTTCAATGGAAGCTAAGGTTGTAAAGGATTTTGATAAGGTAATACCTGTACAGCTTTCATACGTTAAATGTAGAACTCTTTGCTGTTAGTTCTAATAAATTGTAATTGTCAATGTTGTCACCAGTAATTGTTGCGACTTTCCGAGATTAGTCGTGACATATAGTTGGTTTATGTGTTTGCATTTGTTTGCTTCTCTATAACTGCAGTAATTTGGACTGAACCTTAGATATCTATATTGATGGGTAAGTTAAGGGTGCTCAGATTTCTGCATTTATTAATATATGTACTTTTTCTTATAAACTTGATAAGTGCTTGCATTAATCTATTTACATTTATATTTTTGGGGTTATCAATCTTTGAACTTGTTTTCAGGTTGAGATGATACTTCAAGCCCTGGAATATGAAAAGGGTAATTCTACATGGTCCATATACTTTCTAGTAGTATCTTTCTTAAGCCTTATGGAGTATGTTATTGCAGTAACTTCTGAAGAATAAATCATAGATGCCGAAGAAAATTTAACTTGTGGGAATACAAGCTTTGATAAATATTTTTGTCACTGCATGTCCTGATATAAGAGTAAACTTAAATTGCAATATTTTCCTTGTTACAGAGCAGGGTAAAGATTTGGAAGAGTTTTTCGAGTCAACTGCAGGTGCACCACCTTACTTATTATTTTTCCCATATTATTCTTTCAATTCAGATGCAGCATTTTGGTCATGCTGACATATAGTGAACTGCCACTTCGCATAATTTTTACCAATTTATGGATTACAGATATATATTTAACTACTCTTCTGGTTTGTCTATTTGAACACGAGTTATAATATTCGGGACGTATTATTAGCATTATAGCTTTCCTCCCTAGGCTTATATTAATCCTATTAAATGTGTGATGTTTGTACAGGAAAGTTCCAAACTGATCTGGGTAAAGCTTGGGCCTTGGAAATTGCTTCAAGGAGAAAAAAAGAGTGACATGATGATATCCTCTCTGATTTTTTATGCTTATTAACATTCCAACCTCCTATATCTTGAGGCTGCTTCTTACTACTTAAGGTTAGGTAGGACTAGGTGGAGCCCTCAACTGTTCATATAAAAAAATTCTGATGAGATTTTATTTTAGGATGGAGTTTCTGGCTTATTTGTGCTTTTCTGCTTTAAATTTTTAGTTGTTGAAAGCTAAAATTAAAAGAAGATGCAACACCAGAGCATATGAATTTGTTTTATTGCAGGTGTCGAATTATATTATAATTTATAATGTCGATGCAAATTTATATTGCGAGGAAAATTTAAGTGAACTCATTTTTTTTTTCAAGTATCACTGTAATGTGCCGGGTCAAATTATATTCAACTATTGACAGTTTAGGTAGGGTCAAATTTTTACTCAAGAATTTTACTTTTTGTGTGTATTATATACTATCTCTGTCCCACAAAAGTTTGCATACTTTCCTTTTTAATTTGTCCCACAAAAGTTTGCATACTCCCAAAATGGAAATATTCTTTTAAATCTCCACCTTTAAAATCTTTACCTCACAATCTTTACCATACACATTCTACTAATTACACTTTTTCTTAAAACTTGTGCCCAGGAAAGTATCATAAACTTTCCTGGGACGGAGGTAGTATATAATATTGCCTTTTTGTTTAATATTTATCATTTTTTAAGAGTGCAAGTTTAATCAAGTGATTGAGTTCAGTTTATTAAATACATCAAATTAGTCTAAATTTCTTATTTGACAAACTTGAGTAAATTTAGCCCTAATTTGTGAAAGTATTAATTCTACAACTGGTGTATGCCCAACGAATTGCCAGAATAAGTGTAGAATCTGTGTGTATGGGAACACAACGTTACATGCAAATTATCATATTCCTACTTTTACTTCTACAACAGAATCTGTTGCCGCTGTCCGGGCCATTTCTGCCCTCGTCCAACACATTTTTGCATGACGATTTGAACTCGTGACCTCTAAATAACGCACCCCTGCCAATTCGGACGCCTCCCGGAAGGTACGCATGTCATTGCATTGCCCACAGTCGCGAATGTTGCTCCAAGTACTCTCTGCTATTCATCTCCGTTAATCTGCACACGACATTCGTTTCAATTGTCATTCGATTTAGAGAATCTCCGTTCCAAAACAGTACTCGATTATTTCTACCTCGACTCCAAATCAGGATAGAGCATCTCACCTACTAATGGTGCGATCTTTTGCGAACCCTAATTCGTTATCCACACAAATGTCATGATCATCAGACTTGATTGAGGTTGTAAGAGGCATTTGGTTAGCCTGAGTTATGGTCACAATTCTGTCAAATAGTTGAATTGGAGTACCCTCTGCACTGCACAATAATCTACCTCGATTCTCATACATAACCTATGGCATGCATGCAACGTATCAAACTCAAGATATAACAAGATTTTCGGAGGATAGATATTTTTATCTTTTAAACCAAACACTCTTACTGGACACAATGACGAGTTTAGAAGAACAGAGAACTAACGTCAACTAACGTGACGAAACGGTACGCTGCGCTCTTATTTGAAGCCCCGAATATTGGCACCCCTTCCAAGGCCAACGTGTGGAAATTCTCTGTATTAGAGGAAATAACACATGACCACAAGGATGATCAGTCCTATGACTGCTACTTTAGTATCCCGTGAACTCTTTTGCCCACAAAATTTTCGTGAACCAAGTTCATGGAAGTTTTTGGCTTGCTACTTTAGGACAGTGATGCTATAATGGATTACTTACTGAATAATCCGAAATAGTCTGCAGCTCCAAGAGGTTTGTCACAGAGTTCATCGAAACAAAAGTATGCACAGCCATTGGCACCCATCGGTACCTAAAAAAAGTCGAATCATCGAAGAAAAGTTCCAGCAGAAATCGAATGTCGAATCCATTAGATTAGACAGCTGACCTACCTGCAATTTTCTGCCCATGACAACGTCAACCTCTTTTGGAAGAGCTGCTGCATGCTCCCCCATTAGATGTCGAAATTTTTGTTCAAGAAAGACGGACGAATGTTTTCCGACGAAGTAGAATCCTTGCTCGGCCTGAAATTCAGGCAAAACCGATCAAACGAGCCAAATGCATGCACAAGGAATTATCAAGAAATACATACATGGATAATCTCCTTTACTTTCTTTACAAATTTACAGAAGGTTAATGTAGAGGATCCATACCGATGTCATTCTACGATAGTCCACATACGAGCCGATTTCATGAACCACACATCTTTCCTACATTATAATCAGATTCTAAATGTTTACATGATTCTCATATTTAGCACTTTTAGCATATGTGCAAGAACATAGAATCACATACAAACATACCTTGAGAGCTGCTATAAATGGAAGAAACAGGTCCCTTTGTAGACCTCCTTCATAGAGGTTATCAGGAGCTCGATTCGAAGTAGCAACAAGAATCTGTTCAGTCATGAAAATTCAGGCCATGAGACAGAATATGGAGATACTATGATGAGAAATTAGATGCAGATGTTTAGATTCAGTTACAGCTCCATTGCCGAATAAATGTCTGAACAAACGGTTTAAAATCAAGGCATCAGCCACATCAGTCACCTGAACGATAAGAACGAGAAGAATCAGTTGTTTGTAAAGCAGCAAAACGACAGCACAATTGCACGTACCATGAACTCATCGAGACATAACAAGATGGACTCATCGGACAGCTCTCTAGCAACGACTTGTAAAGGATCTTCCACACCCTTGTGCTTCTGAAATCATTCAATGATATCGAATAACTAACAGGAAAATGTGCAGGCTTATGAAAGGCGTCTATTCGTACTTGCAAACGAAAGTGAACGTTTAGCATCAAGTCGTGAAAGTGGATCCTCTTCTTTCTCCAGTTGCAAGGCCTATGAAGATGTACAAAAAGAATAAAAACATGTATAATTCAACCTATGGAGGTTCCTGTTCGATGATCCTTACAACTGATCGAAGAATAAGTCCATCAGCATGGTCTTTCCAGTGCCCACTCCTCCATACAGATAGAGCCCCTTCACGGCTGCTGCGTATGATGTTTGAGCAACGAAACGGGACAAGAACCACCTACTCCTGAAAACGGAAAATTTCATCAGCAACACACTTGTACAAAAGTTGCACTGCAACTCACACAACTAATACCTTTCGCTTGATAACAATCAACACTAACAAACTAATATCTTTTAGTGAAACTACTACTACCTCTAAAAATTCACTTGAAATGCAAAATGCACGTCGTGATATTAATGATGTCATCAAATACACATGACGATTATAGATTACCTTGCAGCCTTCTCGGATGTGGCACATTTATTTAACCGGCAACCTTCCGCATTTGCAACAAGATCGTTATACAGCCTTTGAAGCTCGCCTATTGTGCCGAGCTGCAAGTCCCAATTCAGGTATCATTTGTAGCTAGACAATACACTGATTTGATATTTTGATAATGCATCAGGAATTAGACCAATGCTTAAAGAAAAATCTAATCTTCTTAACCACAATTGATCAACATTTTTCCAGTTAGATTATTTGATATAAATTACTTTCACAACAATCAAATAACAACAGCCAATCATAAAATCACCCAAAAAAAAAAAAAAAAAACAATGAACTCACTTGACAAGCATCTCCATCCAAAAGTTCACCAGCAGCAATCCTTCGCGCGTATTCCACAAGAGGCCCGTCCCCCTTTAGCTCCGCCACTGCTTCAACACCGAAAGCAAACGTCACAATGTGATAAGAGCCGACAATTATACAAAATCAAAAGCACAAACTTAACAACAATACAACCTTCATTACTAGCAGCAATAGCTGTGTTAGCTGAAAATGCATGGGATGTTGCATACGACGAATGTGCATATCTACAAATGTCTACATTTCTTGACAAAAAGCTATTCAAATTGAACAAAGAATTGTGTCTTTTCGAAGATCCATCATAAGCAGAGCTTCCTCTGTTGTAAAGGGCTGGCCTAAATCCCCTCATAACATGGATAACTCCTCTCATGTTCTAATTAAAAACCCAGAATTTCTTGAATTAATTGCACAACCTTGGAAGGAATCTGCGTTACAAAACACAAAAATGCTGAATATGATGTGATATTATTATTATTATTATTATCCCAGTTTTAGACAACACCACCATAAATCCAAACAGAGTTATAGCTGTTCCATTAACTTTGTTCAACAAGAATCAATCTTTCTTCTAATATCAATTTGGAAATCTATATCCACATAATATATATTAGGGAATATGTTGAACAGAGAATAAAAAAATTCTGAATTAAATTAAAACTCTTGAGGCGAATATTATACATGTGATGATTGATAAATTAAAGATAAATATGAAGACAGAAAGAATGAAAGCAAACCTGATTAGCAAAGTAGCAAAACCTTAACCACGATTGATCTAATTAAGTGGTTAATTGCTCCTGATCCAATTTAAAGAACAGGGATTAATCATACAGGCACCAGAAGTCACATGCACATAATATATAGATACAGAGTGTGTAAGTAATTTTCTTGAAAGAATGGGGAGATCACACAACACCAATTGTGCAAGTGATTTTATTTGTTTGTGCAAGCACAATTGTCCTATGCAAATCCTGTATCTTAGGAATAGAAAGCGCTTTGGAAAGAGGAAGCATGGGAGGTGGCTTGTGGGCCTTTTTAATTTTTTTTTTTTTCATTTTCTAGCATTTTTTATTTATTCAAAGTGGTTGAGTATGAGTCATGGATCATGGATGTATATGTTCAATAACTTCAAAGTGTTTTATCTGGATTGAAAAGAATATTCCCTTTCCAATGAATAATCGAGTGTCGAATTGATAGATTGAGTGAATTATTTATGATACAACAACTAAATAGTACCACCTCCCCATGTCACCAAAACTTTTCATGATCTTTTTTTTTAAAACAAAATTTTAATATAATATGTAATGTACTAAGGTTAATGTGAGTAAAAATAAAGTGATAATAAAGGAAGAGTAAATGAGTGATAATGAATGTAATAGGTAAGTAGGGAAATAGGGATAATTATTCAATGAGGTGTGGTATTTGTTTTTCAAATATAGAATTTGAAATTTTTGGTGGAACGTCTAAAAGGAAAAAATAAAAAAATAAAAGTTTGGTAAAATGGGTAGGATTAATAAACAGTAAATTCTTTATATATTAAGTGTATTATGCAATTTTTTTATTGGAAAACATAATTTTGTTTCAATAAAATATGACACAAATATTGCGAATAGATTTTATATAAAAATAGTTCATGATAGTATAATTAAATTAGTATTCTTTCGTCCCGTAGAAATTTACATCTTAAAGGATGAATTTTTTTAAAAAAAAATGTGTTTTATATATAAATTAGTGGTAATGAAAAAATATAAAAAGTTTGGTAAAATGGAAAGGTTAATAAAGAGTAAATTCTTTATACATTAAGTGCATTATGCAATTTTTTTTACTTGTTAACATAATTTTATTCCAATAAAATATGACACAAATATTACGAGTAGGTTTTATATGAAAATAGTTCATGATAAATTTATAATAAAATTATTTTAAAATATTAAATATTTGATCAAGTGTACCAAAAATTGGTGTCAATAAAATTTATAACAATTACTCCCTTTGTCATGTAGAAATTTACACCTTATAGGTAGATTTTTTTTAAGAAAAATGTGTTTTATATATAAATTAATGGTATATGTGTATAGATTTGTGAGTGTGCACGTAAATCAATATTTTTTGTAGTGTACAAATTTGTGTGAGACGTCTAAATAAAAAAATGTGCAAATTCTTGTGGAACGGAGGGAGTATAACCTAATATCATTGACACATATTTTTTTAATATTTTTAATGAGATTTTGATAATTTTAATCAAATATTTAATATTTCATAAATCACTTTTATAAAAATATTTACCCATAATTCCATATATAACAACGAAAATATTTGTTTTCAGGTCAAAATTCGGAAACGGTTTCATAAGGCCCGTCTTGAGCCTCTTCTGTATCATGGCTACCAAACGAGACTTAAGTTGATTGTTATAACTAAATCTAAAAATATAACTTTATAATAAAAACAATATATACGGTTTAAAAATAGAATGTTTTATATGAAAATATTTTAGGGAAAATGCACATTTTTGTCCTATAAGTTTCGTTGACTTTGGTTTTCGTCCTCTTAAATTTTGAATTTTTGTTTTCGTCCTTTAACTTACCAAAAATTATGGTTTTCATCCTCTTAAATTTTGAATTTTTGTTTTCGTTCTTTAACTTACCAAAAATTATGGTTTTCGTCCTCCAACCGCCTATAACCAGTCATACAACCGGTAATACACACATGGATCCATTTTTTCTTTCTTTTTTTAAGCGAAATACTGACGTGGGAGTATTTAGAGAGAATAAGGTCTTTATGGATAAAAAACAGGATTAACTGTAAATTCTCTTCCAAATCAAAACCCTAGTCGATCAAATCTAGGCATGGGGGCTTGAGAGAATTAGGGAAAAAAGGAACAAAGATCCCCAAATTAAAACATCGAAAAACCTAAATTCTTTTGAGCGCATACTCACTGAACGGAAAGGAAGAGAGATGTCTTCAAGAAATTTGTATGAAATCAACGAGTTTCGAGCGCAATATTAAGTGTCATTGTGATTTCGTTGCACGATTTGTACATCATATTCAAAAATAAATCCGGACAAAAGATTCTATGGATGTAAGTATTGGACGGTATTTAGGAGGAAATTTACAGATAAAAGTATATTTTGTCAAGAACTAATTCCCCCCAAATACCCCCACATTAGTATTTTGTTTTTTAAAAAAAGGATCTACGCATGTACTACCGATTGTATGACTGGTTATAAGTGGTTGGAGGACGAAAATCATAATTTTTGGTAAGTTAAAGGACGAAAAAAAAATTCAAAACTTAAGAGGACGAAAACCATAATTATTGGTAAGTTAAAGGACGAAAACGAAGATTAAAAACTTAAGAGGACGAAAATCAAAGTCAACGAAACTTATAAGACAAAAATGTGTATTTTCCCAATATTTTATGTAAGCTTATCATCAAATTATTTTAAAGTATCAAATATTTGATTATGTGTATTAAAATATCTGTCATGTATATCAAACATTGATGTCAATAAAATTTATAACAATTATAACATAATATCATTGACCCCGATTTTTTATTCATCTGATGAAATTTCAGATACTCCTGACTAAATATTTGATACTTTAAAACTGATTCATGATAAGCTTATCTTTTTTACCATATTTTGGTTAATAGTACTAATTGTTATAATAAAATAATAATTATCCCATTCATCCTTCAAATTTATTTTCAATTGTGTGGGCACAGAATTTAAGAAAAATGAAACAAAGTAAGGATATTGTGGAATTTGCTAAAAAATAAAGTGATTGTTTGTGAGTATGATAATAAAATAATATTTTTTAATAAAAGAATAAGAATAAATCTGAAAAACGAATGAAAATAGAGAATGAGAATAAATTTTGGATACAGAGTGAATATATAATAAAATTTTGGAATTACATAGAATAAAATGCATATGAATTGTTAATTTTAGCGTGGGACTGAGACCGGTATATTGAGGTCAATCCGATATTACAGGTGGCATAGGATCACTGTGCTTTTGGATAGCACAAAATAAATACGTAGAATATTTTAGAGAATGTTTTAATACTCAATGAAACGTCGCCGTCGTGGAAATGGGCGGTCGTGGGCCACGTCATGGGTAGATGGGCCCCTATCCAATTACAGCAAGCCCCATATCTAACTTTTGGGTCCACAGTTTTTTCTTTTTCTAATTTGGATTAAAATGATTTTTGACTAAATTTATTTAAAATATTTGATAAAGTAATACTTTAAAGTAATTTATAAAGTTATATATTATTTGGTTAATATATTTAATAAATTTTAAAAAAGTTTTCATATTCTTTAAATTCTAATTTTAATATAAAATAATTTTCTCTTATATTAAGGTAAAGGTGGAGGTGGGGAGAGATGTTAGAGTTTAGAGTATGACACGTGGTTGAGGTGGATATGACGAGATAAATAAAGTGGACTATTCAAATTATTTTATAAGTTGTAAAAATATTTATTTCAAAATTTTATAAATTGTCAAATATTTTATTTTACTAAATATTTTAAAGATGCTTATAAGTTGTAAGCTCTAACTAACTTATAGATTATTTTTAAAAAGTTATTAATTCAACCCAACACTCTCTAAATAGGGTTATATTATTCAGTTCAAGTGAGTTGCATAAATTTCTTATTTTACCATTTTGTTTCATTCTAGTATAATTTTTCAACTTTTTCTGACAATTATCTTTTACTTTTAATTTTTTTTCGTTTTTTTATGAAAATTATTTTTGTTATATTATTTATACTATAATAATTATTTTGACGTACTTAATCTCTGTGCCAAAACGAAGGGAAACTCTTCAAGGGTACAAAATGAGTATACTGTGATATTTGGTTCTCTAGAATCATTCTTCAACTCAATTATGTCGCTTTATTAAAAGAGTTGGTGGAAAACGTTAGCAAACGGCGAAATTAGTTCCCAAATTAATTAATTAGAATAAATGTGTGCACAGGTACGATGCACTTACTCAATAATTAAAATTATTTATATTAAAAAAATTATTTATTATATAAATATAGTTGATTATGCTAAAAATTGAAAATAGCAAAAAATTTCAATGTAATCAAATTATATTTTTCAATATAGATGTTAAATAAGTTGTGGCTTGTTAAATAAGATTTAGGATTAACAACTTTTAGGACTATTTAAAATTTAAATAAGGACAGTTAAAGCACGAGTCCTATAGGATTGAGCCTTATTGAATTAGAGTCGGTCTACTTACTCAATTTAATATTTTCTAATTAATTTCATGATAACTTACTAATTATTTATTTTTATTGTTGTTTTTACACTTTAAATATAAAATGAATAAAAATAATATTTTATTTAAATACAAATAAAAACATAAAATAATAAAAATATTAAGTATTAATAGTGTTAATGTTTGATATTTTTATAAGAATTGATTGATATGAGCTCGTTTAACATCCCCATTTTTTAGTGTAAACAACTTCAACTGTAAAGTAAATACATCATATATCACGTATATATAAGACTTGCACAATTAATTAATTTTAAATGTAATATCAAATTATTAAAAAAAATCTCCATAACTTTTAGTATAAAACTATCACTGTTTACTTCAAAAAGACCCATAAACTATTTATTGCACAGTCCTTTCATTTTAAGAGACTAAAATGATGACATGCAACAAAAAATAACACTTTAAGTATCTTTTAAAATAAAAGATTAATTTAAAGATGTATGGAAACAAACATTGATAGTTTATGCATTGGCATCCAGGCATCTAACATATATGAAAGAACCCTTATTTTAGCATCGAGGTGAAGTAGTGAAGAGGAAAAAGAAATGGTACAACACAATTTATATTCAAACACCTACACAAAATTAGTTGCCATATAAGCATTCAGAATCAGTATAGAGAAAGACTTGTGGCATCTTTACAAGTGCTTAATAAAAAAACACAGAAGCTCTTGATATGCTGCAGAAAGAATTTTATAGTATTCTAACCTCAAAAAGTGATATCTGCTCTTCAATCAATTTTCACCGACGAGAAAAGGTAATGGACGAAGCAGAACGAGGAAAGGAATCCGATCGTGCCAGTCGAGAGCATGATCGCGATCGACATTATCAATGAGTAGCCCAGATAAAGCGTAGCTGAAACTGGGCCACTCAAGCTCTTGAGATCAAAAACCAGGTAATTAATGGAGTAAAGGAACACATATAGAGCAACCGAACCCGAGGCAAAGAATGCTTTCCACCACCACATCCAATCCTCGACACAGAGATGCATGTAAGTCAGGACGATAGAAACTTCCGCACAAACGATCACCAACAACGAAAGAACAATAAGGAGGAACCCGAAAACGTAGTAGAATCTTCCAAGCCAGATGCTGGACAAGATGAAGAAAAGCTCGATAAAAAGAGTCCCGAATGGAAGAGTTCCGGAACCAAGAACGAGAAGCCATGACGGATACTTTCGTGCAGGGATCTCTCTAGGAATCTGGTTAGTACGAACTGGATATGAAATTGGGTCGGTCCTTGTGCCTATGAGCCCTCCCAGGAGAGTGAGTGGGACAGAAATACAGAACCAGAGAGAGAACAATGTAAAATATAACGAGATGGGGATAGCCCCAGTGCTCTTACTTCCCCAAAGGATGAAATTCAAGAAAGTCAAGATAACAAAAACAATCCCAGGGAAGAAGCATGCAATCGACCAAGAAACTGATCTCCACCCTTCAGAAGAACCCTTAATAGTACACCACATTCGTACACCAACATAACCAGCAATTATACCCAAGAAAAGATAAAGCAATATCATACCAGTCAACAGCATTCCTCGAGAGGCAGGTGACATAAAACCAAAAGCAGCAAATACAATAGTAACAACTGCCATTCCTGTAATCTGAACTCCATCAGCAACCATCACACAGAGCAGCTTTGGATGGAAAGGCTCTCTAAAGACATCACCAACAACTAGCTTCCATCCAGAAAGTTCCTCATTCATCTGTGCCTGAGCTTCCTTATCCAGCTCCTCATACCTGGTTAGATCCCTTCTAACTGTTCTCAACAATATGACAAAAACAATGCCTGCCAAGAAGAAAATTACCATCAACGAGTTAAGAATCGAAAACCAGTGCACCCGATCCCCTTCCATTTTCAGATAATGATCCCATCGAGATGGCCATCTGATATTACTTCTCACAAACTCAACCTCATAAGTGAACGACACTCTCTCTTGCTCCTTTATCACCTGAGACTTGGCAAGATCAGGTGGGCAGCTTACAGATGTCATTTCATCGTAGAGGTGAAGTTTCAACATCTTTTCAGTGTCGAATTTTACACTGCATGGATAAACTTCGAAGCCAACAATCTCGTACCCTGAAGCCTTCTTCTTATCAGCTTCCGTAATAACACCCATACCTTCTTCTCCAGTACCGATTATCTCCACACCAACTCCTTCATACTCGTGAATTAGTACTCTGAATCTGAGATGATTGATAATGTAATCATCATTACTGTTTGGAGGAGTGTATCCGACTGGGTATCCAGTCCACTGAATCGTAATCCCATTTTGGTTGGTAAACCTCAATGCTGGCAAATTGTCAAGAATCATGTTCACTTGATACATATCTCGTGTCCTTTGTTTTAAAAGATTCACTTCATTCTCATTTAGTGGAGGACTTGTGCACAGGTAAACAGTCTCATTAACATTCATCCGGAAGCGGTATGGAGAATTGTCGATTTGATCTCCCATTAGCAGTTCACCAAGATTTTCAGCACTCTTCTTGATACCCCCATTAGGTTTGCAATAAGGAAGGCTGTAATAGCTAAATGGAAGCTCTGTTTCGATGGAGGTCAAAGAATTAACTTTGGCAAATATTTCATCCCCAGTTGAGTATGTGTGCATGTAGCTCCCAGGTAGATAGAAGCAGTTACAAGCTCCCAGTGTGAAAACCACTAGTACAAGTGCAGTGCATAACATCCTTCTTGAAATAATAGGAAACAACATTGTTTAACCTGCCGAACCTAATCTACAAAAAGAATTAATTCTGCAAAAGGAAAGTTATGATATCAGTTGATAATTAACCATTGAAAAATTTACAAGTTCATATATTATGTATTCACTATCCAATGTTACTTAGCTACAAACTCTGGGGTATGTCTAACTTATAAAAAGACAGTACACACGAGATATAGTATCAGTGCATTACCATTTTAGGTTGGCACTACTTACTTGCCATTTAGGAAGTGAGATTTACAATAACTTCATGGGATATAGACATACAGAAATGTTGAGAGGGAATTAAAACTCCCCACACATTTTAATGAAGGAAGCCTTATTAGCATGCTTGCAATCACAAGTTATATCTCTGTATGAAAAATATATACATGAATTGTGCCCATGTTAAAAGATAAGGATATCTTGGTATATGGGTAAAATAAGTTCCAATATTCAACAAAAAAACAAAAGCCAAGTAAGTAAAGATCATGCTTGTAAATGTAGATGTTCAAATTGCATGCTTTCCAAAGGAACAAAAGAGCTATAACTTCCCAATAAGAATGATTTGATAAGTAGATCTCATGGATTAAAACGATTCACCGCTACTTCTTCTGTTCATTCGTCAAAAACATATTACTAATGAATTAAGTTGGCAATGATTAGTAATTTTCTTCAAAAGCACACTTTAGAATATGTATTCTAAAGGAAAATAAGTTGACAATAAGTATTACGATCAGGGGACTCCCACATGCACCCGAGCCAAGACCGAGGAACAGTTACTAGACAAATTACCACCCAATAATTTAAGCAACAGATTCCCCAAATTGACCATAAATTCCTGAAACTCGCCTTTTATTTCCCAATTCTACATAAAAACATTACAAAGCTACAACTAGGAATTTCTGTAGAAGACAATAATTAATTTTATATATTATTCCATAACAATGAGTCCCTTGCTAATCAAGTCAGTATGCACTATTTCCTATTAAAATAAAGTAAATGCACAATTAGAAATCATGAAACATATGATGGCTCATCTTCAGAATTAACAATTTAACACCATCCCATCGAACTAAGTCAAACATGAATAAAACGAAATATAAAAAACAAACATTGCTAATAAAAAAAACCTAAATATTGCAACAATTTATCATTATCTACTGTAAACCTGCAACTACTCAATCAAGCTTCTAACTTATTCACCATCAGACACACAGAAATTCCAAACCATTTGCCAAAAACATTCCCAATTATACTAATTTAGTTCATAGAAATAAACGGGTAAGAAAAGTATAACACTGCTGCACAATTTGTAGCGAATTCAAGCGAGAATCCTAGATGAACAAATTAATAAGGAAAATAAAAAATTCAAATCAATAAATACAAACAGCGCAGAGGTGAACGCACCCGATAGATTTGAATTCGAATCCACACAGTCTAGGGTTTAGTGAAATTGATTTTTTCGTTTATGAATTTACGAAGTACGTTTGCGGATCTGCATTTGTTGTTCTGGATTTAGATCTCAGGCGATTTTTTGTTTCTTCGTTTTAGTTTTTCAAAAAATTTAATTAATTCGTTTATCGAGAAAATTTACTCCTAGGATTTAAAAAAAAAAACCCGATAATAACAAGACTAACAGAATATTTGGCTGAGGTGTTTATAAATTATTAAGAAATTTATAAAAACCTTCAAAATATTTGATAATTTATAAAATTTTAATTTCAACAAAATTTTCTCACAAGTCACAATCCCCTCACCCCCCAAATCTCATCCAACTCTGTCTCAATATAAGAATAATAAAAATATTTATTTTATACTTTTTATGTTCATAATAATTGAATTATTTTGGTTGTGAATAATTATTAAAAAAGTAAATATGATATATAAAAGTGAACATTTTAGTATAAAAAATTATTTGATGTGATGTATAAAAGTGAGTGTATGTGTATAAAAAATGAAAATAATGATTATAATTTTTATATTTTTGGTGAGTTGGCTATCTATTGTGGACGGTCATTTAATATAATGTGAACCATTTATCGTGGACGGAGGGAATATTAAATTATTTTTTAATAATAAATTATAAAAAAATTATAAGTTAGATAAATTCTTGGTTGTACTTGAGAATATGTTGTGCACTTGAATTTTAAGTTCAATTTTATTATTCTCCAAACACATAATTACACACTTAATTGTATATTTTTTGACAATTTAGATATTACTGGTTTATTTTTTAGTATTATTGACTTATTTTTTGGGTATTGCTTAGTCTTGTTCATAGGATATTACTGATTTATTCATGGGATATTACTAATTTGTTCTTTTGATATTACTTAGACTTATTTTTAGAGTGTTACTGAATATTAGTAAATAGTTTTTGAGATATTACGGACTTATTTTTGTAGTATTATTGAATTATTTTTGTTGTGTTATTGTTTTGTTATTGGAGTATTAGTTATTTATGGGGTGTTATTATTTATTTTTAGAATGCCGTTGAGTTGTTATTGAAGTGTTATTGAGTACGAGAATAAAGCAAAGGATTACAAATCAATCATTTGTACCAAGATGTATAAAGCAAGCCGTCATTAAAGAAAAACTCCAGTAGCATCTAATCAAAACAATGAGGTTAATACAAAAACAGTTGAGTAATACCAATTGTACAGTGCAACATTAAAGAAAGTAAGTTTTGCAACAACTTTAAGTGCATGTCTGCAATCGCTAAGTATAATTGAAAAATAATATTAAGTAATTTTAGTAGCAAAATAAAAAATAAAGAGTATTTTAAAGTTAAGTGATTTTAAAAAATGATTAAAAAAATGTGTTTGCAAAATAAGTGTTTCTAAAAAGAGTATTGAGTATTATTTTATTTGGAAATATGTAGAAGTGCTTAAGTGTAAGATATAGGTTAAAAATTATTGCTTGACCAAAAGTGGTAATAAGCACTTATAATAATAGTTGAAAATATGTTTTAAGTATTTTTTTTTAAAAAAAGTACTTTTATTTTTTCTTTGCAAATAGAAACTAAATATTAGCCAAAAAAGTTCATAGTCCAAAGGAGATGAGCCTTACATAATTTGTGTTTCAAATTTTTAAAGGCGATTCCAACTGCCCAAGAAAATAAAGAGAAACAAAAATGATTTCTTCATCAGTTTTATGGAATGTTAGAAATTAAAGCTCTTTTCCTGCAAGAATGGATTTTATCTTTGATTGTCTTTTCAAAAAAATCCTCATTTCAACATTATTTTTTGTGTTTAAATTCAACATAGGGTTAAAATACAAGTTTAAAATTCTAAAATTTGAAAATCGGTATTGATTGAAATATCAAAGTTTTAAAATTATGAAAATATCGTTGGATATATCGATATCAATAAATTTAAAAATTATAAAAAATTTAAGAGCAAACATTTAATACATAAATTTAATAAAAGCATTTAAATAACTTTTACAGCTGTGACAAATTTAAATATATACACTATTTTTTGGAGTTCCTTCCAAAATTCATCGATATTTCCTCGATATCTTTCGATATTAACTCGATATCTAACGATATTTGGTTTAATTTGTGAAAAAAATAAGGAATATCGATATTACGGACCAATATTTATCGATATTTTTTATTTTTTTAATGAATATTATGAAAATATCATTTCTACCCAATATCGACATTGGTGACTACAAAAAATGGATATATCAAAAAAAATATCGGGATATTTTCATCTTGCTCGTGACAAATGATAATATTCAAAAAGTTGCGAGTAAGAGAAGAATTATAGCTCAAGGAAAGAGCACTTATCAAGCAAGAAATCACAGATCATTTCTATGTACAACACAAGAATAAAATTTAAGTAAAGTGGCATATGAGGATTAGGCCTATTTGGCCTCTCATCCCCTATAGTACATAACTACTTTGTTTTCCTTTTAATGATGATTTCAGTTACATATGATATCTACTTTCCTTCCCTTCTCATTATCTTGGACCAGAAAGCTCCATGCAATGAGCATCATAGTCATCGTCCATGATCAACGACATCCCGAACATGCTCGAGTGATCATGATCAATGATGCCCTCATGTCCAGTTAGGCGCGACTTACTATTATTGCGCGAGAAATTTGAAGTGCTATTGATGTAGTTATGGGAGGCGGCCCATTTCTCGGCCACGCCATCGCCTTCGAGCATCCTAACAACATCCGACATTTTGGGCCGGTGAGCTGGTAGGTATTGTGTACAGAGTAGAGACACCTGTATCATCTCGTCCACCTCGATGCTATCGTAGCTGGTCCCGAGTTCTCTGTCCACCAATAATTCGATCTTCTTTTCTCGTTGTATCGTCTTAACCTGCAATCGAACACTTGTGTTCTGTAAAGATTTTGTTGTGCAATATGTGACTATTAAGGGTTGAGCATCTATTTTGAAACACAAAAAACAGCTTCTAGAATAGTTTCTTTTCAAAAGCTGTTTATAGCTCAACTGACTCTGTAATCACAAAAATCAATCATAACCTCTCAAGAGTAACTCTATGTCTTCTTTCTAAAGGTTACATCTTTCATTTTAAACTAGTTTTTGTTCTAATTTTCTATCTTGAAAAAAGTATAACAGCACAAGTTTATCAGTGAAGATATTTACCCATTCTAGCATGGCTCCTTTCTGGTTAACCGTTTTTCCGAATTCGAGAGCTCTCATTCCGGTTATGAGCTCGAGAAGGAGAATGCCGAATCCAAAGACATCAGTTTTCTCAGACGATTGACCAGTGGAAAGGTATTCGGGCGCAATGTGTCCGACAGTGCCACGGACAGCAGTGGTGACATGAGATTCTGCATGATCGAGCAGTTTAGCAAGCCCAAAGTCACCCACAACGGCCTCATAGTAGTCGTCTAACAAGATATTGGCCGCCTTAACGTCTCTGTGGATTATCTTTGGATCGCATTGCTCGTGCAGATAAAGCAAACCCCTTGCTGCCCCGATTGCGATTCTCTTCCTCGTGTTCCAGTCTATTGCCGGTTTTCCTAATGTTTAAACACAAAAAAGAACACTAATAATAAGCAATCTTTTCAAGCATTACTCACTTGAACAATATCAATGAAATAACCACTTTAACAGACTTCCTAAATTAACTCTCAGCTGTCGTAACATTTCGAATCACATTATGTGAAACTACTTTTCTATGGAACAACATATCCAATATTCCAAACTCTGTACTCGACATCACGACGATTACTCCCTTCACTCACTTTAAAATGTCTCTAGAGAGATTTTACCCAAAATAATTGTCATTTTACACTTTGTGATAACGTGCATTAATCAAGAAAATCTACTACACATAGGCGAATAAAAGGATAAAAATGTCACATTACACATAGTTATTGTTATTCATTGATTTTTTTTAGTTCATGCAAAATACATTGTGTTGAAGGTCGCATGAGATTTCTTTTCCTAATTATCACTTGATTTCTAACCCTTTCTTAAATTTGAAACGGAAATATCAAGATACAAATTGATGATAATGATTTGCAGGTTTCAAGCAAGAAAATACACCTACCTCTAAGCCTCGAAGCCACGCTTCCATTAGACATATAAGGATACACAAGAAGCCTCTCATTTTGGGTGGCGCAGTATCCAAAAATACGTAGCAAATGGCGGTGAACTGCTAGGCTGATCATCTCCAATTCCGTTCTAAATTGTGATATCCCCGTAGTTCCCGTTATATCCTTTAGTCGCTTCACAGCAACCAATGTTCCATCTTCCAATTTACCCCGGTAAACATTTCCAAAACCCCCGGAACCAAGTATGTTTTTAGAGCTGAAGTTGTCCGTTGCTCGTTGCAGCTCTTTAAATGTGAAGCTTTTGAGGTTCCCAAGTCTTATAAGATCCTCTTCTTGAACATCTTTACCACAACAAAGGAATAAGGGTGGAACTAACTCATTATTGATCCACATTTATTGTAATAATCACACTAATTAATCACTCACTCACTCACTCACTAACCTGTTATGTTTAGAATGCACTGCTTCATCTTCTTGTTTCTTCTTTGGAAGACGAAACCAAACGCTAAGATTATGATAGAGACAGACGTAAGGCTCACACCCAGTGCAACGGCTAACTTTTTCGTCTTGGCTTTTCCTTAATTTACGCGGGAAAAATAAAAAACATGAGCAAATTACTCAAAGTTTACTACATGATCTTCAACTTTTAACACAATGATGGGAAGCACCGAAATGTTACCGGAAGATGGATTTACGGAGAACGAAACCGGACTGGCCAGGATCGATTCGGAACATTTTTCACTGGAGTGGCTTCCACAAATTAGAGGATTACCCAAGATACTGCAAGGAAACACTAGATTAATTAACACAAATGAGCACAAACAAAACAAGTAATAAGACAAATCCCTGAGAGCCATCATGCAGATTAACATTTGTCATACTCAATTGTAGTATTCAAATAGACAGATATTAGAAGTCAAACTATGTGACGATAAGTATATAATGGAGCAGGGAGGAGCCATACTTAAATGTCTTGGTTGGAAAAGTGGGAACAGGTCCACTCAGATTGTTGTTTGACAAATCCCTGAAAAAATTTCAAAAAAAAGGACACAACATCCAATAATTCACATGTGAAATCAAATTGCAAATACATCAAGAAAACAACAAATAAAGAAAATCAAAGAGAACAGAGAGATTGTACTCACAAGAAAGTAAGCTGAGGAAGATTGGCCAAAGATGGAGGAACTGCCCCACTTAATGAATTGTTGTTTAACCTCCTATTGTCATTACAAGACAAATGACAACAATAGACAGTACAAGAAAAAGTCAAAGAGTGGTTTTTTTTTTTTTTTCACTTAATTCAGGCAACATGTAGAGAGCATGAAGCAGTATATACATAATTTTGCTAAGAATGGATGTAAAGTTTTATATATTTTATGAATTTGTTTATACTTACAAATATTGTAGATGATTCAAGAGACCCAAAGACTCAGGGATATGGGCAGATAGCTTGTTATTGGAGAGATCCAATGTCTGAAGATTTGGGAGGTAGCCTATTTCTTTTGGGATTTTCCCAGAAATATTGTTGTTCTGCAATAATCTGCATTCAAAATGAAGATAAGGATAATGTAATGTCTTAAAGATTCAATCTTGATGACATTTTTCTTACATTTGTTTGAGATTTGTGAGGTTTGCTATCATCCAAGACAAAGAGCCTGATAAACCCTGACTAGGAGCACCCCTGCCCAGGAATTATTAAAAATAAATTCAGCATATGCAACAGTAAAATTGTAAAAAATAAAAATAAAAAAAATCCATCTTTAGTAGCCATAATTACCACTATAAAGTTGAAATAATTTAACAAGAAGAAGACTCACAAGGCTGTGACAAGATTATCAGAATTGCAAGTTATCATAGACCAACTACAGGGGTCCACAGAGTCTTCATCCCAGTTACTCAGAGCTCCATGGGGATCATCAAGACCTCCCCTTACAGCAGCAAGAGCTTCAACTACACACACACACACGAGGTTAAAAAGGTAAAATCACATTTTCTTGAAAGAATAATTGGAGTATACCTTCAGGATTGCGAGGCTCAAAGGAAACAGAGGCGGTGAAAAAAAACTGAAGAAAGAGAAGTAGAAGAAGGAAGGAGTTGGGTTGAATTAGAGACATGATTGAGGAAACATGGGAGCAAGAAAGAACCCTTATTGCATTTGGTTCACATATATCATATATGAATCTCTCTCTCTCTTCTCTCTCTCTTGAGCAAAACTTTATACAAAGGCGCCACCACCATCTTTTACTGCGTGTAACTCCTCTTTATTGAGTATCTTTAGACCACTTTTCTTTTATTCGACCACACCCCCCTCCCTACGTCTTTTGAATGTGGGGTAAAAAAGAATACAGACACAAGGAGATGAAAAAGTGCATTATACGTGCATTGGTGGGTATACTAAAAAGGGACTGCGAGCGTTGCAGTGCTTGTTTTACTTCACTTTCTCTTTCTTTTGTTAAAAGACTTCATTTTTGCCTAAAACCCAACCTTAAATCTTCTTAATCACAATTCATTTTGGGTAATATTTGTTTTGAACTCACTCGACGCAATATTTTACTATCGCGCTCCACACGAATTTAAGATTTAACATTCGATTTTCAAATCTCAAACTCATTCCACACCTAAAAATACTTATTATACATATTATTACTCTTTTTAATACAACACTCATAAAATATCTATTATTATGCCTTTATATCAATCATTATCATATTTTAATTTGATATAAAATAACATCGTACACTACCAAAATTCCAAAACAAACGCATATTTTTATTATTCATCAAGATTTTCACATTTCATAATTTTTCAAAATCTTGACTTCCTTCGCTCATCTAAATCCCGAAACAAACATACCCTTTTGTTTTCATATTTTCGTAGTTAGATCCCAAAAGTAACACCCTCAGTCTTCGCATTAATATCACATTCTTCATTTTAAATTGAGCCTGAGCCTGTACAAACTTTTTTTAATTTTTTTAAAAACATTTCATAATAATGAAATTCTTGTCATTTAACTTGTGATATTTTGACGCAGGATATTATTTGATAACTCAACATAAAAAAAAATTATCCCCTTTCTCTCCTTGTATGGTTTTTGCTGTGGTTTTTTTTCTTTTATTATTCCACTTTCTAATTTTCTGATCGTATTGCAGAGAGAGAGAGAGAGAGAGAGAGAGAGAATCAGGTGGGACGATAGGGAGATGTCAGTGAAGTGAGGGGTTAAAAGCCCAGAATTTGAGAGTGACAGCCAAAACTGGGATAATTAAATACCAAATTAATACAATAAATCTGCAACATGTAAGCTTTGGCCACCTCAATATAATGTATCTATACCCTCACCTCACCCACCCCTAAAAATCACATGCTCTATCAGAATTTATACACTATGCCGTAATATATTTGTTAAGAAAATTTTGTTTTACATGTAAATTAAGTGACATATTGGTAAATATATTTACAGATTTGTAAATGATCATAGAGCCGTGAAAATGGATTGGGCCCGTTGGGCCAGCCCGCCCCGCAATAATAATAAGGGGGTTGGGCCAAGGATTTCTTAGCCCGTTTGGAAGCGGGCCTAGACGGGTCAGCCCGTTTGGGTGGTGGGTTGGCGGGGCGCGCTGCGGGTTGGGGCGGGCCAGCCCGCCAATATATATTTGTTATACTTATATATAATATATGTTATGTATATGTGTAATATATGATATTTTTTAATTATTTTTTAACTTTAAATTTTTTATATTAAATTTTCCTTCCACCCCAAGTTCTAAAAGAACCAAACACGCCCCTAACTCAAATTTTTTATATTAAATTTTTTAACTTTAAATTTTTTATATTATGTTTGATGAACTTTACTATATATGAATTGTGGCTCTCGTTGTGAGATTTATATTATAAATTATTTATGTGATTTTATATGATGATTTTAGTTGAAATTATAGTAAAAAAAAATAGAAATGACCCGCCAAAGCCCGCAATACGCCATTAAATGGGTTGGGTTGGGGTTTTTGCGGCCCGCCATATTTTCAGACCTCCCCGCCCCGCCCAGTCAAAAGGCAGGCTTTTGCGGGTTTAGGCCCGCCCCGCCCCGCCGGCCCGTTTTGATAGCTCTAAATGTTCATATAAATTAATATTTTTTAGTAATGTATAGATTTGTGTGGCACGTTTTAATAAATAAATTGTGCAAATTTTTTGGAATTGAGGAAAGATTATTTTTCATATCTTAATTATATAAGTTTGACGTGAACTATATTAATTTGTACATTTTATTTATATTTATCTCCACATTTTAGGGGGTGTTTGACATAATTGCAAGAAATGGAAAGGATATAGAAATGTAATGTGTATGGAATAAAAGTCATAGTTCTCAAATATCTGAACTATGATAGATTCCTTAATTTTTAGGAATCAAAGTCATAGCAGAATTATTTCAAACACACACTATCACTTTGATTATCATTGCTTACCTTTCAAAACACCCCTTCATAATGACATTGCACAAAAAAATATATAAAAAGAAAAGAGGGAAAAGAGATTTTTTTTTTTTCATTGATGGAAAAATGTCACTATTCACAGGTGCAGTGTGGTTTCATATATGTTCCATTTGATACTCTATTGAGATTAGACAACTCAAGCCCTCTAATTATTACACTCAGCTGTCGTTTTATGTTCCACTTGCACCTTTTTCCTTGTAAATTTCCAGATTGGTGATGCAATTGATCTATGTTTCTACAAACATTAGTATATATATGAAGCTCAACTTCTTCTCCTTTAAAAAAAAAAAAACTTCTTCTCCTTTTTATCTGTGAGTTTTGATTGTCCAAGTAAATGTGGTCTGTGCAAAGTGTTAGTCATGTCTGTTCTCTCTCTCTCCAAATTGTTAAAAGGCTTATTAGTATATTGGTCAACGTTGAGGGTTTGGACCAATTCATTGATTAGAAAGAAAAAGGACAAAGTCATATTCGACATGTTGGCCTCTTTGAGCACAAAATATTTTAGACTTGTTAATTTTACCCTACAATTTATCCTTACTCTCACTATGCCAAGGTAATTTTAGGGACGGCAACGGGGCGGGTCTGGGACGGGTTTGGCCTGTCCCAGAATCCATCCCGCCAAGAATTTTTAGGACCCGAGGCCCTGCCCCGACCCATCCCATGAACCCGGCAGGTTTTACCCGCCTATTTTTTATTTTATTTTATTTTTATCATACATATTAAATATTTTACATAAAATATAATAAATTTTAAAATATAACATTAATATGCATATGAATAATTCAAAAAATAATAAATATGCAAAATAATCTACTTCAAGTTTCAACTTATTAAATCTAAATATTTAAAATTACACATATATTGTTCATTGAAATTAAAATAATAGAAAAAATTAATAAAGTCTAATTTGTACAATTTTTGCTCATGACTTTATGCACATATTTAATCTAATAATTTAATGAATATGTTAATTAATAGTCTAATTTTTATATATTTAATATATATATACGGGGAGGGTCAACCTAATACCAAGACCCGTCCCAAACTCGGTGGGTTTTTGGTCAAACGGGTCCAAACCCGCACCGCAACCTGTTTGAATGGGTTTTTACCTGGCCCGTATGGGGTGGGTTCGTGGCGGATCCGGGTTTGAACCCGCACCATTGTCATCCCTAGGTAATTTGCACTCTAATGTTTGCAGAAAGTTTCAAAATTATTATTCCCTTTGTCCTAAGATTACTTTTATAGTTGTTCTGAACATGCAAATAAAAAAAAATAAAAGTATATTTTATTGACTTTTGTGAATGTAAAAAGTTTTATTTTTAGGTGTGTGAAAATAGAATTGAGACATCCAAATAAAATAATTGTGAAAGTATTTTGGGGACGGAGGGAGTACTTGAATAACGTAATAATATATAAATATATATATATATATATATATTTTGTAACTGTATATACAAATTAATGTATTTTTATTTGGAATGTACAAATTTGTATGAAAAATCCAAATAAATAAACTCTTCAAATTAGATGGATATAATATTTATTTGTAATTATTATTTTTAAAATAAAAAAATTAATACTATCATATCTTCTCCTATAATTTTATGTAAATTTAGATCTTCTCATATAAATTTTTGTGTTTTCGTTCCATAAATATATTTACGATTTTTTTTCACATATTATGAAATTAAAGTTATTATTAATTATTAGAACATTAAAATAAATTCTCATTAAATCCATATGATTACTCATATCTTAAGACAATTACTATTACCAATCATTCAAAATCTATTCCAAAAAAACAAAAAAATACACGAAAATAAAACTTACTCATGTATGTGGAGATCAGTATTGAAGGGTGAGTAAAAATGTTCTCCGTAGATATCGGAGCTGGGAGTTAGGGTTTGGGACCCTGGTGCTGTTAACCGTCGCCGTCTACGACGATTTCCGTTTTGAATTCAATTTTCCGGCCTTTTTTTCTTACCTTTTCTTCCTATTCCTATCCTTTTGTTTCCATTTCAACGCTTTTGGTTTCGTTCTTGGTTTACGGTAGTCTAACATAGTTTGTTTTCTTGTTTTTTCTCTGTTGTTTCTGTAGGTCTTGGTTTCTCGTTGTTTCTATACTGTCCTTTCTGCATGATGGATCTGAGAAATTCGCAGGATGATGTAGAAGACATATTGGAATTGGGGGAGGTAGAGGATAGACAACATTCTCAGGCATTGGCAAGACCAGTTTGTTTGGTTGGGAAGTTATGCACTGCGAAGGAGTATAATGTTTTTGACTTTTTGCCCTAACTGAGGTTATGAAGAAAGCTTTTAGGCCGAAAGGGAAACTCAGTATTAGGGATTGGGGTAAGGGGTTCATTATGTTCACGTTTGATGATCACAATGATTTACGATGGGTGATTCGTAATCAACCGTGTCATTTTGATGGTCATCTTTTTGCCGTCAAGAAGTTGTTGGGGACTGAGAAACCATCAACCATTGCTATTACAACGGCATCCTTCTGGGTTCGAGCATATGATCTACCTATGATATGTTACTCAAAGAATGTCCTGAAATCAGTTGCTCAGAGGGTTGGAGTGCTGGAGTCTTTCGAACAACCAGACGTAGGAGGGTCGAATAATTTTTTTAGATTCAAAGTGCAGATCCAGATCATGAAGTCGCTTGTACGGGGTATTAACATTCATATTCGGGGTGAAAAGTTATTGATTCCGATAAAATATGAGTCGTTACCAACATACTGTTTTAATTGTGGAATAATTGGCCATTTATTTAGATCGTGTGCCCTCCTTGACAGAGATATGGATGTGGTTCTTGAGGATCTACCTTTTGCATCCATCAAGGCGCCACCACTTAAAAGAACAAGGGGAGGTTCTGCAGGTAATATAGTAACCTTAGAAGAGGTTTTGGGATCTACTTCTACGCCTACTAAAATAGTCAGCATGTCATCTAACCCGTTACATGTTTCAACATTACCTACGACATCTCCTTCTTCTGTTGTAATTCATGATTCCCCAGATAATAACTCACTTCTAGTCATATCCTCTAAACCTAGTCCTTTTCCAGCAGAAGCATCTATACACCCTAACCCTACGCTAGCCAACTTACCTAAAAATCCTTCTCATGACCTTGCATGCAATGAGGATAATCCTTTAACCCCACATCTAACCAATGCTCTCTTAAGCCCAAATATTCAGCTTACAGTACCATCTACCCAAGTGTTTACAACGCTTAGAAGGCATATGAATACTAATGTTTGCATTCTAGCAGCAGCTTTGGAAGGTTCATTTACTACAGGCCCTTCCACTTCCTCACTTTTGAGTGAAAATCGCAAGAATACGTCATTCTTGCCATCTTTTTTTCCACCTACATCCTCAGAGTCTAACTCCTCAAACCATATTCTCCTTTCAAACCAAACTCTCGAACCAGAACCAGAACATAACATAATCTCCACAACAATTCCAATCTATTCCCAAACCATTCAACAAGAAGCCCATTTAACTTATTCACCATCAGATGTTGACAAAGTGTTTAATCCAAAAAGGCGTTTGTGGAAGAGAGAGGCCCATTCTAGGGGAAGGTGTGATTCTAGTGAGATTCAGCATGAAAGGGTGAACAAGTTGCAAGGGAAGAGACACTTTTCTTCAATTATAAGTTCTGAAGAAGATAATTGGTTGACTACTGAGAAAAAGGGTCGTTATTCATGTAATGTTTCTGACGATACGGTGGAGACTGCTATAGAGCAGTCCCACCGGGCATTATGAGTTGCTTAAGTTGGAACTGTCGGGGGCTTGGGAACCCTCGAAAAGTTCTAGCATTACGGAAAGATATTCTTTCCAAAGTTCCCAACTTTGTTTTTCTTTGTGAAACAAAGTTAGTTCAACGTGAATTAAATGTGGTGGCAAGAAAATTGGGGTTTGTGGGGTGTTTTGGTGTAGATTGTTCAGTTACGAGGAATGGTGGGGTGGTGGCTTAGGCCTTCTTTGGAAGGATGAGTTCATGGTGGAAGTAAAGTCTTTTTCAACTAACCATATTGATGCTCTTATAGGAGATGATGATAAATGGTGATTCACGGGTATTTATGGATTTCCGGAGGAGGCAAATAAATGGAAAACTTGGTGTATGATAGATCATCTTGCAAATGGGAATACTTTACCATGGCTACTTCTTGGAGATTTTAATGAAATAATGTATGATTTTGAAAAGGAATGAGGTACAGTCCGACAAGAGGATATGATGACTCGATTTAGAGACTGTTTAGAGAGGTGTGGACTGCATGATTTGGGTTATTTTGGCCATAGATTCACATGGACAAATAATCGAGCAGGGGGAAGAAATATTCAGGAACAATTGGATAGGGGCATTGCAATAGCAGAATGGAGAAGCTTGTTTCCACGACACAAAGTCACTCATCTCACCCGTCTTTTATCTGATCACAGCCCTTTAATGGTTGATCTGGATATTGGTGAGTATGGCAAGCGAAGGAAAAATAGGCGTCTGTTTCGTTTTGAATCTATGTGGTTAGGTGAACCCACATGTGCTGATATAATTTTGAACACTTGGAAACATAGTGCTGACCCACATATACAAAATTTAGCAAAAAAATTACAAACATGTGGGCAAGCCTTGTTTGAGTGGGATAAATCACATTTTGGTTATTTGTCGAAAGAGATCGTACGTGCAAAAAATGAGCTGAAGAAGATGCAGACATATCCACAATCCGAAGCAAATGTACAAGCTGTACGGGCATTAGAGAATAAACTTTCAGCCATGCTACGTCAGGAGGAATTGTTTTGGTTGCAAAGATCAAGGATAAGTTGGATGAGGGAAGGGGATAGGAATTCATCTTTTTTCCATAAAATTGCTAGTGGAAGGAAAAAGAGGAATTCTATTCAGGAAATTACGGACAGGTTCGGAGTGGTGAAATCAAGAGAGGAGGACATTGAAAAGGTCTTTGTGGATTATTTCTCAGATTTGTTCACAGCAAAGGACAATGTAGAAATGGATGAGGTGATCGAGGCTGTGGAACACAGGGTAACAAATGAGATGCATGCTACGTTATCTCTCATGTTCACTGAGGATGAGAACAAAAGCTTTGTCCCAGATGCACCCCACAAAAGCACCAGGTCCCGATGGTATGTCTGCTTTATTTTATCAAAAATACTGGAATATTGTGGGTTCTTCAGTGGTTAAATCTCTCTTAGGAGTTCTGAATGAGGGGATTGATCCTTTGGTCTTGAATAATACTTTTATTGTTTTGATCCCCAAAATTAAAAATCCCATATCCCCTTCTGATTTTCGTCCAATAAGTTTGTGTAATGTTTCTTTAAAAATAATTGCCAAGGTCATTGCTAATCGTATCAAATTTTTTCTCCCTGACATCATTGACCCTTGTCAATCAGCTTTCGTGCCGGGTAGATTGATTACAGATAACACTTTATTGGCTTTTGAGATTTTTCATTATATGAGGCACAATAAGTCAATTAATATGGGAACTTTTGCATTCAAACTAGATATGAGTTGGGATTAATTCATCTTTGATTAGAACTATTATGGGGTGTGTTTCTACTGTTTCTTTCTCTGTGCTGGTCAATGGTGTTCCTTCTAAGAATTTTTCTCCATCCAGAGGGATACGACAAGGTGATCTTTTGTCTCCCTATCTGTTTCTTTTTTGTGCAGAGGCTCTGTCTGGTTTAATCAGGAGAGAAATGGAGAGAGGTGTTTTGCATGGGGTAAATATTTGTCGTCGGGCGCCAACAGTCTCAAAGCTTTTCTTTGCAGATGATACTTTAATTTTTGGTAGAGCGACAGAGGTTGAGGTGAGCCGAGTTAAAACATTACTGAATATGTATGAGGCAACATCTGGTCAAGCAATTAATTTCAACAAATCAGACATTATGTTCAGCTCGAGAATTTCGGAGGCTCGAGGGGAGAGTTTAGCTGGTATTTTGGGGGTTCGAAGAGTGGAGGAACATTCAGTATATTTGGGCATGCCAGCAAGAGTCGGACGAAACCGTGTAGGAGTATTTCGTGGAGTCGTGAACAGAGTTTGTAAAAAGTTAAAGGACTGGAAGAGTAAGATTTTCTCTCAAGCGGGAAAGCTCACATTGGCAAAATCAGTCGCTCAAGCAATTCCTACATATATAATGTCATGTTTCAGTTTTCCTCTAAAAGTCATACGTACAATACAATCAGCAATTGCTAGATTCTTATGGGGTCAAAAGGATGATGAAAAGAGAATTCATTGGCTAAGTTGGGACTGTTTATGTCGCAGGAAAATGGATGGTGGCTTGGGACTCAGGGATTTAATGGCTTTCAATAAATCTCTTTTGGCTAAGCAAGGGTGGAGATTGCTTCAACATTATGGAACATTGCTTGCTCGAGTATTAAAGGCTCGATATTTTCCTCGAACCTCTTTTTTGGCAGCAACAATGGGTTATAACTCAAGTTTTTCGTGGCAAAGCATACTACGAGGGGGGGAAGTGCTTCAGGATGGATTGGCATGGGTGGTAGGTAATGGTCGTTCAGTTAAGGTTTGGCAAGATCCCTGGCTGTTGGATGGAGGCCCTACAAGACCTTTGTCAATTGGGGAACCTGCGGATCCTAATTTGCAGGTGGAGGCTTTATTTACTGAGGATAGAAGAGAGTGGAATGAACCTATGCTCCGTGAGCTTTTTTCAGAAACAGATGTTAAGCGTATACGTGCGTTGCCTGTTGGTTTCGAAAATATGGAGGATCAGCTTTCATGGAGGTATACAAAGAATGGCAGATACAATGCTAAATCTGGATATTCAGATGTCTTACGACCACATTCTCAGATGGTTTTGGTTGATGGGAGTACTGCTAGATGGAAGTGGGTATGGTCATTAGATGTGATGCCAAAAATTAGGTTCTTTTTGTGGAAACGAATGCATGCAATCCTCCTCACAAGCATCAACTTAATATGCAAATTTGTAGATGTTGATCCTCTATGTAAGAGGTGCGGAATGGAGATTGAGACTGCGGAACATACATTACGGGATTGTGTATGGGTTTGAGACTTTTGGAGAACAAAACCACTAGGGTTAGATGGAGACATGATCTGATTGCCATTGGCAGACGCACATACGTCATTACATCAATGGGTTTGTGACGTCCTTCATACATTACCTTCGGATTTGCAGTGTGGTTTTGTTACGATCCTATGGATGTTGTGGTTTGCTCGAAACCAACTGATTTTTCAGGAGAAGATCGTGTCATTTGATGAAATATCTAGAAAGTGTGTTGCTTATTTGAAGGAATACAAAGATGCAGGTCTTCATCGAAATTTGGTAAGGCATGCAAATGTCCAATCTGGGTGGCAACCACCACCTCAAGGTTTATTAAAGCTGAACACTGATGCTACTTTGTGAGAAGGTAATGTTGGTGCTATTGGAGGTGTTGTGCGCAATGAATTCGGGGGTGTAGTTTGGTGTTTTTCGGAGCGTTGTTTTGGAACTCTTGATGTCGACTTAATGGAAGCAGCAGCAATCCGAAGTGGTTTAATTCTAGCTCGTGAAAAGGGGGTTGATCGTTTGCAGGTAGAATCCGATTCTCAAATTGTTATTTTCGCCTTAAGGAGAACGTTGCCAGATTTGTCTTACTTGGACTCAATTGCTTTGGATATTCGGCGATTAAGTGTTGATTTTCGGCAAGTTACTTTCCAATGGACAAGTCGAGATAACAATAGACTAGCTCACCAACTTGCATTATTTGGTTTATCAACTACTGTTTCTTTTGTTTCTAATTTTATTCCGTCGCGTATTGTACACCCTGTTCATGCTGGTCTTTCAGCAGTTTGATTAATATTATGATCTTTCTGTCAAAAAAAAAAAAGACAATTACTATTAAAAATATACATTAAACAAAAATAAAGATGGAAATACATATTTATTACTAAATATATTAAGTGATAATTTTTATGGGGTGTACCAAAAGATAAATTTATTTTAATTTACTGAACAAAGTGATTACCCCCTCACTCCCAATTTAAATTTCACGCTTTCTTTTTCGGACATCCCATAATAAATTTTACAAAAAAAATCACAAAAATCAATACAGTAATTTTTATTTTATTCAACTATAATCACATTAAATTTTTTTTTTTTAATATACGTATCATTTCACCATAAAAAACATCCTGGAGTAAGTATTATTTAGTATACAAGGTCAATGTTTATTAATTTTGAGAAGAATAACACATAAAATCAATCATCTTTTAGAATATAAACACTTTAGCAATTTTGAAAAATATAATACAGAAAATTAAGTATTTTAAATAGGGAAAATTACAATATGGTTCAACAAATTGACAAAAATTACATATTGGTCACGTGCAAAAAGAAAATGCTTTCGTGCAAAAAAAAAAAACTACCATGCAAATTTTTTGAACCAATTTAAAATATAGTAATTTTTTTGAACCAATATATAAGTGACTTTTTAAATAATGATATCTCATTTTAAGTAGTCTCACTTTATATAGTAAATAATACTAATTAAAAAAATTACGTGAATCTTCTTTTATAATTTATTAAAGCATAACATCTCATTTTATAATTTCATTGAACATTGACTTCTTCCTTCTCCAAAATTTAATAATCCTACATTAGTATATCCATCAATAGTGTTCACTTTTACACACCATTCATTATGTACAACTACAGAATGATTAGTTAATACTATATCTGTACCACAAAAATTTACATATTTTCAAAATAAACATATACCTTTAAATCTCCACTCTCAAAATATATATTCTACAATTTCCATTCTATTCATTTCATTTTTTTTAAACACCGTGCCCCAAAAAATATCGCAGACTTTTAGGAGATGAGGTAGTACTTTAGAAGAGATAATTTTTACATTTTTTATTTTGAAATGTTTTTTTATACTTAAAAAAATTATATTTATAAAATTTAATAAAATATATTTTATTATTTTATTATTTAATTTTATATTAGTTTATTCAATTTCTTCTTAAACTGCATAAATACCCCGTTTTCTACTCCTTCCGTCCCAAAAGACATTGCATACTTTTTATTTTGGTATGTCCCACAAAAAGTTTGCATATCTAAAAGTGAAAATTATTTATTAAACTATACTCTCATAATACACATATAATATTTATAAAAATATATTTTTTATATCTTTTTTTTAAACTGTGTGCCCAAAAAACACCGCAATGTCTTCTGGAACGGTAAGAGTATAAAAATTAAGTAAGAATAAAGGGACTATTAATTATCCACTTTCAAGGAGCCACTCTCTCATCATGATCACCCTCAAAAGATTTTTTTATTTTTAAAAAGAAAAGCAAAAAATGGGCCAGAAGAGAAAAAAAAAGAAAAAGCTTTCTGCACATTGTTGAGCTTCTTTTAGATGCTTTTTATAGAGATATGTGTGCACACATACACATAAGCTGATATAATTATTAATTAAATGAGAGTGTTGTCTTTTGAGAACATTCTGGTTTTAATTTATTTATTTATTTATTTATTAACTACTAATATTTTTAAAATAATAATAATGATACTTGAATTTTCGAATCCAAATCTTTGTGGGATTGCGTTTATTCTTCCATGCGTTGGAATTTATTCTTCTTCCATGGCTCTTTCCTCTTTTTTCAGCTGTCAAAACTCAAAACTGACATTTTATTTATTTAAATTTCCAACATTTATTATTTTATTTGAAATTGCTAAATAAAGCATAAAGCCCGACTTTGGGGTCTCGTTTGGGGATCAGGAAGCCTCATACTACACCATGACAATTGACAAGAATAAGGGTTGTCAAATAGGTCCAACTTAAAGGTATATACACTCCTCAACTCCAATGTAAACTTCTCTTTATTTTTCAATGCATAAATTGAAGTAAGTGTTAAAATATTAATCATAGTATAAATAATATGATAAAAAAATAAAATAAAAAAGTGAATAATAATTTTAGAAAAAAATAAAAAAACAAATGAGAAATTTATAGAGGAAGAAAAAAAAAAAGAGAAGTTTACAAAGCGCAGAGGGAGTATTATTTTGTTTAGACATAGTCTTCTACGTGCCTATTTTAAAACACTAAAAATATCTTCTAAATGCATATTTTTCAAAATTATCTCTCACAGCTTTTGAATTTTTTTTTTTTAAAACTATTTTGTAGCACTTGCAAATAGACACTATATATCCAATATATCAAACAATTCAAGTGTATTTTTTAAAAAGTCATTCTATTATTACTGAAAAGTTACCATTATTTATTCAAAAAAATCACTCCACATTAAATTGATTTTTCAGTATAAATAAAAATAATTTTTTCCGTAGTAACAAGAATAACTTTTCAAAAATTCACTTGAGTTGCACAGTATATATGATGCATAATAAACATACTCTGTTGTTTATTCATTTTCCACTAATTTGTTGCATTGATACCAAAATCGGGCTAAACACTCACCCGCCAACTCAATTTGAACATAAATATTGGCACTTTTAGGCATTTTTAAGATTAGGAGCCGTCTTAGTGGCCTAGCAGGCCTAGGCGATCGAGTCGATTAGACGGATAAAGTTATACATACAAATTTTGTGAGTAGTTGGATAAAAGTAAATACTCCTTCCATTCACAAGATTATTTCTGTTTAAAGAAGTGATACGAGATTTAATAAAATTATTATATTAAAATGATGGATAAAGTAAAAAAAAAGTAAAAGTATTATAAGGCCAAAATTTTTATTTGTTAGTGTAGATTATTTCCAAATAAAAAAGAAGAAAAAAATTTGTGAACAAACAAAAAATGAAAGTGAAAAATAATTTTGTGGACGGCGTGAGTAGAAAACATTATTACTTTTTAATTAATAAGTGACACATTTTATATTGATATCATGTCATTTAAAAAAAATTGGTGATAAAATTTTAGTAAAATGTGATAATATTTAAAAAAAAAAAAGATTGATAGTCACTTTTAATAAAAAATATTATCACTTTTTGTTAAAAATTTATTATTTTTAAAAAGTGATAACTTTTTAATTATTAAGTAACACATTTTATACTCATTCATGCCATAAAATGGTCTCACTACTCTTTATTTTATATTCAACATTTCCACCTTATCAAATTAATAACTCTGAAAAGGCTTATCTTGTATGCACCAGTTACACCGTGCAACTCAAGTTTATTTTTAAAAAATTACATAAAATACTATTGAAAAGTCACACATGTTATTACTGAAAAGTGTATTTTTAATAGTGTAACTTTTTAGTAGTAAATAGTGTAACTGTTTAAAAATATACTTGAATTGCACGGTATAATTGGTGCACAAGAGACTTACTCATCTGAAAATTTATTCACCTTTGTAGTGGGCCCCTTTATAGTGGGATTATGGTTTTTCCCTTGTGGAAGTTGCAGTTTCGACTGTAATGTAATTCTAAATTGTAGTTTAAGATAATATTTCTTATGGTTGTTGCAATTTTGATCTATAACGAGAGAGATGATATATCATATATTCAATGGCACAAATGAATTATTATAGGATTAGTCTTGTATGCACCAGTTACACGGTGCAACTCAAATTCATTTTTAAAAAGTTAAACAGTTTATTACTGAAAACTGAAAAGTTAAACTATGAAAGATACATTTTTCAGTAATAAACTGTTTAACTTGCCAAGACAGCTTTCCCCTCTAATCCTTTGAGTAATTTACTTATGTTTAGTAGACTACTTAAAGGCAAAGAGGGGAAGAAACTTGCCATTTGTATTTTGGAGTGTGCAGTTTGGATGCTATGGAAGACTAGAAATGCTATTATCTTTCGTAACGAATCATTCAAACTGCAGGAAATTTTTGACGATCTAAAGTCTTGCATTTGGAGTTGGTACAAAGCTAAATGTTACTTTCATGCTACACTCTCTTTTGGCGAATGTGTGACCAAACCGTTGTCTAGTTAAAAGGTTGTGTATTGATTTTAGTAATTTGAATGTTTGGAGTTGTTGTAGTAAGGCTCTTTGTCTTGGGTGATACATTTGGAAACTAGTTGTATTCTGAATTAATGGGTATTTCTTATACCCTATATTAATATACTTTTTTGCTGATAAAAAAAAATGTTTAACTTTTTAAAAATGAACTAGAGTTGCTCATGAGACTTACTCATTATTATAACTAATTATATCAAAGGAAAAACTATTCTAATTGATTACGTTTTAAAGGAAATTAATAACTGTGAAAGATAATAATTACTAGCCACAAGGCAGGAAATGTTTGACCGATATATTTGACAGTCTAACTGATTGGGTTTAGATTGTATAATCACACAGGCACAGCACTAATGATAAATAGAATCCAATAAATCCTCCTAAGATCCTATCTGCATTTTAAAATAAAAGTAATAAAGTGAGTAGTGTCTTGATTTTCTTAATGTGCACCGCTAAATCTTTGAGAAAAATCCCACGTGTTACCAATAACTTTCAAATCTATGATTTCTGTGTTTTTTTTTTTAACATAAATTGTTTTGTACACTTTGGTCTATATTTTGCATTTGATTTTAAAATCAATTTTAATTTTAATTTTATTTTCAAAAGATGCAGTTATGCGTCAAACTGTATATTTTAACAATTGAAATATTACTAACTTATTTTTCAGATGTTACTTAAATTTATTCTTGCAATATTACTGACTTGTTATTGAGTTTTACTGGTTTTATCTTGGATAGTTCTAACTAGTTCTTGAGATATTCAGTGAGTTATTCTTGGATCATTATTAATAAATTATTTTTGAGATATTACTAACTTGTGACATTGGTGATTTTTTTTTTTTGGGATTAATCTTGTATGCATCAGTTACACGATGCAACTCAAGTTCATTTTTTAAAAATTACACATGTTATTACTGAAAAATGTATCTTTTATAGTGTAGCTTTTCAGTAATAATTTGTGCAACTTTTCAGTAATAAATTATATAACTTTTTTAAAAATGAACTTGAGTTGTACCGTGTAACTGGTGCATAGGAGACTTACTCATTTTTTTTTAATATTAATGAATTGTTATAGGGTTATTACTAGTAAGTTATTCTTGAAGTATTACTGAATTAGAGAGTTATTATTGAGGGAAAATGATTTTTTTAGTCATTTATCTTTCACCAATTGTATTTTTCGTCCTCTTAACTATACCTTTTTAAAAATAGTCCTTTAACTTATCAAAAATTATTTTTTCGTCCTCTTAACTATACCTTTTTAGAAATAGTCCTTTAACTTACCAAAAATTGATTTTTTCGTCCTTTTACCGAGCTCAAGTGATTTTTTTTTAAATTTTTAATAACACACGCACCCCCAGTTTGGGAGGGAAGAAACGCGCGCTAAACACTGAAAAATCCTCAAACTATATCTCAATGCACATGATGTTGAAGGTAATGAGATTTAGGGT
The DNA here is from genome assembly GCA_026898435.1 of Prunella vulgaris. Taxonomy (NCBI): domain Eukaryota; kingdom Viridiplantae; phylum Streptophyta; class Magnoliopsida; order Lamiales; family Lamiaceae; genus Prunella; species Prunella vulgaris. The sequence continues at coordinate 486,695 of JAPKLY010000197.1, forward strand.
TAGATATAATTTGGGGACTTTTCAGTGTTGATCGGCCGTTTCTTCCTTCCCAAACTGGAGCCACATGTGCGTGTGCTATTAAAAATAAAAAAAATTCCACTTCAGACAGGTAAGAGGACGAAAAAAATAATTTTTGGTAAGTTAAAGGACTATTTCTAAAAAGGTATAGTTAAAAGGACGAATAAAACAATATTTTATAAGTTAAAGGACTATTTCTAAAAAGATATAGTTAAAAGGCCGAAAAAATCAATTGGTAAAAAATAAAGGACTAAAAAAATCATTTTCCCTATTATTGACGGTCAGCGAATACTCTACTTTTATTCATTTTCCTCATGATTATTGCATTCAGTTTTATCAGTCATCAAAATATTCAGGCCCAACAACTTGGTATGCTCTGGGCTGAAAAATCACGTGGCCCTAATATTATGTCTGCTATATACTTAATTTCTTCACTTTTTTTTTTTTTTAAAGTTTGTTAACAAAAAAATTGCTTCTTTATTGGAAAGCAATCTACACTCATAAATAAAAGTTTAGGCTACACAATATCTCTGTTTTTCTCTTATTTTATCATTTCAATATAATATTAATTTTTATTAAATTTCGTATTACTTTTTTAAGAAAAAAATTAATTTTATGGACGGAGGGAGTATATACTTTTTGTTTCCGAAAGAAACTGATAGTAACTACTACCTCGGTCACCTTTTGAATCTCACACTTTTTTTAGATCTCTCTCAATAAATTTCAAATTCCAAAAAAAAAAAAAAAAAAACTCACAAATATACTTTATTTTAAATATTTTTATTTATTGAATAAAAAAGTTAATAAAATTATTTTTCTTAATATATGTGTCATACATGATACATATATTAAGAGTTTTGATTAAGGCCGCAACCGAAAGCCCAACTTTCAAAGTCTAGACCCAAAGAATTTTGATTAAAGCCCAATTTAAAAGCCCAAAATTCTTCAAACTTTGTCAATGTAATTCCCAAACTTTCACCGACAAAAATCTCCACCTGAATTACACCCCCCAAATTCCGATCCCCTTCTCCGCCGCAGCTACCACCACCGCCGGCAACCACTCATGGAACCAATTACGACCGACAAATCCGCCACCATATTTGTAGCCGGACACCGCGGCCTAGTTGGCTCCGCCATTGTTCGAAAGCTTAAATCCCTAGGCTACACCAATCTCCTCCTCCGCACCCACGCCGAACTCGACCTCACATCTCAATCCTCCGTCGACGCCTTCTTCGGCGAACATAAACCTAACTTCGTAATCCTCGCCGCCGCGAAGGTCGGCGGCATCCACGCGAACAGCACCTACCCTGCAGATTTCATCACCATAAACCTTCAAATCCAAACCAACGTCATCTCTTCCGCCTTCAAATACAACACCCGAAAGCTCATCTTCCTCGGATCCTCCTGCATTTACCCCAAATTTGCCCCGCAACCCATCCCCGAGTCCGCCCTCTTAACAGCACCCCTCGAACCCACCAACGAATGGTATGCAATCGCAAAGATCTCAGGTATCAAAATGTGCCAAGCATTCCGAATTCAGCATTCATTCGACGCGATTTCCGCCATGCCCACGAATTTATACGGGCCTAATGACAATTTTCACCCGGAAAACTCCCACGTTTTGCCCGCTCTGCTACGCAGGTTTCATGAAGCAAAAATGAATAATGTGGAGAAAGTAGTTGTTTGGGGGAGCGGGACGCCATTGCGCGAGTTCTTGCACGTCGATGATTTGGCGGATGCCATATTGTTTCTGATGGAGAATTACAGTGATCTGGAACATGTTAATGTCGGGAGCGGGAAGGAGGTCACCATTAAAGAGCTCGCCGAATTGGTGAAGGAGGTCGTGGGATATAAAGGGGAGATTGTATGGGATTCGATTAAGCCGGATGGGACTCCCAGGAAGCTCATGGACAGCTCAAAACTAGCGAATTTGGGATGGGAGCCGAAGATTTCTCTTAAAGATGGACTTACTGATACTTACAAGTGGTATTTGGAAAATGTTGTTGCTCATCTATAGTTACACAGGTGATCTTGGAATCCTACTTATCGTTTCTTGAAATTGCGTTGCTGATTTTTTGATATTGTTCAAGTTATGCTTTAGACGACGATTACGTTGCGGATGAGAGCATGTATGTATCAAATATGCTGCTGTAAAATATTTATATGGATCTCTGTTTTGATCAATTAATGTGATATTATAATAATGTTATGACAATATGAATGTGATGATCTCATTGTGGCTGCGATAGGATTTTATCTAACTATTGGGTACTAGGCTTATGTTTTTTTTCCCATTGTTGAGTTTTATTCACTATCCGGTTATATCTGCTGCTCCGCGAGGCATTTGCATACATTCCTATCATTAGTTGGGTGATTGCTGGATGGTGCTTACTGAAATGAAAGTGAATGTTCTCATTTTCGGCTTATTATTTTATCCTTTGTCTTTGTTACTTGCTACTGGTTCTTCGGTTGAAAGAAAGGTTACTTGTTATATATTACTTTCTGCGTCCACGAAAAGTATACTCATTCCGTTTTTGTGAACAATCTTTTTTTCTTCACCATCCAATTAACACTTTATTTAAAGCCATAATTACGTGTTTTATGATCTCCCATTGTATTATGAATGTGTTTCATCAGGAGGCAGATGAAGAATATTGTAGCTGATCACTTCATTTTAGTCCTTAAATACTTAGTTGTGACGAGCACTGATCATAGAATTACATTTACTTTCCTCAAGCTTCAGAAATTCTGGAGGCTGCTTTTTAATGTATCGGATGAGGAAAAGGATATTGGGTGCTTTTTTTTTTTTTAAAATATAGGACACTTTTCAATTGGAACAACTAGGTCGTTATACTACCCAAATTCTTGGTTGGACTCATAGTTAAGGATGCGAGGTGCAAGATGGCGCAGCAGGTTACTTAGTGCCCCAGGCGCATGCAAGGTGCGCCTCTTGTTTATGGGTAAAAGTTAAACATAAAATGAAAATAATATTGGAGGCCTATTATACAAAGAATAGTTCAATTGATATCATTATCTAAATCAAGACTTGCAAGTATCTTGCTTTTTGAAGGAAATATAATCTAAACTAAATAAAGATTTGTCAACTCTTTCATTTAACATAGAGAGAGCTGAAAAGTATAAACCCATCATAAGTTAAAAAAAAAAAAAAAAGGAGAGAGGGGTATAAGAACCTAATGGTTAACGTACAGAGGCAGGGATGCTCCTCCTTAGTTTCTTCTTTCTTTTAACTATGCTAGGCCTAAATTAAACACTGCTTTCTTATTTATTGTTTGTCTCTGTTTTTCTTTCGAGTTATTTTTGTCAAAAATATTTCTTTATTTAAAATTTTACACAAACTACGTTCGGTTGGGAAGATCTGAAAAGTAGAAAGGCGCACCAAGGTGGGCACTGGAAAACCTTGCCTGCCTCAGCCATGAAAAGGTGCAAACCCTCGAACCTCATGTGCCTGTACTATAATTTGGACTTGAACGATGTACTGACTTTTGCGCCTTTTGAAATACAATTGATTCTTACACCATCTCAAGAGCATAATGGTTTCAAGAACTTCTTAAACATTACACATTTTAAGTGATATTTCACAGTATTTTTTCTGTATGAATTTGTTTTTTAGCTAATACTGAATGCAAGTAGTTATCACATCATGAGTTGTGATTGAAATCTGGTGAAGACTTGTGCACCATGCATAAAATGACAACATCTATAAAAGGCAAATTATTATTGAATATAGGTGATTACTGCCCATGGGGCATTGCATTGTCTATTTGTTTATACTGTGTGTACCTCCCTACACTCTCAGTGGATTGCATTGGATGCAATATCCACCATTGTTACTTCCTACACTCGGCGGATTACATGTCATTCGAGATCACCTATATTTTACATCCACCCATATGGGTGTTGTGTGTTTGAATATAGGATTCCATATGCAAAGCAAAGAGCACACACATCAACAATTAATATCATGTGGTCTCAGTCTGTGCAACTCTGTGAGTCCCTCCATTGGCTACAAATGCATCTGCAGGTTTTTAGTTTTAACACTAATTCTTTTACTCATCTTCACCACAATTATTTGAAGATGTCTGTCATTATAAATGAATCTGGCCCATATGTTTGCTGACAACATATTTGTACACAATGGTGGTCAGTGGTCACTTGATTTTTTTGAAAAAAACAATGGTTTCCTCAAGATGCAATAAGGTTTGTTATGAGACATGAATTTGAACATCCTGATGAATATTGATAGTGTTTGTTATGAGATTTCCAGAATGATGAAATTGTGATAAATGCCAACTTTTGGGAGATTTTTTAATCATGAAACAATCTGTATTTTCAGTTTCATGTCACCTTCTCATAAGCAAATTGTTTAAACTACCATTTGTTTAAACAGGAGTAGTAATGGTCATGACAGTGCTCGATTTTCTGGTCGTGGTCGATTGAGGGGCTGATCATGTTCACCTATAACGTGTTTGTGGTTAGTCGAGGGGGTGTTCATGTCTTTCATTTTCATCACGATTGTGATATTGTTGAAAATTTTTGTTTGGTTAGTTGAATGTTTGTTGCATTTGATGGAACGGTAGTTTGACTATTTGCCTATGAGACTAAAGTTGCAATACAAGTGTGAGTAAATATGATTTTTACTTTTATTTTTTAAGAAAATATTGCTTTCAGATGACATTCATAATGTTTTCCCTTGCACAAATCTGTTTCAGTCACCGTATAGAATTTGTATGAAGTTGTTTAATGCGATATTTTTACAGGTTTCTGTAATACTTTAAGGGAGAAAAACAAATATACTCATTTCGATAGGTTTTTTCTCTACCCACATGCTCACACCAAGTAGCGGCCCCATCGTACTCATTGATGTCTACTCTCTCACCCCTTGGAATGATCAGGTCGTTCAGGAGAAAAAACCTAGTCGTTCTGTTATTTTATTCGTGAATTATAATTTTTTTTTTTTTTTTTGTCACGATTAGTTCTTACAAAAAAATATCTTTTTTGTCTTTTTTATTTAATTTTATGGTGAAATAAAAGTTTTCTGCAAAAATCAGGTGATTCAGGTTGCATTGCCCTCAGAAAAAGATCGAACTTAAAACAAAATTATTATACAAATACAAAATTATGATATTCGATTTGATATTCGTTAGTATTCGATTAAATATTTTTATATAAATATTATAATAATAATAGTTAATATAACAATTATTATTATTATTATTATTTTAAATTTATAGGCATTAGAAATTTATGTTCAACAATAATAATAATTATTATTCTAAGAATTTAAGACCATTAGAAATATCATATTCACCTATTTCTCAGACTCTCACTTGGCTATAGAATTGTAAATGAATCAAATATTTTTAGTTCGATTCGATATTCATATTCGAAATTTTATAATTTAAATTCGATTACAAATATTCGATTCGATTATTATTCAAATACGAATACAAAATTATGATATTCGATTCGTTTACAATCCTAGGTTGCGTTTGAATAAAGTAATTTAAAATTTAGGCTCCATTTGGATGAGTGAATTTGAAATCTATAGAATTCACACACACATAATCACTTTCTCCATGAATTTACAAATACTTAGATTTGAGTTATGTTTAAAATGTAGAAATTCTAAATCCTCTTCAAAATCATGTCATTTGAAATCCCCCCTCCCTACCTCTTTTTATTTCTATCTCTCCTTACCTTTTCCCTTCTCTCCCATCTTTTTATAATTATTAACTTGAAATATATGATTTCTTACATTTTTTTTTAAATCTATTCATTTTCAAATCCATCCATCCAAATGGAGCCTAAGACTCCATTTGGATGGATGGATTTGAAAATGAATGGATTTGAACAAAAATACATGTAAGAAAGCATACATTTAAGTTAGCAATTATAAAGAGATGAGAGAGAAGGGAAAAAGTAAGAAAAATGAAAGACGAAAAGGGGTAGAAAATTGATTTCAAATTCACCCATCCAAATGGAGCCTTAAGAAATTTGAAATGAATGGTTTTAAGAATTCATTAATTTCAAATGACTTGATTTTGATAAATATGTGATTTTTTTAAATTTAAAATAGGTTTAAAACTAAGGCGACACTTGATTCATACTCTTCAATGATAAGGAGAATGTTTATGTACAAATTTATGCATAATTTTGGTTTATTATGGTGTAATTTATTGCATTTTTATTATGATTTTAGGTTTTGCAGGAATTAATTTTAAAAAGAATTAGGGGGTGTACTGGATTAAGATTTTAAAAGACTTTTTTAGCTGAAAAAAATAATACAAATTTTAAAAATTTTGTAGGATTATTATGACTTTTAAAAGACTTTTTAAATTAGGACTTTAAAGAATTCTGTAGGCTTTGTGGATTTTACAGAATTTCATGGATTTGTGACATACTATAAGAGTTCGCGATTTTTTCATATATTTGAATTTAAAAAAAGTTGAAGACAAAAGAAAAAATTTCGTAATATCATGTCCTCCTATATAACATCCGTCCATATATCCATAGTTATAAAAGTCATCCGCTATAGCATAATTGATCATGGGTTGGAGGCCCAATAGACTAATGTCAAACCTAATCAATCAAGACCCAAAAGCTAAGAGAGGACCTGAAAATGACTAAGTCATAATCATCGAGCGGATGACATCATATAACAGGGTACCACATCGACATCATCTAACCAGATCGAAGCTTAACTGGATCAAGAGCAAGCTCCAGGTGACATCGTTTGATGTTGCACAACACTTACATGATGCGATTTGTATCGCTTCAAGCCCACAAGGCCCAAATGAGATCAAGTCACACATCGAGGACCTCAATCTTGATGACGGAGCTTGTGGATCTAGTCAGAAGATAAGGTCAAATCAAATGTAATATGTAATCAACGTCACATTCCCATAGAGATGGCGGGACAATGTTAATATTAGGAAAGACTTAGCCAACTTAGCTATAAAGCTTGTACTATGCTGAGTCATCAATTTCCAATTAGTGTAAACTAGTCTGCCAACCAAGATTTTTCTGCTAGATTAACCTTGGCATTAGATGCCTTGATTAAGTCAGGTCCAAATGTAACTATAAATAAGGCCCTTAAAGGCTCATCAATGATTTCAACAAAAAAACCACTTTAAGTCCAAGCTTTGTTAGACAGATTTGACAAATTTCTTTGCATTTACTTATCTGCATTTAATCTCCGATCATTCTTTATAAATATTAGTTGTTAGGATTCTTAAACAACCATAACATTCATACAATTAATAATTGGATCCACTAACAACATCCTCTAAATTTTAGCTTCTTGCCGCTCTTGCTCTTGGGTTTGAATAACAGACTCAAAGTTATAGTCTTCATTAACTGGAAATGTTGAACATAGAAAGTTCGTCCATCAATTCAATTGGAAATTCATAAGAATGACATTCTTTGCAAAGAAAATTATGTAGAGTTGCAAATGCTATTACAAGTTCTGTCTGTATTTAAAAAAAAATTGAGGTACTGACTTAAAAATTGTGAACCCTGATTTAAAAACACCAAATATTCTCTCGATTACATTCCTTAAAGACGCATCTCATTTTCAAGATCATTACCCTGACATGTAAAATATTGTAAATGATATCTTACACCTAAAATTACAGTCATTAATTTCAAATGACGCAATTTTGATAAGTATGTGATTTTTTTTAATTTAAAATATGTTTAAAACTAAGGTGGCACTCTATTCATACTCTTCAATGATAATGAGAAGATCTATGTAAAAATTTATGCATAATTTTGGTTTATTTGGGTGTAATTATTGCACTCAATTATATTAGAAATTCCATATTTTTTTTATTTATATGAGTTTAATTGAATAAATTCTACATTAATTTTCTTATTATATGATTTTAAGTTTTGCAGAACTTAACTTTTAACAAAATTAGATTGAGTAAAAAAGCTAAAAAAATATGGAAAAATTACAAAAATGGTTCACAAAATTGACACTAATTATAAATTGGTTTTGTGCAGAAAAAAATATTTTTCTGTACAAAAATTATAAATAAATTTATAAATATAGCTACTTATTTTAACTATAAGTAACCCAAAATATATCCGTGCCCATAACACGGCAATTATATATATTGAAACCGTTCATCACAAGATTCTGTTGAGCATTGCCATGCGGAAGGAACCATGCAATTCCTACTCATACATAACGCAAGGATGGACACAGGTTGGAACAAGTACCGGTGTGAAATACCATATATATCTTCTTAAAATATATTACATCCGTCCCACAAAAGTTTGCATACTTTTCTTTTAAGTTTGTCCCACAAAAATTTGCATACTCCCAAAATGGAAATATTCCTTTAAATCTCCACCTTTAAAATCTTTAACTCACAATCTCCACCATACACATTCTACTCATTACACTTTTTCTTAAAACCTGTGCCCAAGAAAGTACCGCAAACTTTCCTGGGAAGGAGGTAGTAAAAATTACAAAATGACTACTTAAAATCATTCATCACTAACGCGTAGACGAGTTTCTCTGAGGGTGAGTAATGGATCGTAGCATCGTGAAAGCTTACGGGTCAGATTCACTATATCTTTTTTAATTTTTATTAAACATTTATGATAAAAACTTGTATACACCCGGGTTCACGGTGAACTCGGGTTCTCAATTATCACTGTTATATGTATACACTATCACTGTTATGTATATTTACTATCACTGTTATGCATATACATTATCACTGTTGAAAAATCAAGTATATTTTTATAACAATGATAGTATATATGAATAACAGTGATAGTGATTACACATGACAGTGATACGAGTCAATGTGAACTCGAGTTCACAAGAGACCTACTCAACATTTATTGTTTTAGGGGATATGAGATTTTTAGTGTAGAAGAATGGTAGAAATTAGAATTGTACATTATATATATATATGTATATATACTTATAATATAATAAAATACTTATCTTTTAATGTCAATCGCACTCTACTAATAATAAGTAATTTATGTTGAGAAATAAGATTTTACTACAATAAAAATATATAAAAAAGAAGAAGAATATATTTACATGACAAAACATAAATTTTTTTTTTGTACATAAATTTACCTACAGATATTCCGATAATATGGACTATTTCGATAAATGTATCAAGAAATTGTGCAAGCAATACAAAGAAGTTGAAGAAGTGTAAATAATTTAGAGGAGAAGCTAGAGAATATTCCTATATGCATAAGAATTCTTTACTGAAGAGAGGCTGAAGAATGAGGCAGTATACATATCAGTGTTTTTGAGAACCGGTTCGATTACCCCAAAAAAACTGTTCATAAAGTTCGACCGAAAAAAATTGATTAAAACCAGTAAAAAATTATCAAAATTGGAAAAAAGCCGATTGAACCAGTTGATTCTCTATTTTTCTTTTTTGGATTTTTATTAAGTTAAATTATGAGACATGTCCCAACCCCAAAATTATTTTATTCTACAATTTATATATTTTAAATTTTTGTAGTAATATTTAAATTTGAGACTTCACTATATATGAATTATAAAATATGTCATATGATATTATAACTTGAATTATTTTGAGTATATTGATTTTGATTGTCTATGAATTTATTGTGTTTATTTCAATATGAAACTTATAATTTATTAAAATTTTATATGAGAATAATTTAATATATTTTACTTTTAAATATATATATAAATATAATATAAAAAAATTGCAATGACTTTAACTGTTAGACCGTCGGTCCAACCAGTAGGATCAACAACAATTGTTCTATCCATTTTGGTCAACGATACAATTATGAAAATACTGATACATATGTTTATAAGTAGGCAACATACATATACATGGATGAGAAGAAATTGGATTCCAAAAAAAAAACAGTCAATACCTATGTGAAGTCATATGAAGTCCGCAAAATTGTCTCCTATAGTTGGTAATGAAAGTATCAATTGAAAAGCAATTATCTAGGCAAAAAATCATGTGCTGCCGGAATTATGTCATTTTACCCGTCGGTACCGTGAATACCAATTAATTTTATTTAAACAAACCAACTACTTTTCCTCTATTTTGACTTTTTTTAAAACATCTTTATTAAAATAAATTAGCCCATGCCTAGGGATGTAAATGAGTCAAACCGTTCGCAAATTATTCGGGTATCGGCTCGAAAAATATTTGTTCGAGTTTGTTTGTTAAATTTCACGAGCCGAGCTTGAGCCCGAATTCGAGCTCAATTATTTTATCGAGCCGAGCTCGAGCTTTATGGTATTCGGCTCGAAAGCTCGCGAATAGGCTCGAACTATGCAAACGAGCTTTTTTTCGAACCGAGCTCGAACTATGCAAACGAGCTATTTTCGAGCCGAACTCGAACTATGTAAACGAGCTTTTTTCGAGCCAAGCACAAACTATAAAAATGAGTTTTTTTTCAAGCCGATCTCAAAATATGCAAACGAACATTTTTCGAACCGAGCTCGAACTAAGCAAACGAGCTTTTTTTCGAGTCGAGCTCGAGCTAACTCGTTTATTTAGTTAACGAATATTTCACGAGCCGAGCTCGAGCTATTCTCGAGCTTAAAATTTTACACACGAGTCGAGCTCGAGCTCAATTATTAGAGTTCGAACCGAGCTCGAGCCTATAACCGAGCAAATGAGCCGAGCTCGAGCTTGACAGTATTTGGCTCGGCTCGATTCGTTTACACCGCCATGCCCCATTACCAAGATAATTTTAAAATAAAATAAAAAAATAGATTTGTTATTTGTGGGATGAAAAGACAGTTGGATGAAAGATGCAATCCAAACAGGTGATAACATCGTCTTTTCTGTTGCCTTTGTTTTTGAGCCTTTCCACTTTAATGAATATGCATTTTCCCTGCGCCCTTTTTGCCTCAATTCTTGCTAAGGTCCCCACCAACCCAAACAATTGCTTTTAAATCCAAAACAAGAAAAAGGTGTGTTAACATTTGTGCTTTAAAAAGCTCATGAAAATTTGTCTTGTCTGGAGAATATATATTGGGGGATCACATTCCAATTTCATTTGTTCACATGATATATATATATATATATATAAAGATTAAGGGTAAATGTACTCATTTTTTAAAAAATAAATAAAAAATTTTAAACCATTTTTACCCATTAATCAATTTTATTCCCTAAAAACCCTCAAATTTATTGTTGGTCAAACTTATCTCTAGAGCTGTTAAACGATACGAGTTGCTCGTGAACTCGGTTCGGTTCGAGTCGAAGAGTCGAGCTAAAAAAATATCCGTTTACTTAAAGAGTTCGGCTCGACTCGGTAGGCTCGCGAGCTGGTTGACAGACTCACAAAATAGGGGTTATTTAATAAATATGATATAATTTAGAGTATAAAATTATAATATTTTACATAATAATACAACTCTAATTTTCAAGTTACTCATACTGATGAATTTGTGATATTTTTATCTTTATTGAAGTATGTGAATGTAAAAATATTGAATTATAAAATTGTTGATATAGTATCAGTTAAATATATTTTTTCAGGATATTCGAGCTCAAGTCGAGTTTTGAAGAGCTCAATCGACCTTTGCTCATAAATTTCAAGCTCGAGCTCAAGCTTAATTTAAGCTAAACGAGCCGAGTCGAGCTCAATTTCGAGTCGAGTTGAGCTCAATTTCTAGCTCGTCTTTCTTAACAAACCGAGTCGAGACAACTCGGGCTCACTCGACTCTTATAACAGCTTTACTTATGTCCCAATTCATTATTATTATTAACTATTAATGTTGGTGGAAAATTAAAAATTATGTGAAACATATATAGTGTCGGTAAGAATTAAGGTATTTCAGGAATTATGTTAGCATGTTTTTATGTTAAAGATTATGAGATTTTTAAGATTATAAAATAATTTCTAAAAATTAATAATTAACACTAATTTAATAATTAATAAAAAATTAGGCACTTAAAATTATTTATATGTATTTAATTACAATAATTTAGGGGTGCTAAAATTTTGGGAGAACGTGGGTCATATGGGTCGAAAATATTTTTCATAAGAAGGGTACTTTTGTCTATTTATTTTTAAAATGGGGTAAAAAAAAAATCTTATGTTGAGTGAGTAGAACTATACTTTATTTTCTTCCCTAAAAAATTGACTTAATTAATGGGTAGCTTGATTAATAAATTTGACCTTCTTAAATGAGTAGATATTATAAATGACACTCAAAAAATAAAATAAAGGTACATGCATGTTCTAAGAATATTATCAAACATCTTATATTGTAAATATATAATTTCTTTAAAATTTAATCTTAAGCATGCATACACCTAAGTCTTATGTTGCATACACAATTTTCATTGTGCATTCTTCTTAAACTATAATAATTTTTTCACTAAATAGTAATCTTTCCGTCCCTTATTAATCGCTCATACCTTTTGAGCACGAGTATTAAGAAGTGTATAAAAATATTAATATAGTACATGTAATATGATGGAGAAAAGTATAAAAATAATGAGAATAGTGTAAAAAGTATTAAAAATAATAATAAAGAAGTGAATAGTAGTTTCTTAAAAAAGTAAAAAAGCAAATGAGCAACATATAGTGGGACGGACGAAAATGACAAAATAAGTAATTTATAGTGGTCTATTGAATAGTATGACTGGAAAATTAATTGCACCGTGAATACCAGTTGAATGATTTTACCTATTTCATTGTACTAAATAATAGTATTACTCAAAAATTAGTTACACGATGCAACTATTTTATACAAAGATTGGCACATTTTTAAAGTAGTATCTTTAAATTGGTTTAAATTTTTCGCATAATAGAGTAAATATGAGTTGAATATATAGTAGAGTAATTGTTTTGCATACTGTGATCATTTTGAAAATAATATTTTAAAATGTATTATTACTCCATCTGTCCCACTATAAGTTGCTCATTTTACCTTTTCGTCTGTCTCACTATACGTTGCTCACTTTTTTTTTTTGAAAACTATTATTCACTTCTTTATTATTATTTTCAATACCTTTTACACTATTCTCATTATTTTTTCACTTTTCTGCCATATTATTTGTGGAATGGATGATATTATGTACTCCAAAATTTAAAGGAAACCCCATTTTTTTTATAGGTAAATGTTAGTGCTTAGAAGTTAGTTCACCAAGTTTCCATACACCCATATCTCCAAGTCAACCTTATAACTCCCTCTTATTCGTTCCTAAAGAAAATCGAACCCAGGTCACTTACTCAAGTGAGGAGCCCGATGGTTAGGTGAATTAGAACCCCATTATCCCATTATTTATTTGATACAAAAACAAAATGAATATGACAGATTGCAAAAATCCAAGGCATAGGAAAACACATGAGTGGAACCAGGGTGTAATGATATGCATCAACTGAGACGCATGATGTACGTAAAAATTGTTGGAATTGACCAATAATAACTGTTGGTTTAAAACTATTTAAACTTCCATTCTTTCTATGTTTTTTTGTCTCCTTTGCTGATTATTTTCCTTTTTGTACCAAATCGGACTCAAAAGATTGGTCAAAGGATAAAAAGACGGATTAACTACATTGTTGATGACTCATTTTAGCAGTCTGTGATTGTGAAATTTGAAGACATTTTACTTTTAATCTAGAGCTGCAACATGATATTGTTAAGTGACTATTACGGTCTATTTTCAACATTTAACAAAAGTGTAGAAGTAAGTAAAATAAAAATATTGTGGAATAATTTTGAGGTCCAATATTAAAGAATAAGTGACTATTTGTGAGTGTGATAATAAAATAATATTTTCTAAAAAATGAATGTGAATAAATTTGGGGAATAGACGAAAATGAAAAAATGAGAATAAATTTGGGGGATAGAAGGAGTATTACTCTTTCTTCCCCCAAAGTTTGCGGTACTTTTGTGGGCACGATTTTAAAAAAAAGTGTAATGAGTAGAATGCGTGTGACGGAGATTGTAAGGTAGAGATTTTGAGGGTGAAGATTAAAAAGAATATTTGTATTTTGGAATTATGTAAGCTTTTGTAGGACAAACAAAAAAGAAAAATATGCAAATTTTTTGGAATAAACTAAAAGGAAAAGTATGCAAAAATTTAAAAAAAAAAGATAAATAAAGGATATAATGAGAGATTTACTTATGAATATAATAATTATTTATGAAATTAATAATAAAACAATAATTATTCATAATAAAAAAATATGCATACTCCTGGAGTGAACAAAGAAATAAAAAGATTATGCATATTTTCAGGGGGTGTTTGGTTTATATTTTGAAAGGTGAGTAATAGTATCAAAATTATAGTGTGTGTTTGGAATGACTCTACTATGACTTTGATTCCTAAAAACTAAGGAATCTATCATAATTCAATGTACATGAGAACTATAACTTTCATTCCGTACTCATTTCATTCCTATACATTAATTTCCACTCCTTGTAATTATACCAAACACCCCCTAATCATATTTATTGACTTAAAATGCAACACTAGCAAAATTATAGAAGCGGGTATAAAATCCCAGTGCATTTTTAAAATTTTCAACGAAATTTAGCTTTTTCTTTTATAACAAAATAATCACAATTGAAAAATAAAAAATATAAAAGATGAAATATGAAGACAGAAAAAATTACATAACCGTATTTTATATTTTCCCAAAGCAAAAGCAAAAGCAACAAGCAAGCATAAGTAATGATGTGATCAAAAGGTGGGAGCATATAACTAAGTATATATTGCCATTAAAATTGGTAATAAAAACAAGAAACCTGAAGTCTTAATTTGCATATGAACATGATCTAACATAAAAAATAAATCAAGAGATTGAGCCGTCCCCGCCAATATCACCACCACCAGTGCCGCCGTCACAATATAACCCAACATTAATTAATAATAATCGATTACCCGTTTTGTTGGCACCACCGCATTAACCTTCATCGCCACCTCCACCGCCGCCGCACAACCCCTATTATCATGTCCCACAAAATTTAAAACTGTTACTATCTCCCTTTCTAAAGAGTTTATCATGTTTTTTTTTTAATACAGAATTTTTTTTAAAAAAAAAAATGGAACTGAGTAGAATCAAGGATGAAAATATCGGTATCGACGGAAATATCGGTACCCTGAATTTATGGATATATCGGTGGAAATATCGATATCGAATATCGATATCGGTAAAAAATAGAAAATTCACGGAAATTTCATTAAAATGATGAAAATTTAATATGAAATTTTAGACAATATTATTACTAGTCTTAATACATTAATTAAACTTAAAATCTCAATAAAATGAGAATCTTACAACAAACATATCAAGAAAACATACGTAAGACATATAAAACGATACAACAATTGTTCATAATTATTGAATATTACACAACTAATACCAAAATGATGTCCTATGAGCCTCAAATGTAAAAGAAGAAAGATCATCTTGGTCTAAGCAATAATGGTACTAAGTCATCAAATTAGAGAAATTCTTGAAGCAAATGACCCGAGAATTGAGAATTAAAAAAAATAAAAAATTCCCGAAATTTTGACCGATAAATTACCGAAATTTCCACGATATTTCTCGATAATCTGCACATTTTGAATTACTCTGGACCGATATCGAAATTTCGCCGAAATTTCCGAAATTTTACCTAAATTTGACCGAAATTTTGGAAAAATAATCGTTCAAGTGAATTTCCATATCGGTACCCTCAAATTTTCGAAATTTCGCAGAAATTTCGCGAAATTTCAATCCTTGAGTAGAATATAGCAATATATTTCGCCTAACTTCCTTTGCCTGTCCCGACATAATAGTCAGGCCAAGTAAATAGGGAGTCTTTCTCTGTTTTGAGAGAGAGAGAGAGAGAGAGAGAGATATGATTAATTAGGGTTGAGGGAGCTGAGACTTCTGACCAAACAGGCAGCAATTTTTTTTTTCTCTTTGATTTTAGTGTTTTTAGGGTCAAAACATTCGTTTGTGGGATTCAAGGGTGCTGCCCTGCTCTTCTTTCTTTTACTTAACTATTTTTTTTACAGCTAATTAGGATGGTTTTTAATTAGATTAGATAGGCAGGTGCTGTTTTTAATGCATCTGTATCCCAGAACAATTGTTAAATGGATTTATCCTTTTACTTTTACAAAGATAAAATGGAATTTTTTTTTATAAACACGAGATTATATGACTTTTTTTTTCTTCCAAATATTAATGTGATACTGATAGAGTTTTAAAAAAATATTTATATAAAAAATAGTTCATTATAATTTCTTTTAATTATTGATTTTAATTAAGTTTATAAAAATTTTTAGTAAAAAAACAACAATAATTAAAATAACACCACATACCTAATTTTTAATATTTCTGATGAGATTTTACGGTAAACTTATATAAATAATTTTCATACAAACCCTTGTCCAACACCTAACATAGCATAACAATTAATCCCTTCATCCTTTCATAAAGCATTTAAATAAGTTAATAGTTATAGTACAAGTGAATTGAAATTAAAAAGAAATTATAATAAAAATAATAAGAATTGAAATTTAAAATAAAAAGTAAATTGAATTTACAGTGAAACATTTAAAAATAAAAAGTAAAAAAAATATTTGAAAAAAAAGATATGGAGTATAATCCCCAAAAAAAATAAAAAATCTTGTGAGTTCGGATTAAAATGAGACATACTCAAGATAAGTATAGGTTTAACAATCTTAAAGATAAAAAAATTACTCCCTCTCTGTACCAAGATAAACTTCACACTTTTCTTATATGAACGTCTCAACTCTTTTTTCATACCCCAAAAAAAGGAAACAACTCACACTCACAAAAATTAATAAAATACATTTTTTTATATTTTATTATTTAACTTCACATTCACGTATTTTTTTTTTTTTAATATGCGTGAAAGTCCACCCGGGAACTGAGGGAGTAACATTTATATGATGCAAATGTTGTATGATGCCCCAAAAATTGCAGGAAATGAGTCTTTATAAGTTTACCTATGAAAAAAATGGAAAAAAAAAAAAACGATTCCAACGAATGAATCAATACCAACTACATGACACTATTTCAACATTCCATGAAAAACCCATTTCTCAAAAAATATATATATATATGTATGCAGATGGTAATTGGTCTTGTAAGACTTTTTTTTTTTTTTAATTTAAAAAAAAGAAGAAATGTTGAATGATGTAAACTAATCACGTGAAATAGTAAAAGAGACACACAACACACACAACAAAAAGCACAAGAAAACATGATGAAGAAAGCAATAAAAAGGGCATTACAAATATCAATCGTTTTCGCTACAGATTTTTCAAAGCGAGAAATATTTGCTTTTCCAGAAATCACAATTCCATCATCACTGCAAAAGATCCTGACATATATCAACACATAAACACCAAATTACCTCCCTCTTCCACCAATTAAACCACTATTTTTTTTTTTTTACAAAAACTCAGAGTGAGACTGTTTACAAGAGGTGTAGCAAATTATACTCGGAATCACCGTTGCTCGAATTCATAAGAGACCTACATAAAATTCTTACAAGATTCACTAGAATTTGAATTTTCACTTGACCACTGAGTTTTTCATTTAAGTGGGTGACCCAAGTTCGATTTTCTTTAGAAACAAATCAAGAAACATAAAAAAAAAAAGAAAAAGAATTTGAGTTTGATGTTTAAAGTTATATACGGGAGAAGACTTACCTTCTACATTCCTTTGATCACACCAAGAAATTCTTGCATAAGCCCATAATTTGTTGATGTGTGTATGAAACTTGTGCAGCATTTATGTGTTTTTTTTTTTTTGTTGAATTTGGGGGTGAGGGGGTAGAAGTATACGTATTATCTCCTCTACGGTTATATTGTCAGTGGGCAGCTTCTTCGATAGCTTAACTTTTGAAAAAGCAAAAGCTCTGCTAATATCTTTACACTTTTATGGTAGCAGTCAATTTTTTTTTAATATTTTTTAATTATTCTTTTTCTTTATTCTCTCAAAAGAAAAATTCTTTTCTGAAGAGGGAAGATTTCAATCTTTTTACGAAATTCTTTTCATATCTCTGAGCTAGGAGTTGGCGATGTTAATTTTAAGTTAAAATATCAATATTTTTTTTATAAAATCCCTCTGTTCTCTCTATATATATTTCAGCAATTTCTTTTAAACATTTTATAATAATTTTTGCATTCTTAAAAAATAAAATTAAACACCTTTATGATATCTAATATGTGCCGAATTAGACATATTTATGAATAAAGAAAAAGCCGATGGCCTCTCCGATAAACTTGCACCAAAATCGGGCTGAATATGATTCCAGCATCGATTGTTCGACGCTCAACTCAGCCTTCGGATCGTACTTTTAAACCATGAATAAATAATAGCCTCATGTGTGTAAAAATACGAAGGTTAGTATGGAAAAAACTATATAAACTTTTTCTTGACCAGAAGGGTAACAAGGTCAATTCCTTTCTTTTGGGAACACAATGTAAGATGTAATGCCATAATGGAGTAGTACTAGGGCTACATTGTGCGCATATGACTATGCACGTGGCAAATTCTAGTAGATGAATAGTACAATTTGATTCTTTTTAAGCTGCAAGCAGTTAAATGAATCGGTCATTGCCTATCTAATAAAAACGATGTTAGGTCTCTCAGCTCTCTGCGATGGATGAAATCTGAGAGATATCATAAGCAATACTTCCTTATATCTTTCGGTTGTGCATTCTCTTCATATACGTAACAACTAATAATCCTGTGAATAGAGGATACAACAAAAGGACTTGTTCATATGTCAACATATTAGAGGATACAAGTAAGTAGTCAATATGTTCCTCTGTCCTCTAGAAAATCCCAGAGGTCAGATAACAACAATTGATTGGGAATATTGTGAATCGGGGGATGTCAGTTAACAGCTCTGAGTTGTATACCATTTAGCCCACATTAATATATATTTTATTTTTAATGAGAGAGGGTTGTTGTCTCTTTATGGGTAAGGGTTGTTGTCTCTTTATACGGGCCTCTGAGTTTTAATGAGAAAAATTTTAGTTCGACCGGGAGAGTGTCTAGATGGTCTAGTTGGTAGAAAGATATTGTGGATCTTGGGTCTGGAATAGAGGGGCAGTGGCTACTCAAAAAGTTGGAAAAGAGGCTAGGAGATGGGAGGAATATGAGTCTTTAGCATGAACGGTGGATTGAAAATTTTACTCTTATGAGCAAATTTCCAAGGCTGTTTTATTAAAGTAGGAATAAGAATTGTATGATTGGGAAAATGGGGGAATGAGTGTAAGGGAGTTGGGTTTGGAATTGGAATAGGAGGCGTGATTTATTTGATCATGAAATTCCTACTTTTACAGATTTTACTACTTTGATTAACAGATGTAAACTACAACAAAATGTAAAAGATGGTTGGAGGTGGAAGCTGAGCTCAAATGTGTATTATAATACACAGTTTGCATACCTAATTTTGAGTGCAGAAGAAACCCGAATCTCTCAGAACTGAGCTTTTGGCAAGGAATTTATACTTGTTTAAAATAGGGTAACTCCACATAAGGTAGCTGCACTTGCGTGGAGAGCTTTACATGATCGATTACTAACAAGAACGAATTTGGAAAGAAAAAATATTCTTTCAGCATGCGAGATAAAGTGGTTAATCACATTTTATCAGCTGCATAAGAGTTGTTGAAGTTTGGAGGGGCTGCTTGTCGTGGCTATGAGTGTCTATAGCTCAATAAGATTGTGTTAAAAATCACTTCTTAATGTTTTCGGGGCTGTTCAAAGGTAAAAATTACAATAAATTTATCATGTGTTTAGGAGTGTGTAATTTGGATTATTTGGAAGGCAAGAAATAAACTGATCTTTAAAGGCTTGGAGTTTAATTCAGGAAGATTGTTGAACAAGGTTAAAGAAAGATTATGGAGTTGGTGTTTGGTGGGAAATGTAATTCGTTGTAATGCTTCTTTATGCACATGGTTAGTCAATCCTTTGGAATTAGTTGTCTAATTTGAATTTTTGTACTTATTTTGAACACTTTGTTATTTGTTATAACCAAGTCTTATTAATAATAGATTTAATTTCTCTGAAAAAAAATATGTATTTTATTTTAAAATACTCTTCATTTATATAATTATGTTCACGTTTTGCACCTCTGAAGATGTATACGGATTTGAATATTCTCAAAAAGGGTGGTTTCAATTTTGTATTCAAATTACACTACAAAAAAATGGGTTTTACCGACCGTTTTTTACCGACCGCTTAGAATCGGTCACTAATTATGTAATTAGCGACCGATTAGCGACCGTCATTGACTAATGGTCAAACCCTAAATTTTTTCGACTGAATACCGACCGATTAGCGACCGTCATTGACGTCATATAAAAATAAATTACCGACCACCGTATCGGTCGGGAAATTGTTGACTGACAATATTACCGACCGATAAAGGGGTCGGTAGTTTATTTTTAAATTACAGACTGCTTTTTCGGTCACTAAAAGTAAAACCCGAAAGCGGGTAGGTGTACAATTATTACCCGATTCAATGTTCATATTTAGCGACCGAAAAATCGGTTGGTAATTTAAAAATGTTCGCTAAATTTCTGATATAGAACAGCCACTGTCCTTTTCTTTCCTTTTCATTCACGAAAA
The DNA here is from genome assembly GCA_026898435.1 of Prunella vulgaris. Taxonomy (NCBI): domain Eukaryota; kingdom Viridiplantae; phylum Streptophyta; class Magnoliopsida; order Lamiales; family Lamiaceae; genus Prunella; species Prunella vulgaris. Next base: position 507,332 of record JAPKLY010000197.1, read on the forward strand.
TTTACCCCCCAACCTTTAAAAAATTTCTGAAATGTGAAGAAATATTATTTCAACGTGTTGGTTGCAATCGTTCGGGTCCATTGTCACATTGTGCTCGTTGCTTCAATTTGACCGTACGTTTTTATTTCAGGTGATTCGTTGTTGAGAGAAGTTACAGTAATTGGCTTGTGTAAAACGACTGAGGAGGGTTGGATGAAACACAATAAAGGATTTGCGCTTTCCGGACAATTACGTGTCGAACATGGGTCGGTCGTTTGAGCCAGAAACAGGGAAGGTCACTACGATGAAGAGTCATGACTGTCATGTTTTTATGCAGCGGTTCCTACCGATTGCCTTTCAGTACGCACTTCCAAAGGATATATGGAGTGTGATCACGAAATTAAGTCTATTTTTCAGAGACTTAACTTCCTCAATGATTACAGTGGACGACATGCAGCGTTTGGATAGAGACATCCCTGTTATACTATGCAAGTTAGAACAGTTTTTTCCACCCAGTTTCTTTGACTCGATGGAGCACTTACCTGTTCATTCACCGTATGAAGCTTTACACGGTGGTCCAGTGCAGTATAGGTGGATGTACCCTTTCGAGAGGTAAGTATTATTATTCTAAAGTTTTTTGTTAATTATATTAAATATTGATCAATTGAATGTTTTTGTATTTAGGTATCTGCACAACTTGAAACGTAATATTGGAAATACAGCACACATTGAAACATCCATTGTTAATGCATATCTCACTGAAGAGGTTGGAACATTTTGTTCTTATTATTTCGGCGATCAAGTTCAAACCAGGATCAGAAATGAGCCTCGCAACTACGATGGCCTGGGAGAAGAACATCCTCTTCGTGAGTTCGATGGTATGTTGTCTGTATTCTAATAATTAGCGACCGAAATATCGGTCGGTAAATATATAAATACCATTAATACAATTGATCTTTTATCATTGACTCCATGAATGACTAGATCTTTCTTAAATCTTCTCGCTTGATAGTACCTCCAGACGTAGTTTTTTACAGACGAACTGAGTAAATAAATTTGTGTTATTTTCATTTTATTATTTTATTCAATTTTTTCTTAATTGCGTTTAAATCCTAACACCTACCTCATTTATGGAGGGCACAAGCTAAAGATGTATCAGCTATTTCACTTACCAAAGCTTTTGATGATGAAGGTAGTTCTTTATTAAGGATCCGCTTCTCAGTTCCTTCTAATATTTATTTTAAGGCGAAGAGACTTCTTTCTATGGCCTTTTTGTCTAATTGTTAATGTTACTTTTCTATAGGATTTCAAATGATGTGTCATATGGATTGAAAAATTAAAACTGCTGACTATGTGAACAATGTTTTTATATATTAATTATTAACTCTTAAAAATTGTATTATATCTAATATCAAGTAATATTTTTCAGCGCAAGCTTATCTAAATATTATTATACAAATGGTTTAATTACTCAATCAGTTGTCAAGCAATTCTAAATAAAAACTCTAACATAGTAGCTCTTGATGAGTTGCTTAATTACATAAAATTCTACTATTTCATACCAACAAATTACATAAAACGTGCAACGCTAACACTAGTTGATTAAAAAGTTAATTAATAAAAGTAACTTTCAATATTTGTTTTATATCCATGTAGATAATAATGTAATATTAACACACACATTAGTTGAGAAACATGAGATTGTAGGTACATAATTTAACCTCAATGACTGTTTGAATGTCATATATATTAAGCACAAAAATAATGGAATTGCGTGACATTATAGGTGGTATATAGAGTCTGAACTTGTGCACTGGGTTGTCCTAGAGTTATCAATTCTATCATAAAAACATTTTGAAGCCTCAACGAGTGTATAATTTAATTTGGGTGAAATTGGTGAGATTTTAAATTCAGAAAGTGAACATGAACTAGATATTTTGATAAGATGAAAGAATTTTTTCCTCATTTAAATGCTAAAACTTAAAAAAATGTGTACTTAGAGTTGAGTAAATGGAAGGTCTCATATGCAATCGGTGTACAGTGCACTCATTTAACAGTTAAAATTGTTTATACTGAAAAATTATTATTGATTATACTGAAAAGTTGCGGGTTAATATACCGAAAATTTTACACTATTATCGATTTTTTAGTGTAAACATTTCAGTATATCAATCTGTAACCTTTTAGTATATAAATTATTTCAACTGTTTGAATGAGTGCACCGTGCATATAGTGCACATGAGACGTGTTCTTTAAATTGTTTATGTAGTTCTCTAGTTTTATAAAATATATAAAGGCACATGAGCATTAATACTTATTAGTATGAGTTGACTTCATAAACTAGTTGAAACTTCACTTCAATATTTGAGTCGTAATTTTCTTTAAAACATGATGAGTAACACTTCGGTTGATGCAATTTTAATTTGACCAGTAAATATTCAAACAAACACTTTTTTGTTATGCAGTTTGTATGCTGAAATACAAACTAACATTTTAATTTCATTTAATTTATTAGATTAATATTTTTCTTTATATGAAATAATATTCTTCTCCGATTTTTGTTGTTGGTACATGACCATTAAAATCAGTCAAATTTACATTAATTGTACAATATAATTATAGTTTACATAAGTTTATATCTAATATATCACTACAAAAAAAGCGCGTTTTTGCGACCGCAAAAAAAGCGGTCGCAAAAATAGAGTTTAGCGACTGCTTTTGCGACCGCTTCAGCGTTTTGGTGAAGTTTGAAAAATTTGCGAACGTTTTGCGACCGCCGGCGGTCGCTAAGTCCATAAAAAGTTTTGCGATCGCCGGAAAGCGGTCGCAAATAATTCACTGAGATTAGCGACCGCTTTGGCGGTCACAAAATGTTGAAACGAAGCCTTCAACCCGAAATTAAAGACCCGGTTCGGGTATTAATATTAGCGACCGCTTTTTGGCGGTCGCAAAGGGAAATATTGATTTAGCGACCGCTTTTTCGGCGGTCGCAAATATATTTTAATTTAGCGACTGCTTTTGGCGGTCGCAAATTTCAGATCCGATTTAGGGTTGTTGCGCAATTATTGACCCATATAATTTTATTGTTTTGCGACCGCCTAAGCGGTCGCTAATATGCGATTATAGAACACATTCTGTCCCTTTTTTCTTCAGTTTTTTCGGGGGAAAAACCCCAATTCCTCTCACAAAGTCCTCCCAAATTCAAACAAGCATTGTTTCAACGTGTTGGTGGCAATTGTGGAGGTCTATTATTATATTGTGCTCGTTGCTTCGCTAATTCACCGTACGTTTTTACAATTTTACCGTTTAATTTTGTGTATTATATATATATATATATATATATATATATTTGATAATTAAGTGTTATTGTGAATAATTAAATTTTAGAATTTATAATATGCATGTATTAAAATGATAATGTGAATAATTATTCTAATTGGTTATAGTTGATTTTTTGTTTAAAAAAAATTGGATATGTTTGTTTATAGTTGAAACTCTACCGAATTTTTTTAGAATTTATATGTGATGTATTTTTAATTTGTATCAGATGGAACTCCCTGATCGTCGTTGGATGTATGAAATGCCTCGTTTGATACAAGGAAATATGAACTATGGATTTTGCGAGAAACTTGATGAGTTTATTACGTTTGCTTGTAGTAAACCAAATTGCATGGATAGTTTTGGTCAGATTAGATGTCCTTGTTCAGGTAAAAAGTGCAGTAGCAGGAGATTTTTTTAGCATAGATGAGGTTAAAAATCATCTTATGAGGTTAGGTTTTGCTCCATTTTATTATAATTGGACCAGACATGGCGAAAGCAGGTGAAATTATAATTTGGAAACAGTGATTGTCTTCTATGATCAGTTGAGTAGTTGTGGAGGTGAGAGATTTGAGATTGGTGGTTTGAGCTGCGGCCTGTCTACACCATTGGATGAGCTAGATGAATTCCAACGGTATCATACGATGATTGATGAGTCTGGTTTGGGTGTTCACCATACAGCCATGGAGGAGGAACCAAATCCCCGTTCAAAGAAATTTTTTGAGATGCTCAAATCTGTCGATCAAAAATTGTTTCCTAGTTGTGATACTGAGACTCAGTTGTCATTCAACGCTCAGATGTTGTTCATCAAAACTGAAGGCAAAGTGAGTCAGAAAATCTACAATCAATTCGCAAAGTTATTTAAACGGGCCCTACCTAAAGAGAACACAACGCCAGAAAATTTCTATCAAAGTAAGAGACTGTTGAAGGATATGGGTTTACCGTTTGAGAAGATTGATTGTTGTACCAATGGTTGCATGCTGTTTTGGGGCAACGACGAGAGCATTAATCAGTGCAGGATGTGCAGCCACCCTAGGTTCAATCCCTCTGATCGTAGGAAGAAGACAACTTTCAAGTCGATGTATTATCTTCTCATCACTCCTCGTCTAGAGAGGTTATATCAGTCGAGTGCCACTGCAAAAGACATGACATGGCATGCTGAGGAGTGTTCTGAACAGAATTCCGGAGAGATGCGTCATCCTGCAGACTCTAATGCGTGGAGACATCTTGATAGAGAGTTCCCAGATTTTGCGAGTGAGAAGCGAAATGTGAGACTTGGTTTGTGCACAGACGGATTTGCTCCATTCGGTATGCAAGGGAATAAGTATTCTTTGTGGCCTGTTTTGTTGACTCCGTACAATCTACCCCCTTGGTTGTGCATGAAGCCTCAACACATATTTCTCACATGTGTTGGTGCCTGATCCTCACAACCCGAAGCATAAACTGGATGTCTACCTTCAGTCGTTGATTAAAGAGTTGTTATATTTGTGGCATTTGGGAGTAGAGACGTACGACGTGTACCGAAAGGAGAACTTCACATTACGGGATGCTGATTTATGGACCATCAGTGACTTTCCAGCATATTCTATGTTATCTGGGTGGTCGACAGCTGGAAGACTAGCGTGCCCGTACTGCATGGATGAGTCTGATGCATTTTATCTTCCAAAGAGTAAAAAGATATCATGGTTCGACAACCACAGGAAGTTTCTATGTGATGATCATGCCTTTCGGAGGGATAGACATAATTTTCTAAAAGGTAGACCTCCTGTAAAGCGTCCAAGGCCACGAGTTCGAACATGTATTTATACATTTTTTATAATATTATAAGAGTTTGATGTATTTAGTTTAACAATACACATTTTATTTTAGGTGATTCGTTGTTGAGAGAGGTTACAGTAACTGACTTGTGGAAAACGACTGAGGAGCACGCAATGGAACACAATAAATGGATCCGAGGAGGTTGGAAGAAGAGAAGCATCTTTTGGGACTTACCTTATTGGAGTAAATTATTGATTAGACACAACTTGGATGTGATGCATATAGAGAAGAATGTGTTTGATAACTTGTTCCACACGATTTTGAATACAAAAGGCAAGACCAAAGACACTGCAAAATCCAGAGAAGAGTTAAGTCAGTTCTGTTCTCGTCCTAGTCTGTCCAGTGGTCGACGACCAGGTGAGTTTCCACAAGCATGCTACCAAATTTCCAGAGTAGAGAAGAAAAAATTATGTCAATGGGTAAAGGAACTGCGCTTTCCGGATAATTACGTGTCCAACATGGGTAGGTCGTTTGAGCCAGAAACTGGGAAGATCGGTCCGATGAAGAGTAATGACTGTCATGTTTTTATGCAGCGGTTGCTACCGATTGCCTTTCGGTACTCACTTCCGAAGCATGTATGGAGTGTCATCACATAATTGAGTCTATTTTTCAGAGACTTAACGACCTCAATGATTAAAGTGGACGACATGCAGCGTTTGGATAGAGACATCCCTGTTATATTGTGCAAGTTGGAAAAACTTTTTCCACCCAGTTTCTTTTACTCGATGGAGCACTTACTTGTTCATTTACCATATGAAGCTTTACATGGTGGTCCAGTGCAGTATATGTGGATGTACCCTTTTGAGAGGTAAGTATAAATTTATTTATTTATTTGTTTCTTTCAAATTTTTATGTTATTTAATTGTTCATTAAGTATTGAATTTACTATTTTTAGGTATCTCCACAACTTGAAATGTAATGTTGGAAATACAACACACATTGAAGCATCCATTGTTAATGCTTATCTTACTGAAGAGGTTGGTACATTATGTTCTTATTACTTCGGCGATCAAGTTCAAACGAGGATCAGAAATGAGTCTCGCAACTATGATGGTCGCGCAGAAGATCATCCTCTTCGTGAGTTCGATGGTATGTTGTCGGTATTCTTACATGCTGGTCGACCACTCGGTAAGGGAACCAAATGGTATTTCCAAAGTGACTGGGAAGAAGAGACGATACATTCATATGCTTTGATGAATACGCCCGAGGTTCAACCATACATACAGTGAGTTTTATATTTTTAGTCATTTTTTGAAGTTATGTTAGTATTTTAATACTAGTGTTTATGATATGTAAGGATGTTTTGTGAGGAAACTCGTCAACAATTACCAGGCATCACAGAAGCAGAGGTGTATGATGCAGTTCGCCACAAATTCATGTTTTGGTTCCAAAATATGGTATGTAGTCATTACCTCATATTATATATTCGCCACAAAGTTAATACTATTAATCTTGTAATAATTTAATATTTGTAGGGACAAAGTAATCAGCTTCAGAATCCACATCTTGAAGCTTTGAGCAAAAAACCACTACGACAAGTGACTTGTTATAATGGGTACTATGCAAATGGTTTTAATTTCACACAACTGTGTATGCTTCAGTAAAAGCCACTTCAAACAGCGGTGTTTGCGTTACTAGTGGAAACTTCAACGAAGCGCCGGTCGATTACTATGGTGTGTTGCAAGAGGTGGTTGAAGTTGAATATCCAGGGTGGCCCCGGAGAAAAAATGTTTTGTTCTTCTGTGAATGGTTTGATCCTGGTCGAGAAGGGAAGATAGTCGATGCAAACTACAAGATTGTTGATATTAACATCAGCAAAAAATATCCAGCTGCATACGACCCCTTCATCTTTGCATCACAAGCATCCCAGGTTTATTATTGCAAGTATCTGATTTCAGGCAAACCGAACTTAAGAACAGTGGTGGAAATGCCTAATTTATCCACATTAGAAACTGCACAATTTGAAGATCCATTCCAAACTGAAGTGCAAGAAGCTCAAACAGTGGTTCAGGACGAAGGTATAAATTCTTCAGTTGATTTATTGGCTGCAAATCCAGATATGGTAATTGTTGAAAACGAAGAGGAATGAGAAGAAGTACATGAAGATGAAGAGGAAGAGGAAGAAGATGATGAGGAAGACGAAGATGATGATGAGAAAGATGATGATGATGAAGATGAAGAGGAAGAGGAAGATGATGATAATGAGGAAAATAATGATGACGAGGATGATTAAGACAGTGATTTTGTATATATGTTTAATTAGTTAACATTTTCATTTCTTAGAATTTGGGATTAGTATCATTATATAAATATTATAATATAATTAACAGGGTTAATATAATAAAATAAGAAAATAGTTTAAAAAAAAATTAGCGACCGCCTAAAGCGGTCGCAAAAACGATCACAAAATCTAAAACCAAAGGGCGCGCTGAAAAGGCTGTTAACAATTTCGAATTAGGCATTTGCGATCGTTTTTTTCATTTTGCGACCGCCATTAGCGATCGCAAAACACCGCCTTTTACGCTTCACTCGGATTCGACACATGGCCACTACTTTAATTTGCGACCACCTTATTTTAATTTGCGACCGCATATGGTGGTCGCTAAAATCAACACCAATTATAACCCCTTTCACCAAGTCGGATTTTTTATAGTTTCCGAAATTACGCCCCCTCACCAAAATTACTGTCGCCGTCGCCTCCTCACCGCCGCCGTCGCCTCCTCCACTGCGCCGCCGCTTCGTCCTGCCGCCGTTGCCGTCGCCTCCTCTAGCCTCCCGCCGCTTCATCCTGCCGCCGTTGTCGTCGCCTCCTCCAGCCTCTCGCCGTCGTCGCCTCCTCCGGTGAAAGGTAAGTATTTTTTTACAGTTTATTTTTTTCATTGTTTATTATTTATTATTGTTTATTTTTTATTGTTTATTGTTTATTATTGTTTGTATGATTTTGTTTATTATTGTTTATGATGATTTTGTATATATTGCTTATGATGATTTTGTATATATGTTGATTATGTTTATGATTTTGTATATATTGTTTATGATGATTTTGTATATATGTTGATAGTATTAGTTGTTAATAGTAATAGTATTAGTAATAGTAATAGTATTAGTGTATAATAGTAATAGTATTAGTGTATAATTCTTAATAGTATTAGTTGTTAAATTGAATTGTTATTTGTACAATTTGGTTTAGATGAGTCAACAACCCGGTCAGATTGAGGGTGACGGTCAGGGGAGAGGGAGAGGGAAAGGAAGGAGGCCACGAGTCCTCCCTTTACCAGAGAATCGAGCCCCCGAGTTTCTGATGCCCCCGCCCTCCCAGTCTCATGGGGCCGGACCTTCGTCATCAGTTGCCGGATCTTCATCACGACAACACCCTCTGCATGAGACCCGACAGTTCATTGAAGTAAAGGAGGGACAATAAGTAAATTAAATATTTATTTTGTTTTATTTTTATATAACAATTACTAATATTTTTTTTTATAATCCAGCTTGCTTCCGAGCCACGTGGTCACTGAGAACGTCACGACATGCATATTGTCGGTCACATGGCCTTACGGAGTAGGATCGTGGACTGGTGTACCTGGGACCACGAGGAAAACGATGTTTGAAAAGTTTAAGGTATATAATTATTAATATTTTGAGTAATTATTAATAGTTCAATAATTAATTATTTAAAATTGTTTGAATTGCAGAAATTGTGCTTTTGGGATCCGGCAGACGATGCTAGGGTGGAGGAGTTATGGTGCAATAGAGCACAGGGCCGGATGAAGGAAATCGTCTGCAAGTTCAAAAGAAAGTGGGTAGCAGGGAAGACGGTTGACTTGGGGAAGGATGCTGATGGACGGCTGATCTGGGAAGGATTGGTGGCTTACTGGAGTGATCCAGAGCACCAGGAGAGAGCTCGTAAGGCACGAGAAAATCGCATGAGCAACCCTAACGGAGAAGAAGTCACCATACATCGGGGTGGCTTCCGGACAGCTTACGAGCACTGTTGGGAAATTCCTTGTGTTTTGAGGCCATTAAAACCAGCAGATCAGCTGATGTCAGATCAGCTGAGGTTAGATCAGCTGAGGTCCAGGTCAGCTTAGGTGAAGGTCAGCTGAGGTGCTAGATATCAGCTGATGTTAGGTCAGTTGATGTCAGGTCAGCTGATGTCAGATCAGCTGAGGTTAGATCAGCTGAGGTCCAGGTCAGCTGATGTCAGACCAGCTGAGGTGCCGAAATCAGAAGAGGACAAAATCAGCAGAGGAACACCAACAGCAGCTGAGGTCGTCTGAAGCAGTTGCTTAGAAGATCTATTTACAGAAAGTCAATCATGTCAAGAGGACAAGATCGCAGTAACGGCTAGAAGATTTCCAGAATCATAGGCAATCAATCAAGTCAATCAGATTGAAGATCAAAGCCAAGATGGAAAGATATCAACCTGGAGATCAAGAATCAATCAATCACTTAGATTGATTGATTACATATTTATAGGGATTTCAAATCCTAGTCAACTCTAATGGCTAGTTTTTGATACCTATAAATATGAGTACAAGAGAGAAAAATAACAACGATCCTACACACGATTACACTAGCAGATAGGCTACAATATTTTCCTCTGTACACAAACACGTTTACACATTTATTATTCATTTGTAAGACTTTATAGAAGTCGATCAGTTAGTTGCAGTCTTTGCACTAACAAGTTGTAAGGGAGTTAGTAAGTGAGTAAGAGAGCCCCTCAACTCCAAGTTGGATTGAGGAGAGTGGATGTAGGACAATTGGTCCGAACCACTATAAATCCTGTGTGTTTTTCTTGCTTTATTTAATTGCTCCAACTTGCTGCACTAAATAAAAGGTTTTCATTAAAAGGATTTAACTAAAAACATTTCCGCACACTAAGATCACGGCGCACTCAACTGATTGTAAAGTCAGCTGTTTTCAAAACAAGAAGACTCAAAGTCTTCTTTAGGGACCAACAAGCACGGCCTCGCCTTTGTAAGTATTTCAATTTTTAATTCTTAATTTATAATTAATTTTTATATTTAATTAAATTCTTATAATTAATTTTTTTAGGAGCAAGCGCACGGACGAAAACCCAAATTGTTCGAGTTTCTTTCCTTTCTTCACCCAGTGAATGAGACTGGGAAATCCACATTCCCGCACCACCGAGCTTCATGTAAGTATCTAATTAGAATGTACTTGTATATAGATTTTAATTATTCTATTAAAATAAAATTAATATTTTATTTTGTTTAATTTCAGAACAAGTTCAGAACTGCTCTCGATGAGGCTCAGACACAAGCGGCACCTACTTCGGAGAACCCTACACCTACCCCTATTGATGAGGACCGTTTCTATATTGATTTGGCAGGAATCAATAGGGGCAAGATACTATGGTTGGGAGGATACAGTAAGGTTGTCCGTCAGACCCACCGCCGGACCTCATCATCATATTCAATGTCCTCTCAGCCAAATATCAATCTGCAGCATGAAGTGATCGAGTTGAAGGACAAGGTGTCCAAGCAAGAGAGGAAAGAAAGGAAGATGCAAGCTTGGTTGACTCTAGTTTCCGAGCAGACCGTCATTCCACTTCCGGAGGACTCGGATGATGAGGCAAATGCCGGTGTGGGTCGTGGTGCAGGTAGTGGTCCCGGTGTGGGTGCATCTCCTCGTGCGAATGAGGGTGACGACGGTGGAGATCTTGAAGGATGGGACGATTTTAATTCTAACGGGTAGTTAATTTATATGTTGAACACTTCTTCTTTTTTTAATTGAATATTAAGTATTTTAATTTTATGTTAATATATTTTGAATGCTTATTATTGTATGTTTAATTACATCAAAGTTAATTTTTAAAATCAAATTTTAGTAATTTATAATATTAAAAATTGTGACTAATTTGGTGTAATATACAATTAATTGAATAAAAATGAACAAATTAAAATTTTGGTATTGTAAATTATTAAATTTATAACATTACATTATTATGGTTGAAATATATAAATATTTAAATTAAGTATCAAAGGATTAATTTGATGAATTTAAAAAAAAAAAACGAGACACAATTTGGAATTATATACTATTAATTGAAAAAAGACGAATAAAATAAAAAAAATTAGTAATGTAAATTATTAAATTTATAACATTTTTTAAAATTTATTGAAATATATATACATTAATAAATTAGACACAAAAAAGGAATTAATTTGATGATTTTTTAAAAAACGTGACTTAATTTGGAGTTATATACAATTAGTTGCACAAAACTAAACAAAATGAGCAAGTGTCCGAGTAGAACAACCACCTCTGAGATGCCCAGAGGTCGCGAGTTCGATTCCTTGCAGACACGAATTTGCAAGATTTATTCTGAGCTAAATAAGGCTCATATACAAAATGTGATGATATGGTTAAGATGCTGGGTTCGTGGCCAAGTAGTTCGAGCCCAACCAGCCCCTCGAAAGGGTCTGGGTTCGAACCACATTGGCCACATTTTTTTTGCTACGTAAAAAGCTAGCGACCGCCATTAGCGGTCGCAAAATATAAAATAAAATTTCATATTTAAATATTCGAAATATTTTGCGACCGCTAAAAGCGGTAGTTAAATTTGTATTTAGCGATCGCTAATGGCGGTCGCAAAAGACAGCCTCAGTTTATAATTTTTATTTTAGCGACCGCTATGAGCGGTCGCAAAATTACAAAATTACGACCGCTTTTGGCGGTCAATAATCTACCAAACCAAACCGGGTCAATACCCGGAAATTTTTGCGGTCGCAAAAAATTTGCGACTACTGTTTTTGCGACCGCCATAAGCGATCGCTAAATGAATTTTGCGACCGTTTTGCGGTCGCTATAACGGTCGCTAATCGCCGCGTTTTTTGTAGTGTATGACTGGAATGTAATAAGTTCATAAAATGAAATTTTATTCAATACATGAGATCCCTCATACATATTTTTGTCTGTTTATATATATGTAATATATATATATATATATATATATATCATAAAATTAAAACACAAATTAAGACAGTTTTTTAATTGCATCATAAGGATTTTTGGTAAATGTAACATGCATGTATTTGTACATCAAGTGCATCATTGAATTTAGAAAAAGGTGTAACACCTTAAACTGGTGCCCGAATTATTTTTGGGTTCAAATAATCCTTAAACTTTTATTCTAGGAATAAATAGGCTTTTAAAGTATCTAATAGTATTAAAAAAGACCTTTTTTAAAATAAATAAATAAAAATACATTTTACCAAATTTAAAAGCTAAATTATAATTTTTTTATTTGTATACAACTAAATTTGACATTAATTTTTTTTATCAATTAATAATCGTGTTTCTAGAAAAAAAAATACTTCCAATAGAGATATAATTTTTTGGCATGATATAATGAAATACAATTTTATTATATTTTTTTATTTTAAATTTGAAAAAAAGTCACTTTTATGAACGTCAAAAATAAATTTATACAATATTTTTCAACTAATTTAATTAAAATACTAAATTAGAAAAAATTAATAAAGACAATTGAAGAATTTAATCTATTAGAAGTGTTTTATTTTTTAAGAAACATAATTATTAATTTATAAATAATACTAAATTTTAAAAAATGATTACAATATATGGTGGTATATACAAATAAAAAATTATTATAATTTTTAGAATAGTCGAAGTACATTTTTATTTAATTTTAAGAAGAAAATAATTTATTTACCAATAATTACTTGAATTATTTGATCAAATTAAAAATTTAAAGTACTCCATTGTTCCTAAAATAAAATTGTAAGGGCTCATTTGCACTAAAATATAATTCAGGGTCCTAGTTGTACATAGAACAATAATTTAGGCTCCTGGTTGAATTTTTGTCTCTTGAATTTATATATATTTAAAAGAAATTGTTTAATTAATGTTACTCATTATTTTCAACAAAAATATAATTATTTTACTAAAATATATCAATTTTGTAGACTGCAGAGTTACACAGTAGTCATAATCAGTTAATTTTTTCGTTTGGGATTGTTTGTTATGCTTTAAAATGTTAGTCTCAAGATTATTTCCACACTTATTTAATTGGAATGTCTTAGTATTACTTGAAAACTTTAAAAAAAATGATTTATATACAAATAGTAATATTTAAGGTAACAAAAACGTCTTATTCACAACTCAGTAATAGTAAGTAATTTATTATATTTTTATAATTTACATTAAATTTAATAAGTTTATTGTATTATCATGATGTTAGAAAAGGAAGACATCAAAATCTTTATGATGTGGATCCATTAATTATTGACGCACTCATCTAAATCATTACATATATATAAATTTTAATGCAATTGTAAATTGTGATCGCCATCATCAATTCATCATAGTGAAACGATTTGAAAGCAAACAAAGCTAAAAAACATGAAAAAAAAAAAGAAAAGAAAAGAAAAAAGCTTGTTTATGTGGGGGTGAATATAGGTATCTATTTGGACCACCAAACCAACACACAATAGTCAAAATCCATGAGATATAACCATTGTTTTTTAAAACCGGTTGAACCGGTCGGACCGTGAACCGGCCATAGAACCGGTCCGATTGCCCCATGAAAACCGTTTTTACGGTTCATGATGTTAATTATTTTTTTAGCAACCACTGCTACGCTGGCTCCATTTGGATGGATGGATTTAAAATCCGTGGATTTCACACACAAATAACCACTATTTCTAAGTAAGCCAGATGAATTTACAAATACTTAGATTTGAATTTATATTCAAAATGGAGGAATTCTAACCAGGTGGGTTAGCTCACCTGGCCACCGGGCTCCTCACTTGAGTGGGTGACCCGGGTTCGATTCCCTCTGGGAACAAATTGGGAGATGGGAAATATAAGGTTGGCTATGAGTTTATTCTTGGAGTGTTTAGAGACTTGATGTAACTAACTTACTAACAACTAAAAAAATGGAGGAATTCTAAATCCTTATCAAAATCATGTCATTTGAGAAATTCTTCATCTTCCTTTTCATCTCTACTTTTTCCCTTCTCTTCCATCTCTTTACAATTCGTAATTTGAAATATATCTTTTTATATGTATTTTTTTTAAATCCATTCATTTTTAAATACATTCATCCAAATGGAGCCTTATATAATTTAGAATCAATCTCAATTTTATCATAAATTTCAATAATTTATATGCGTTTAAATGGTGGCATGATAATTTCAGCAACACATTGAATATTTTTATTATCCTCTCTGAGACACATATAGGGAGATATTGGATTCAAGCACTAACACACTCTCATGCGTCGAAATATATTTACTGAAAAATGTAAATTGTATATCAAATTGAAACAATTAAAAAAATCATGAATTTACATAAATATATCAAGAAATAATGTCAATTTAAGCCTTAAAAGTTGATAAAACTATCAATTCAGGGCTTTAAAAAAATCTATCGATTCAAGACCAAAAAGATAGATATCTATTAATCCGGAACTTGAAAGATGAAATCTATCGGTTTAGGACTAAAAAATGTTGGGTCATGTTTGGCATCATATAATTTATATTTCTATATTATTATTATTATTTTCTTTTTTCTTTTTTTCAATTATGTAAAATTTATATATCTTTTATTTTCCTTGGAATTTTGATTTATAAAAACAGAAACTATAAGGGTCAAACTTGGCCTCAAAATGTGTAAGCTCAATAATTTTTATCTTTCAAGTCTCGAATTGATAGTTTTTTAAGCATTTAGGCCCTGAATCGATAGAAAAAAAAAAAATAGCCCCAAAATCAATAATTTTATTATCTTTAAAATTTTCTATTAATTAAACTTTTACATGTAAAAAATCATGATTATATTGAGATTGAGCATAAAAGTTGTGAACTAATATAAAATTAATCCTATTGATTAATTTGATTGTTACAAATTGACCATGACTTATTTTCTTTTTTTTAAAATTTTTTTACAGAGAGAGTTTGGTGAAGGGGCCAAGACGCAATTAATTGAAGCTGAGCCTGATAGGAAATACTGGAAAAGGATTTGCGAAGATTTTCTTAAAGGGGGTTGGAGCACTCAGGCACCAATACCAGCATACATCTTGTTATAGATTTTACTGTATCTTATGTAAAAAAAAATTAACTTATGTAGATCTGACAATATTTAATTGTACATAAATAATAAAATTTAATATAAATTAAAAAGGGGGGAATATACAATTTTGTCCTATAAATTTAGTTGACTTTGATTTTTGTCCTCTTAAGTTTTAAATTTTTGTTTTCGTCCTTTAACTTACCAAAAATTATGGTTTTCATCCTCTTAAGTTTTGAATTTTTGTTTTCGTCCTTTAACTTACCAAAAATTATGTTTTTCGTCTTCCAACCGCCTAAGATCAATCACACAACCGGTAATGCACACGTAGATCATTTTTTTCTATTTTTTAAGCGAAATACTAACGTGAGGGTATTTAGAGGGAATTAGGTCTTGATGGATAAAATACAAGATTAACCGTAAATTCACTCCCAAATTAAAACCCTAGTCGATCAAATATGGGCATGCCCCGCTTGAGAGAATTAGGAAAAAAAAGAACAAAGATCCCTAAATAAAAATATCCAAAAGCCTAAATTCTTTGAGCGCATACTCACTTTATAGAAAGAAAGAGCCTAAAGTCTTCAAGAAATTCGTATGAATCAACGAGTTTCGAGCGCAATATTAAGTGTCATTGTGGTTTCGTTGCACGGTTTGTACATCATATTCAAAAATAAATTCGGACAAAAGATTCTATGGATGTAAATATTAGACGGTATTTGGGAGGGAATTTACGGTTAAAAGTGTATTTGTCAAGACCTAATTCCCTCCAAATACCCCCATATTAGTATTTTTGTTTAAAAAAAGAAAGCAAAAATGGATTCACATGTGTATTACCGGTTGTATGACTAGTTATAGGCGGTTGGAGGACGAAAACCATAATTTTTGGTCAGTTAAAGGACGAAAACTAAAATTCAAAATTTAAGAGGACGAAAACCATAATTTTTGGTAAGTTAAAGGACGAAAACAAAAATTCAAAATTTAAGAGGACGAAAACCAAAATTGTGTATTTTTCCAATTAAAAATGAATTGATTAGGATTGATATTTGATTGATTCATTTCCTAATTATCTTAGGAATTAATTAAATAATATCCCTTCATCTCGAAGAAATTTGCATCCTACGGGGATGATACATTTTTTAAGAAATACTCTCTCTGTTTCACTATATGTTTTTCATTTCGCCATTTTCATCTTTTTCACTATATGTTTTCTATTTATTTATTTTTTTACTTTTTCAACAATTATTATTATTATTTTTCATTAGTGCAATATTGCATTTAAATTTTTGTAAAAAAGTGAGTATCATTTAGGTACACCCCATGAGCATTTAACAGATACATAATTAATATTGTTCGATGAAAATGATATTGATTACTAATACATTTAGTAAAATAACTAAATATTATGGTGAAAGTATCTCAAATCTTTGAATTGAAGCATGATTAAGTGTTTAAGGTCAAAGAAAAAATGAGCTTAATATTTTGAAGTTTGAAAGGTCATTAGTGAGTGATTAAATAACTGAAAGATAGTTAACTAACTCTCAAATTTTAATTTTTTGATGCACACTTTTAAAGAGTCATAACTTGAAATTTGTTTTAATTAATTTTTACTAGAATGTGTAGCTGTCATAATAGACTATCAGTCGAGTCTAAAAACCACTCGAGGGATGTTTTGCTTATTATAAATTTAGCTTCTAAGTTAACTAGATGTTAGCATTCAATATTTAATTTCAGTTTTTAGTTTGTGAGAATGTATGAAAGATTAATTTATAGGGAAAAGTACAAAATGGTTCAATAAATTGATAAAAATATATAAATATTTTAAACCAATTTGTAAATATAGTGATTTTTTTGAACCAGCATGTAAAGTACCCTAATTTATATTGATAACCTTATATAGTCAGTCAACCTTATATCTTCCTCCTATTCGTTCCAAGAGAAAATTGAATCCGGGTCACTCATTAAAGTGAGGAGCCCGGTGGCCAGGTGAGTTAGCTCAACTGGTTTAAAATATTTTAATTTAATATAATTTCAAGTTGTGTATAAAAATTTGGAAGTAAATTTGATCGTACCCAATACTCATAATATTTTATCATTATTTTATAATCGGTCTCACGCAAAATTCATTTGGTAGAAAAATAGAAGCTGGAGGAAAGAAGAGAAAACCAAAAAATTGGTAAAATGGGTACTGGTCATAACCCTTTTATTTTTATTATTATTATTATAACTTTCTATTTTATGTATATATTAATTCTAATATTCTATTATTAAAGTCTAAAGAGATATAATCCAGCCCCAGGTTTCTTTCTGTTCTCATATTCTATTATTTTAAATTTTAAGTAGAATTTTGAATTGTTTATGACACTATTAGGTTTTTAAATTGTTTTACATTTGTCTATAGCTCAATCGTATTCATTTTAATATGAAACATTATAAATATAATTTTAAATTTTTATAAGCGTATTTATATTATTTTTTAATATTACACATGAAATATTGAATAAAAATATGCAAAGAAAAACTTGTACGAATTCGAATTCACAGTAAATTCAATTTAGTCAATTGTCACTGTTATGTTTACACACTTCATACATATTTTATAACAGTAATAAAATATATTAATAAAAATAATACAAATTCATATAAACTCGCGTTACTCAAATAAGCAAAGGTCGTTTAACCGTTGGACAGGAAAACAGTTATGTTGTCAATTTTCAAGTGATATTTTGTAGAATGAACTCTCAAATCAATTTCAAAAAGCTTTCTACCAACAGTATAAGAAAAACCATATTAATCCTACATAATGAAGTATTGCACTGACACTTCTTGCAAAAAGATAGGCCACAAAGTTGTTAGTAGTTCTATACACAAAGGCTGCAATACAGAAATACAAGGGCAAAAAAGGAGGCTTTTCTTTTCTTTTAATTCCAAAATCTGGTTACTTTCAATTAAACTGTAGTTTTTCAACAACACACAATGAGGATACCTGAACAATTTACAGACAAGGATGAGGCATCTCCATTTTGACAACACCAGTTATGTAACAAATTAGCTGTAGTTCTTGTACCTCGCTCTTCCTATACCGCGTCCACTGAGGATACACGAAAAGTTTATGTGGGTAATTTGGGATACACGAAAACCTATCTTTACGGAACAATTCAGCTGCAGTTCCTTTGGTTTCTCCTATACTGAGCTCAATGACAATAGTACATATACAACACAACATAGATGATCACTCGAATATTGCCATGAAATTAGTTTGTAGCTATTCCTGACGTTTGTTTTGATGTCCTTTGTCTTTTGGGACCCCATGATACCTTTAAATCCATTTGTTTAGTCTTTGGGGCAAACACGATCTTCTTTCTCATTCCAAGATAGCCACGACAGTTTGGAGCTCCACAATGACATGGAACCTGCGGCCCGAACTGTACAAAACTGCAGGACAGAAAGACATGTTCTTAATATGCATCTACTCTATATCGACATAACCTTCAAAAGAACCAGTTTTATATTTCAACCAGAAAGCAGGGCGAGTTTTGTGAGAGCAAATGAGCTTTTACAACTTCTATCATATATCATTAGTATCATTACTTTGAAGATTTTGCGTCACCAATAGCTTCTAGACACGTTAATGTCTTTCATTTATCCTGCTGTAATATGACCTATATACTCAATAAATCATCCTTGTTCCTCACTCATCACCACATAACAGGCTGTTGAACTGCATGCAAATCTTAGTACAGTAGATTGCAAGGTGTTCAATATGTCTAAACAGGATGGAATAGCTTCAGTTTGAAGCTATAAACTCCAGCATTGCTCATTACTGAATAATCAAGTAAAGCTTCTACAATTATTTTCGTTATGATATGTTCACACATGTTCCTCCTTACTTTCTCCCAAAATTTTCTTATTTTTTCTTCATCACAAACTATTCATTTACTTTGACAAGTCTTGTGCATTACAAAAAATTTAAAATCCAGATTACATGAGTTAGGTTTTGCTCTTATTTTTTCATAATCACAAATTCAAACTATTCATTTACTTTGA
The DNA here is from genome assembly GCA_026898435.1 of Prunella vulgaris. Taxonomy (NCBI): domain Eukaryota; kingdom Viridiplantae; phylum Streptophyta; class Magnoliopsida; order Lamiales; family Lamiaceae; genus Prunella; species Prunella vulgaris. The sequence goes on from JAPKLY010000197.1 coordinate 526,547, forward strand.
TAAGTCTTATGCATTACAAAAAATTTAAAATCCAAATTACATGAGTTAGGTTTTGCTCAAGAGCATGGTCAAAAACACCACTGGGGTGAGGCAATGCCTTGAAATTATAGGAATTATTTGTATTTGTGCCTGCAAACTCTTTACTTGCTGTTTTCTATGTGATTTTTTCCCTATATGGGTTGTGTCATGTGTTTGTTGCATATTTCATGTAACAATCAAAGTCACTGAGAAAATTAGCTAACATATTTTTAAACTTCTAATCTAAAAAAATCTATTTGTTACTTATTCATGGGATTCTTTTTTTTATTTATTTACTTTTAACGTATCACAAAGAAAACGACGTCGTTTTGGTCATCATATGTTGAAAAAAAATAAAGGCAGGTAAAACAGCGTTTTGCCACTTAGACCGCCCAACTTGAGAAAGATTTAAGTACAATGTGTTTTAGAACTTCTAATCTAATCAAATCTATATTATAACGTATTTTATTGGATTTCTTTTACATTTTATCACAAAGCAAACGGCGTCGTTTTGGTCACCATGTGTTTAAAAAAAATATAGGTTGGCCAGGCAGCATCTTGCCACCTGGACCGCCAGGCTCCACCTTGTCCCGCCTGGACGAGACAGCACATCAGCGCCTTTTGGAAAACCGATTCTCCCTATTCTTTAAAGAAAGAGTCGTGCAAATCTTGAAGTCATTATTGAATTCATTATCAAGCTGGTAAGCATCAAAACCATCTTCCTTTTTCATTTTCATACTTAAATAGAATAGAGATACGACGCCAAAAGCATGCATGATTTTATATCAGTTAACTGATCCAAAAGTAGAAATTTAGAAAGCAGCAGAACAGCAAATGTTCATACCGGTAATCATAGGTAAGTGGTTCTCCAACCTCAATGGATCTAGAAGCAAAGACGCCAACACGTGTCTCCCCTTCGACCTGCCTAGAATACAGAGAAAATCTACTATTAACTTAATAAGTCTTAAAACAGGGTTAATTCCACTATATCCGTTTGCAAACCACTTAAACAAGAAGGCTCAATTGAATAAAACAGTTGATCAACAGAAAGCAACAATGGAAACAGAGGAATTGCAAAAAGTTGAAAAGTTGAGTATATTGATGAGAAAAAAATAGTCAAAACTATATGATTAAGATAGGACTTTAAGCTCTGACGGTGACATTGCCTATTATTTGGAATATCAGATGATCCTACCAAACCATTGAACTTAAATGACAAGGAAAATTACTATCTTTGGTGAGGAATCATAAAATAATATTTACCACTTTTCCAGTTTACAATTAGGTGCGCAACTGTGATTTAGAAATCGAGAAGCATTTCCCTTGAAGGTCGCATCAATCACAAAGTCCTTCGTGATTTCACACATATAGAAGTTTGTAGCATCCTGGTCTTTCATGTCCCACAGCCTTCTTTCACACAAGACATCATCAATTACTGTAAATGAAAGCACATAATTAGCTAGTTTGTAATTTGTAAAAGCTTTACCACATAAAGAAAATAGCAGCTTTCAAAAAAAAAAAAAAACTATTTGGCATTGATAAATTCCATGGATAACTGAAAAGACCAACACTTGGACATTTCCATCAATAATGATTTGTATAAAGTGGGAGAAGGTATATTTAACAATGTGCAGATCTAAAGGATCAAGAAGTAATCATGATATATGATACATTTACTTTTAAATTCAATGGATGGCATTTTGCAAAAGTTATACATTAAATGGACTCGACAAATAGATAGATACAAATACATGTTAGCGCAATAAGTTAAAATTCATTTCAGGGTAAAATATCTGTCATAAGCTGAAAAGTGACCATATAAAACAATTCTTTCCTTGTGTTAAATTCTTAGCAGTTAATAAAGCTAAAGCTAAAGCTCAGTGGTATCACTTACTATTCTCGTTTTAGGCACCGTTCAAGTTTGTTACATTATTCTACATTGCACCTAAATCAACTTAGCAAGAGAACGACTAAGCGGACGGAGGTGAATGGAGCAAACACAGAAAATCATGTGTAAGCCATAAATGTGAATAAGAGAGCAAATGAAGCAATCTTATTTGGATTTTGAAAGAACTTACCTTCTCCAACATATTCTACAACAAAATCTCCTTTACTGATTGGTTCAGCAGCCACTACGCCCCAACCGCAAAGCGCTGTCTAGTAAGCAATTAAGCACCATACAAAGTGTGTTTAATATTTGAGAGTCCAAAGCCAAAACGAAGCGTTAAGAGGGAAAGAAAAATTACCTTGACTATCTGAATTTTCTTCACTTTTTGAAAGGGCCTGTTTGTACATTCTTTGGAGCAACGGCAGGCTTTTGTGCAGCTGATGCACTGAAACCTGTTGCGCAGAGATAACGAGCAAAAGCAAATATTTTTTTGCTGGTTATGCAACTTAGCTTTAGGAAACTTAGTGTATGAATCAATTTGCTCAACAATAAAAAGTTTAGCTATGTGAGGACAACATAACCTGCATTCACAACCATCAGAGCATTGAGTAGAACTGCAGTTTGTGCATCCATTATCAGTACCAATGCTATTACGCTTTTTCTTGACAAGATAAAAGTCTAATTTAGTTAAGTTTTATATAAGAATATGTCCCTACGCCTATTATCTAAAACTCATTAATCACTGAATCAGCTTAAAGAATAGTTGATTAGCATCGGTCATCGTTCAAATAAATTGCTCAATATTATCAAAATCATAAAATTGACTTGCTTAGTGACAGTTGAAAGATATTTCAATCTAGGCAGTTAGTAAGAAGGCGATTTTCAAAGGATACTCCGCCTGATGTGAACATATGGATGTGGCTCCAACTTAGTTTCTGTCTGGTCTTTCCAATTTATGTCGATTTTGAACTCCTCCTCAATATATGGAAGAGGCAAGGCAGAGAATATATCCTAAAAAGTCCAAAAAAGTAACCAAAAGACTTAGTAAAGAAGCAGATAAAAGTCATTTAATGATCCAAGCAAATTTCCGAGTGGCTTAAATTTTAGATTCATAACAATGACTTTTTAGAAACTATGCGAAAATTTGTTTCATCTATATCTACAAGGAAAAAGAATAAATAATCAAATCCTAACCTCTATAGTATTTGCAGGAACTTTGTGCTGCAAAGACAAAGAAATGGAGATCCTGTCAGCCAGCATAATCAGAGAACATAATTACAAGCAATAGAGCTACAGAAATGCAAACATATTCTCCTTTTTAAGCTATTCAATATTCTTGGATGTTTATTTTGATGTCACCCAATAAAATAACCTCTCAATATATGCATGAAAATGGGGAAAAAAAAAAGATGGCAGTATTCTGCATTCCACATCTTTGAAAGGAACAAAGGATAAACAAAATGAAAGCTAAAAGAGAATAGTCAATGGAAAAAGCTAGATAATCTGAAATTATATAATATTGTAACATGCAGTAGAGGAGACTAAAATTTGTTGAGTGGGACTCTGCAACTCCATCAACTAAAAAGAGTTTCATAACATTTATAATATACGAGTAATAAGAGTAAAATTTTAACTATGGACCAAGCTATTGCCAATTCTCCAGAGAACTACAATCTTAACAATACTGTGGAATAGTTTGCAGTGGCAGCAGTCGGCACAGAAATGTTGAACAGCCTTAACAGCGAAGTTTATTAAGAATCCGATTTTCGTTTAATGAAATTTCATAGCATGGCCCAAAAGATTCTCATTATAAATTACAACCAAAATGGAAAAACTTAGAGAAGAAGAGGTCTATAAGGCTGGTCCTTCTGGCTCTGGTAGCCATTTGTAGTATATTAAAGAAGCTGTTAGTGGTGTTACGAGTAACAGCATCGAATGAATATTGTGAGTATCTCAGATTTTTCATTTCCTGGCATACTTCAGCTGATGTATGCAGTTATGATGAATAATGGATTAAAACGGGGTGTTGATTCTAGAGCAATGAAAATTGTATAGTAAATCCAGGAAAGTTGTTGGTGAACAGGGAAAAAGATAGACCTTCTCCAGACCAGAATCAGTAAGATCAGTGTGCTTCCAACAAACTGCTTCCCCTGGCCGATTACATAAATAAACGACATGCTCTGGAAATGGGGCACATTTATCATGACATGCTATAGGACATCTTATGCATCTCCATAAACGATGTTTTTGCTTACACAAAAAACATGCCTGATCACAAAAGAGATGAAAGAAATATGAGCCATCATGATACACACTGCAAACAGCAAATACTTACCTGAAGAATGAGGTTGCAAGAATTAGGAAGTTCAGAACATCTACTACTAACAATATAATGTGCAACGAAGCTTTGATACACTATATATTGAAGCTTTGATACACTTCTACTTCAAAGTTGATAAACATAAAAGGAGTTACTGGAAACCAAGCATGATTTAGTGCTAATTTAACTTGCGCACCTGACAGTTACACGTTAATAAGAAAGGAGATGAAAGACAATCACTATAACATAGTACACTTTTCTTAATATCTGCTTGTCCGTTTCAAATATAAATAAAAATTCAACATAAGGAATTTATCCAGCCAAATTTTGTGAGAGGGGTCAATTTGGCATTGTTGGAAAATTTTATAAGCTCAAGTCTATCTAATAATGGATTTGAAATAGTTAGTTATTAATAAGCTTACTAGGTCAACAATGGCATAGTTATCAGTAACAGTTTGCAATACTGACTAAAATAACTCCATGCACAAAGGAAAGACAATTCAATTAACTTTTAACTGAAACCTTCTGTAATTGAATCAACTAATCAAGAGTATGGACAGGCTCAACTTTAATCTGAGCTTAAGATATGAATGCTGCAAGCACAAGTAAAGTGAACGATTTTGCAATTGAGTTTGTCAAAACACATTTTTTAATGCAATGGTTCAGTTTACCATACATGTTGAGGGCACTTAAATTTCTTTTGCTTTGAAGATGAGAAACTGAGACTTTCTTTTGCACATGTTAGGTGAAAAACATTCCGACAACCATGAACAGAGCACAATATCTTCTCCTCAGGGTAGACATCTTTTTGGCAAGCACCACACTGAATCTGAAATGAAAAAAATCCACATATATTATTGAAAGCACGTAACAAAGAAAAGTACTCAAAGTAAACTTGCAATAGTAAACTGCAAAAATTATGTATTGCAGAGATTTCAACAATGCTTAGATTCTAAGATCTGTATGATGGTTGTCTAAAGACCGGGGAAGACTTTCAGCACTGTATTATATCAATAGATTTGAATAACAATAATAATAATGTCATGTTCATTATGATCAAAAAGCAAATGTACTAATCAACTAAAGCTTTGTCTTTACGTAAATACTTTAGTCTAAAACATAATTTCATTAAGATAGGCTTGCAGAAATTTAGTGCCTGCTTTTGGACATCATGGCAGCATATAAGCACTAAATTAGAGTGATTACATCAATATATCTACATGCAAACTTGCAAAGCAATAGACATGCTACACTACATTTTTCGGGGAAGAAGAAGAAGACTAAATAATCAGAGTTGCCCTCGTCAAAAAAGACTGAAATTTCACTGGTCAGCTAGACGGACCTATCCATTATGTAATCGAATTTAAGCTTAAAATGATATCAAATACCCAAAACAAGTATAACTTGTTGGAAGCAAAAACTTAGGAACCTCCTCTAAATCAATCACCCTAGCTGACAAAGTAAAAGAATTAAATTCCTGGTAACCAACTTAATAGAAGCAAACCAAACATTAAATTGCAGAACTGTAACATTGAAAGATTGCATTCCTGATATTACAAATTTAAAACAAATCTGCAACCCAGCCCCAAAGAGCAAACCGTAAATCATATAAGTACACAAGTGAGCAGAACTAGTAATGGAAATCCACCAATCCAGTATAAGAACAAACGAATATTTAGGATGACAATGGATAGCATATGCCTACACGACACATAGAAGACTAATCAAAACTAGCATCGCATAATCAACACATTGGGAGGAAATTACAGCCATCCTAAAACTTCAAGAAACAGCAAGTAGCAGAATTACCATTTTCGGGGCACCAACAAGAAAGGGAAAGGTACACTTGTATGCAGGAACCCCTTGCTCAATTTTCCTCTTAGCCCATTCTTGAACAAACTTTTGGGTGTTGGGCCCAGCTCCAGTGCATGGCTTCGAGGCCTTTCCAGCTCCTTCTCCCTCGCCACCGCCCTCATTAAATAGAAGCTGTCGCTCGGAAAACGACCCGAAATCTTTATTCGGGTCGGATTCTGGTGCCGGACTCATTCCTCTGAATTCGACATCGTCATTGGACTCCGACAATTGGGGGTCCGGCTTCAACGCATCCCGGGCGGATTCTCCGGCAACAATCGGATTGATTTCTGGGTCCAGCGTGGTTTCGCTGAGAAGGGGCTTGAGCTCGAGTAGAGGTGAAGCGGCGGAGTTGAGGAGATTGCTGAGGCATGGCATCTTTCCCCTTCGCAGAGAAAGTAGAGCTGCGGAGATACCCAGAAAAAGAGTATGCGTTACATTACGCAGGCAAAGTTGGATTTATGTGGTGGGGGTGGGGTGGGGTGGGAGGGGGGTGAGGGTCGGGTCTGGTCTTTGGTGGAATGAGGTGGTACCTCAGCTGTGGTTTGGGCGGGAAACATGAATTTGGTGCAATTGAAAGATTTGGAAATATTCTCAAAATTCCACCTCTAAATATATAGCTTCTTTTAGTAGTTTGCATTTATTTATGAGCCAATTCAAATGTATATTAGATAATTGTTTTCACTCAATACTTATAAGGGCTTTTCTACGGTCAGGAAGGGGTTTCGTCCTTCCTGACGTCAGTAAACCAATAGAATTTTGACAAATAATATTACATCGCCCTAGGCGACATAGTTTCGCCACAAGCCAAAAAAATAACTTTTAAAAATTAGAAAATAAAAATTACTGAAATAACCTTTTATAATTTTTTAAAAGTTTTTTTTTTTTTAAAGTTTTTTTAATTAAAATATTATTATATCTTAATATATTTTAATCAAATTAAAATTTATGTTTTCAAAATTAATTCTTAGACCCATTGCGACAGGGCCGGCCCGGCCCGAGCCCAAGTGGCCCGACGGGCCAAGCGGGCCGGGCTAAATAGGCCCGGTTCTTTTCGGGCCTGTATTTTTTGGGCCTAACCCAGCCCACTAGGCCTGTCGGGCCACTCGGGCTCAGGCCGGGCCGGGCCCGATCTCAATGGGTGTAAGAATTAATTTTGAAAATATAAATTTTAATTTGATTAAAATATATTAAGATATAATAATATTTTAATTAAAAGGATAATTTGGTAATTTTAATTTTATTTAATAGTATTAATTAATTTTTTTAACAGTGCGATCGCCTTATGCATAGTGCAATCGCCCTAGTGCAAAGTGCAATCACTTCAAAATAATATTGTACGTTAGATCATGAATCTAACGGTATTTAGGGGGTTTACTGACGTCAGGAAGGGCGAAGCCTTCCTGATCATAGAAAGACCCTACTTACAATTATGAGTAAATTTCTTATAAATTTTATTTAAATTATAACTGTTTAGTAAAAATAAAATAAAATATTTAAAAATGATAAAAACTTATATACAAATTTCTACCATACAAATATTCATTTTTTAAAATTTCGCGAGTCTAAACCGAGTCGGGTCGAATTTGGACATTTTTTTCCAAAATTCGCGCAACTTGTATTTTCAATTTTATTCGCTCACAGGTATGTTACAATTTGGACAAATTCATGTTACTTTATGGCAAAATGTGTGTTACAATTAGACTAAATGTTATTTTTTACACATTCATTTGTTTTTGTAGAAATAAATATTTTTCATACAGTATGTGTTACATTGTATATGTTACACATATTTGTTCTTAACAAAAATACAATTTATCTTATAGTAACACATGTTTTTTCATTTAAGGAGCAAATATGTGCTAGTGTTAATGCAAATGTGTGTTATAATTAGAGTAAATGTGTGTTACTGCAAATGTGTGTTACAATTAGAGTAAATGTATGTTACAATAAGAGTAAATGTGTGTTACTGTTACAAACATTTATTTGTCCTTAGAAAAATATATATTGTACTTTATATAGCATATATAAGGTATTAAAAGATGTATTAGTACATGAACAACATACTATCAAAATAAATCAACAAAGAGAATAAAAAATAAATTAAGTAACGTATATTTATGGAAAAATATATATTTTTGTCCTATAAATTTCGTTAACTTTAGTTTTCGTCCTCTTAAGTTTTGAATTTTCGTTTTCGTCCTTTAACTTAACAAAAATTATGGTTTTCGTCCTTTTAAGTTTTGAATTTTTGTTTTCGTCCTTTAACTTACAAAAAATTATGGTTTTCGTCCTCCAACCGCCTATAACTAGTCACACAACTTCTAATACGTACACACGTAGATCAATTTTTTCTATTTGTTTAAGAAAAATACTGACGTGGAGGTATTTAGAGGAAATTAGGTCTTGATGGATAAAATACAGGATTAACCGTAACTTCTCTCCCAAATCAAAACTCTAGTCGATCAAATCTAGGCATGGGGGCTTGAGAGAATTAGGGAAAAAGGAACAAAGATCCACAAATCAAAACATCCAAAAGCCTAAATTCTTTTGAGCGCATACTCACTGTACGGAAAGAAAAAGGATGTCTTCAAGAAATTCGTATAAATCAACGAGTTTCGAGTGCAATATTAAGTGTCATTGTGGTTTCGTTGCCAGTTTGCACATCATATTCAAAAATGAATCCGGACAAAAGATTCTACGAATGTAAGTATTGGACAGTATTTGGGAGGGAATTTACGGTTAAAAGTGTATTTTGTCAAGACCCAATTTCGTCCAATTACCCCCACGTTAGTATTTTGTTTAAAAAAAAAATGGATTCACATGTGTATTACCGGTTGTATGACTGGTTATAGGCAGTTGGAGGACGAAAACCATAATTTTTGGTAAATTAAAGGATGAAAACAAAAATTCAAAACTTAAGAGGACGGAAATCATAATTTTTGGTAAGTTAAAGGACGAAAACAAAAATTCAAAATTTAAGAGGATGAAAACCAAAGTCAACAAAATCAATAGGACAAAAATGTGTATTTTTCCAATATTTATTTTTGCAAAAATACATATTTTCCTTATAGTAACTTGAAAAGTATAAAAAAATAATTTTTTAAGAATTTGTAACACAGATTTTACCTATTAGTAACACGCATTTGCCCAAATTGTAACATACATGGGAGGGAAAAAACTTAGAAGAATTAAAAAAAAAAATTCAAATCCGACCCGACCCGGTTTAGACCCACGAATTTTTTAAAAATTAATATTTTTACAGTAAAAATTTATACACAAGTATTGCTCTTTAAAAATATATTTGAACTAAGCAATATATACATAACTAAAATTTTATTTATTTATGAGTTTATTCTATACAACTAATGCATGACATCTTCCCACTGTATTTTAATGTGTTGTACATTTCAAGATCAGTGTAGGAATCTTTGTGTTAATTTGTTGTGGGGAGGAGGCTCTTGTGTGCAATGTAATTGAATTTTGTATTTTATTTTGGTGGAGTAGTTTTTTGTACTTCAAGCAATGAAATCTTTTTTCTTCAAAAATAATTTAAAAATAAGAGTAAGACTTAGTGTGAGATTGTCTCCTATTATAAGACTTCAACTCTTTAATAAAATATTATCACTTTTAAAAAATAATAAAATTTTAATAAAAAATGATAATATTTTTATTAGAAGTGACTATCACTTTTTATTCAAATTTTATTATTTTTTAATTAATAAATGGTAGATCTCATGTCATGTCATGTCATGGTTTCATATATATTTTTTTTTTAAAGAATAATAATTAAGCAATTTCCACACGCATTGCCAACATTTGTATTGAACAAAAAAATTGAATCAAAATTTGAAGGGGTGAAACGCAACGAATAATAAAAGAGGTCATTTAGTCTAATAAATTATACTCTCTTCGTCCAGTAAAATGTGTATTTTCTTTGCACGTGGTTTAATGCAATATGTCAAAGGATATTCTGGGGTATTGTGAGGTCCGTTTGTTGAAATTTAGATATACTAACCTCAAGTTCGTAGCAGCGAAAGACATCGTTCACCAACAACGAACTAGATCGAATTGACTGCATACTAAAAATAAATATTATTACATCTAAATAAATTGAGAAACCTTACAGTATTCGTATGCCGGATTCCTCTACTATGATATCCAAATAATCCTCGTCTATGAATCTGCAATCTAATCGCTAATATGGGATTTTCCAGTGGAGTTTGCTAAGAAAAACTCACACTTGAAATATATGGAGAAAATTAGGAATTTTTTACTTACAGTTTATGAATTTCATTACTCCTATATATATAGTAAAGTACATAATCTTTTAGATTTGATTATATCAAGATTTGCAATATCAAATAGAATCTTTACCATATAATTATATATAATAATATATGTAATATATTATTATTATTATTATTATATCTAATATATCATCTAATTTAATTAAATCTAATTTAATTAAATATTTATAATTCTATAATTCTCCATGAATTGAACATTTATGATCTAATCAAATATTTAATTTGACCAACTTAATTCGTAAACATGAATTACTTATTGTGTGACTCATAGGCCCTCATATGTCGAGCGATTAGTTAAACTAATGGTCTTAGTTGAACCCTAGACAATAAACCAGACAATCTCAACATATGAGGTACGTTGCGAGGATACAACAACATCATGTAATGTGAAACTCACAGTGATACAGTCCTTTCATTCACGGATACTCCGATGAAGTCTAGAACATGATAATATGTCTATTCTAATAACTTAATCAAGTTATCTCATTCTACTAATTGATCATATTATAACATTTGAACACTATTTCAAATGCGACGTGCATTGGCCAATGACTAACGATGCAATTAGTTATGAGAAGTCAAGTATTCTCTCCAAATCTATTTGAGGAATGAATTATATCTTGGCTCAACTGCCACACACATGTACATCATGATGTGCCCAACACATGTCATATCTACCCCATTCAGAGTGCAAGCGTCGGTCATGGTCAAAGCCCATCACTTCATACATGTCGTGTGTATTGACCTTAAGTCAGAGGACTATTACACTACTCCACAAACTAATAGTTCTCTAGACACGTAAATAGAGTACATCAAATGGTTTCTTGGTTGGGTATGCCAATACTCTTCAAAGTATTTGTGCATCCATCATGAGATACCTAGTATCTCGCAGTTGTGAGAATCACTACACCCTCTAAGGGTATGATACAGATCACACACCAATCTCAATCGCGTAATCGATATCCCATTCTCGATGATCATTGATTGAGGTTATTTTAAGAACTATGTCATAGTCATTTGAGTCTCACATCTCAATGACAATATTAGTTCATGGGAACACATATATGAATATATGCAAACAATCAGACATACTATTCTATAAGTGTATTGCTGAATATTATTGATCAAATCAATAATACATTAATGACTGAATATGATCAAGTATAATGTCCTCATAATGATTGTCTCTAGGACATATATATCTATATATATGTAGACTAACAATCTCCCACTTGGCCTAGAGCCAATCACATATATGTCTTACACTCAGACTCTCCAAGTGTCTAGTGTGTACATGGACATCTTAGTGAAAGGATTTACCAAGTTTATGAGAATTCAATCAATTTTATTTCTCCTCTTGTTATGATCTCTCATATCAAATATTAGCGCATAAATACAAGCTTACTTTTGTTTATTAGATCTTGGTTCCTCTGCTTGTGCAATCGCACTAGTATTGTCCCAATAACACTTTATTTGACAACTGGTACTCGAAACTACCCCTAGTTCTTTCAAGAACTTTAAATCTAGACAACCTTATTCTTGGCTTCTGACACAACTTTGTATTTGGCTTCAGTTGTTGAATATGCGACAGTTTCTTGCGTGGAACTATTCCAGCTTACCGTTCTGTCATTGAGTGTAAATACATACATTGACCATGACTCATTGTCATCGCAGTCAATAATGGAAACTAGCATCAGTGGGCCCAGCTACTACTAGATTTGCTTATCCATCATAGACTAAGAATATTCTTTAGTTCATCTAAGATACTTTAGAATAATCTTAACAACAGTCTAGCAATTTTATCTGGATCATACTGATCTACTATTTGTACTGATGGGGTAGGCCATATCGAGCCTAAAGCAAGTCATGTCCAACTTGATTTTTGGATAGAGGACCTCTTTTAGTGTTCTCCACAGAAAGTGCATCAATATCTTTTATAGATGGATGTGACACTCTAAACATTCTGCTAGATCTATCTTTAATAAATCTCTATGCCAAGGATGTAACAAGCTCGCCCAAGTCCTTCATCATGAAGGTCTTTGACGATCAATCTTTCTTGAATTGCATTAGCGAAATAATATTTTAATATCAATATGTCATCTACATAAGTGATGATAAAATATCATTCCTTTTTGTTTCAAATAAACACATGGATCTTCCGTATTCTAGGTAAAGTCAAACAATTTGACAGCTTTTTCCAAACGGATATTCCAACTCTTAGAGGCTTGCATTAGTCCACAATTAGATCTCTACAGTTTGCATACCAGATTTGAATTTGACCGGAATATAAAATTTTAACTATGTCAAGCATTCTTGAGGTTTCCTCTAAAGAAAGTCATTTGATATCCATCAAATATCCTAATCACAATAATCAACTATTGCAAGTAAAATTTGAATAGACCTGATTTTACAACTAGTGCAAAGGTCTTGTCATAGTCATTTACTATGACCCTTTCCCACCAACCTAGCTTTGTAGGTTTATATTTTGTCATCTCTACTGAAGACCCATTTGCAGCCAATAAGTCTAATTCATTAAGGTAAATTCCACCAAGTCCTAGACTTTGATTAATATACATCGAGTCCGTATCAAATTTCATAGCTTTGTGCAACCTCTCAGAATTGATATCTAATATAATTTCAGAATAAGTCCTAGATTCGTCCTTGTCTAGGATTTTCACATCATCATATTTTTCCAAGAAACATTGAACGTGACAAGTGGATGACTAACCTTTTTGGACTTATGGAGCTACATTTGTGTAGGTTGTACATTATGGTCGTGAAGAGGCTCTTTTATGATGATCTAATCAACTGTTACAGAATTCTCAGGATCTACGTTATCTAGTGTTTCCTGAGCAAGAGATCGTTCATTCAGCCTATTTTGAGAATTTTTTATTTGCTATGATATAACAACTTGTATTTAGTACTATGAAAATTCCTTACTTGTTATGATATGGCAGCTTGTATTTAGTTCTATGAAAAATCATTATTTGATAGACATATTATAACGTATGTGATTTGAATGAATGTAATGTAAACCTGCATTTAATTATCTTAAATTAATTGTTGTCTAGGTATGAGATTCACAAGATAAATGATTTTGAAAGTTAATTTTTATTTTTCATCAAATAACATGTATGGTTGTGTTTATATATTTTAGGGATTAGTTATTTATGTTTTAATTTCAGATTTGTTGAAGTATCAAATGTTGATGATTTATGATTGAATATGTTAAAGCACAAAAATTTATAAATTCAAAATTCGAGCTCGAGCCAAGTTTAATTTTATAAGAAACAAGCTGAGCCTTTTTTATCGTTCAAAAAGCTTAACAAGCCGAGTTGAGCTCGAAATTTGAACGAACCGAGTTGAGCTCTATGTATTCAAACTTGCTTGGCTCATATAACAACACTAATTACTTCATAATTAATGGACAATTAAGTAAAATAAGTACTAATTAGAATTAAAAAAAATTTAAATATTTAGATAATTTATAGATAATTTTTAAATTTTTGCGTTCATAATAATTATCTGTAAAAATTTCAAAATTCTTAATTTTTTATAGATAATTTATAATTATCATAAACATAAAAATCTAAAAATTATCTAAACAAAATCAAGTCAAGCCAATCAATAAGCAATTGCCATGTGTACATTAGAAATGCCAACAAGCCAACCAAAAAAGAAGAAGAAGAAATATACATATATATATATATATCGTTCTCATTTCCATTTAACAATTTAAAATAAACGACCATTAAATTATAACAATATATACAATCTTTCTTAAAAGTTTACGACCGAGATTGTATTTCAAAAATTCTAATCAAGGAATAATTGAAGAACTGATTTCTCTATGTGTATGAAAATAAGAAGTATACTGCTTCCCACATCGATATATTTTCAAAAAAAGTTTGAGCAAAAGGCTATAAAAAATAAGGCCCATCACAAAATTAAGCATACCTTTCTCGGCCTTTTGACTAAGATCAAGTATAGTATCTGTTCTTATCAGTTTAATATCTGATATGTGGGCTAGTGGCCCACACGATATTAAATTAATTTTTTAAGGGGGAAAACCCACTAAGGTAGCTTGCTGCCTGGGTCTTTGAGTGTCGCTCATGCGTTGCACTACAATACGGGCCTGGCACACCCCACAAAATCTGAGTTCAATTTTTAAGGCCCGATTTGGAAGAGTACTTTTCAATGCTCAGTTATCTATTCTTTTCAAAAATCAGCTCATAATCTGGTAGGAAGTAGGGAACTCTTTCTTGTGTTGTAACTTATATTGACTTGCAAAAGTAGATGCACTCTATTATTAGTTATTATATACGAAAATGATAGTAAAAAATTATTGTATTTGGCAAAGGGCTAATCGAAAATGGTATATAAATAAATCATTCATTCAACATATTGTGACACAGAGGGGTATTAATGTTCTCATTCTCATTGAGGAATACAATTGTTGACAAATGACAACTATTCATCCAATATATTCGAGATGTATAAGAATATTTTTATTTCATTGAAGAATTTAAAATAGCGTTCTAATTCAATATATGTGGTTCAAAAATGAAGAAGTCGTGGAATCTTATTATACAGAAAGAGTGATTGAATTTTGCTAAATGAATCGAGCTTAAGCTCGACCCGAGTTTAATTTTATAAAAAATTAGTTGAGTCGAGCTGAGCCTTCTATTTGTTCGACAAGCTTAACGAGTCGAGTCGAGCCTAGCTTGAAATTTGAACGAGCTGAGCTTGAGCTCTAGGTACTCGAATAACAAAACTAATCACTTCATAAATAATGGACAATTAAGTAAAAAAGTGCCAATTAAAAAAATTAAATTATTTAGGTTATTTTAAAATTTTGCGTTTATAATAATAATCTGTAAAAAATTCAAGATTCGTAATTTTTTCATAGATAATTTATAATTATCATAAACACAAAAATCTAAGAATTATCTAAACAAAATCAAGTCAAGCCAATCAATAAGTAATTGTCATGCGCACATTAGAAATGCCAATAAGCCAACCAAAACAAAACGAAGAAATATATATATATATATATATACATATATATATATATATATACAAATATAGTCGTTCTCATTTTCATTAAACAATTTAAAATAAGCGACTGTCAAATTAAAACAATAAATACAATCTTTCTTGAAAATTGCAACCGAGATTGTATTGCAGAATTTCTAATCAAGGAAAAAATGAAGAACTGGTTTCTCTATATGTACGAAAATAAGAAGTGTACTGCATCCCACATCGACAGATTTTAAAAGAAAATTTGAGCTAAAGACTATAAAAATTGAGGCACATCACAAAATTGAGTATACCTTTCTCGGCCTTTTGGCTAAGATCAAGTATAGTATCAGTTCTTATCAGAATATCTGATATGTGGGCTAGTGGCCCGCACGATATTAAATTAAATTTTTAAGGGAAAAAGTACACTAAGGTAGCTTGCTGCCTGGGACTTTGAGTGTCGCTCATACGTTGCACTACAGCACGGGCCTGGCACACCCCCCACCAAATCTAAGTTCAATTTTTAAGGCTCGATTTGGAAGAGTATTTTCAATGCTCTATTATTTATTCTTTTCAAGAATCAGCTCATAATCTGATCTGGGTAGGAAGTATTGGAATGACGAGGTGATAGAACTAAAAATAAATACACCGGGAAAAGAAATAGTACATGGAAATAAGAAAATTACAACAATTTTAAAAATTTCATGTAGAATCGAGAAGACCTCTTCCCGCAAAGCAAAAATTCCTAGGTGGTGCTCTTCAGTTGGAATTACGCTTTCAAAGGTAAAATGACATTGCTTTTAAGTGTGCAGCACCGCAGGACTTGAAGTTTTGATGAACAATAGAGCACTTTCAAACTTGACAGTATACTTAGACACTATATGCAAAGGACAAGAGGTGAGAAAAGAGTTTAGAAATTCGTAGATAGAGGAATGCATGAGGAAAACTATTTATAGGTAGAGCTGTCAAAATGGCCGATTTTAAGAATAGGATGGGCCACAAAATTATAGGCCCAAAAAGAACCGGGCCTATTTGGCCCGGCCCGAGTTTGGTCCGATTTTTTGGGGCGGTCCGGCTCGGAACGATTTAAAAAAAAAATTATATGATACTTCTCTTATGAATCCTTTTTTATGTTATTATGATTTATAATACTTTTATTTTAATTTTTTTTTTATTTTAAATACTTTCAAATAAATATTTTATTTGTATAAATATGGTCAAGAAATATGTGCATCTTCATTGAAACTTTCTCAAAAGATATTTTAATAAAAAAATACTATCTCAATTAATTAATAAATTTGTATCATTAATAATAGGAATTATATAAGATTGACAATACTTTATTCAGAATTTTGATAATATTACTTTTCTTAGTTAGAAATTCATATGTTTGTTAGTATGAATTATAATTCAAACTTATTAGAACGATCTTAAATTAGTTGTTTAATTTTTTTTATGAATTTGAGTTTATAAAGGATTGTTAGAAAATTGTTTTTTGAATTTATTTTTTGTGAATTATATTTATTATGGTTTGTTGAATTATTGTTGTTTAAATATTATATAGAAATTTAAGTTTTATTTTAATTATTAAATTAATTTTGGCAATTAAATATAATTTTATGACTATTTGAATAATATTTGTATACAAAATTACCAATTAATAAGATAAATATAGATATCAAATGTAATAGTGATATCTTAAAATTTTTTTAAAAATCAGGCCCGATAGCCCAGTGGTCCTTCTTAGGCCAAGATGGGCTTGAAAATATTTGGCCCGAAAAGAACCGGCTCGGGCCCGACCGGGATCAAAAAAACACCACGGCCCGGTCCATATGACAACTGTATTTATTGCCTAGGTGAACCTCTACTTATATCTAGGGAAAGAACGTGTCAGTTGACCGTGTTTCCTAAGAATCTGATAGGATTGATGCCAATCAATCCATCAGATCACTTTCAACGTTACCATAAATAATGGTGTGGATTTCAGATGTTTCTGTAACAACTTTTCAATGTTTCCATAACGACGGAGCGAAAATTATGGTAATGATCAACTTTTGGCCAATCACGATATTTTTTAATTAGGCTGCGTATATTACTCAATTTTGAGTCATCTTTGAGTCAACATTCATATTTATTGAATGTAGACTGCGATTTTGTGTCATCCCTGAGTCAACACTCGTATTCAATAAATTTGGATTTTTTGGTACTGGATCAGACCCGCCCACAAACTTTTGGGTACTAAAAAATTAAATGGTTGTTCGGCCAAGGCCAAAAGGCCACTTAAAGGCCAATTGCCAAGACAATGGTCACAGGAACGGCTTAGAGCGCACGCATGTGTGACAATTTTGATTGTCAATCAATCAACTATAGTTTGATAAGATTCATTGAATTTTTACTAATATTATGTATATTAGTGTTCTCCTTTTCCAATATGGGATTAGATAATTAATTAAATTAATTAATTCTCTTCAACTCAAAATTTTAATTGTAATCACTTGATTTCCAATTCAATTTCTCACTCACCGAAAATTGATTTTGTGAGTATTAGTATACTAACTTCATCTACTCCATGAGTACACTATTTAAATTTTTATTAATTATTTACCATAAATCCATTTTTCTCCAAGAGGAAGTAGGGAACTTTTTCTTGTGTTGTAACTTATATTGACTTGCAAAAGTGAGTGCACGCTATTATCATGTACGAAAACAACAATAAAAATGATTGTATTTGGCAAAGGGCAGATAAAAAATGGTGCAGAGATTGTGAAAACAATTATTTATCCAATATATTTGTATTGTTGTTATTATTCACAAAATTGTTGACAATCATTCATTCAATATATTGTGACGCAGAGTGGTACTAATGTTCTCATTCTCATTGAGGAATAAAATTGTTGACAAATGACAACTATTCGTCCAATATATTCGTGATATATAAGAATATTATTATTTCATTGAAGAATTTAAAATAAGTGTTCTCATTCAATAAATTTGGTTAAAAAACAAAGAAGTCACAAAATCTTATTATATAGAAATAGCGATTGAAAACACTGACGACACTACACAACATTGCACAACCATATGAGTTCTTCCACGATGCCTAGCCACCGCAGATGTCCAACCCTTTGCTCAGCTCTTCGCCATTCTTCTCTCTCTCTCTCACACACACACACACATTCGCATATACAAGGTGATTCGTTCAAAACCCTAGCCTTTTTTGTGTGAATACTTTTTTATATCAATATATTGTTTGCAGATTTGTGACTAGCTTGCGGACTTGCAGATTTTTTTTATCTTGCCAATATCAAATTTTTACGTGTGATTGCATATTGCTTGCAGATTTGCTTGAGTTGTTGACGTTTCTAAATACGTCATCAACTCATCACCACTTATTATTTTTCCTATTGGTAATTATCTTTTCAAGATTTTGTTGTATACCATAATGTTGAAAATTTCTTATTTGCTATGACATAACAACCGTATTTAGTACTATGAAAATACCTTATTTTTTATGATATGGCAGCCTGTATTTAGTTCTATGAAAATTCCTTATTTGATAGGCAGATTATATCAGGTGATTTGAATAAATGTAATGAAAACTTGCATTTAATTATTGTTGATGAAATAAGTTGATCCAAATGCTTAAGGAAATAATTAATCAAATCCCAGATTACGTGTCCCAAAGTGTTGATCAAACATAAAGGAAATACAAGAAAGAAACATCAATGCAGTTTAATCAAGGAAAATCACATGAAGAACAAGAGATAGGCGAGCAGCAGTACAAAATGAAAGGAGGCGAGCAGCTCAGCTTGTCGCCCAACCAGCTGGTCACCTGCTCGCTCAAAGCAGCTCAGCTGCTCGCCCAAAGCAGCCCAGCTGTTCATCCAAAGCAGCTTAGCTGCTCGTCCAAAGTAGCTCAGCTGTTCGCCCAAAGCAGCTCAGCTGCTCGTCCAAACAGCTGGTCACCTGCTCGCCCAGGGCAGCTCACCTGCTCGCCCAACCAGCTGGTCACCTGCTCGCCCAGGTCAGCTCACCTGCTTGCGACCCTTGAAGTTGATCGCCAGAACTCCATTTTGTTCATTTTTAGTCGATTTTTTTGTTGTAATTATCTTGTTTAGCATGCAAAGGACACGTGTAAGCTTCTCAAGAAGCATGGCAAAGTCTATGCCACCACCTGCTTGTATTTTGCCTATAAATAGGCCTCATTTTTTCAGAAATCAAACAAGTTTTTGCTGCCATAACGAAGTTCTGTCGAAATCTTTCCAGAATTTGTTAACTTTGTAATTCCGGTAAACTAAATTCGATCGATTGTTAGTGAAATCGCACTCATAAGCCACATAAAAGCTTCTTTTACGAAGATTTCATTAACAATTTGGCGCTAGAAGGAGGGCTTGAACCTCCGATTGCTGGATTTTGTTGGATACTGGAATAAAAATTACGAAATTTGGATTCTGGATGAGGATTTGCAACCTGCTCGCTTGAAGGAAAATAGGCTGGTCGCTTGAATGTTTGAAGGAACACTAGCTGGTCGCGTGATTACTTGAAGGAAACCTAGTTGTTTGCCTCATATTCAAGAAATAACACTACCTGTTCGCATGTTTACACACCTGGTCGCCTGTTTTTTCACCTGGTTGATTTTCACATGGTCGCCTGTTTTTCACCTGCTTAACTCACCTGCTCACCTGTTGTTTTACCTGTTCACCTACTATTTCACATGTTCAGCTGTTTAGTGGAAAGGAGCTGACATTACATAAAATATCGAGGGAAGTTTCTCAACCAAGGGTCACATCGCACGAAAGGAACAACAATCATCAGAACAGGAGAACATCAATGCCTGAACAATCAACGGCAGTTCAGGACACATCCAATAATCTACCACAGATGGAATATACAGGAGTCCCGCCTACCCAAGTGGGACAAAATTACATGCAAGGGTTATCTGAACTGCTTCCCTTCCAACAGAGTCCTGAAGACATCTCTTGTATGACGGCCCTTGTGATAAGTGTCATTTTTTTAATCAAAATGTGTGCTAATTGTGCTTATTATGAGTAAATTGTGTGTCATTTTGAGTGATTTAGCCCTATTTTATTTATCTAATCAATTCTTGTAGAAAATGTTGTGGTTATAGTGATTAGGTGGCAAAAGGAGGAGATTTTGAGGAAAAACGAGTCCAAGGGAGCAAAACAATCGATCATGATCAATGTTCAAGATAGGAAGAGCTCAAGTGAAGTCTAAGAGTTGAAAAAATGGAGAAAAAGAGAACATAGAGTTGAAGATGATGCAAAAATGAGGAAAGAGGATCAAACCGTGCCGAAGTTGTGCACAAACCATGCCAAAAGATACAAACTGTGCCACACTTGAGCACAAACAGTGCTGGGCATGTCGAAGTAAATGACACGGTTTGCCATAATTCGCATTGTCAGTGCTGCCCTTGAACATAAACAGTGCTGGGCATGTCGAAGTAAATGGCACGGTTTGCATTAATTTGCACTGCCAGTGCCACACTTGTGAACAAACCGTGCTGGCCATGTCGAAGTAAATGGCACGGTTTACATTAATTCGCATTGCCAGTGCTCCGCAAACACGCAAACAGTGCTGGGGGATTTTTGGCTCAAAAATGGGAATTTTCAAGTATTTCAAGGACCTACATGCAAATCATGAAATTACACATCCTCCCCACTGTAAAACCCCTCATTTTTCAGATTTGAAAGAGTCTTTTGGGGGAACCCTATTAGAAAAACTCTCTCTACTTTTCCATTTTTCATGCTTTCTTCTTAAGAAACTCATTAGGTTTGCTTTAGTTCTTGTCAATTTCATTTGGGTCTTTGAAGATTATCATAGATTGTGTTGAGATTATACTTTTGTACGCTTTTGGAGGAAGACCCATGGTGGGATTGATTGATTTATGCCAATTTTAGCTTATTTGGAGTTTAAGGTGATATCTATCCATTTCTTTTGCATTTTTCTTGAAGTTTTAGCTATGTTTATGTTTAATCTTGCTTGTTTAGTCATGGGTCTTTCCTTAAGAACCATGGGCTAAGTTGATTATGCTTTGGGTAATGGAGATTGAGTGAGATTGGATGATTTTGTTGTGTATATGCTCTAATTGATATGAATTGAATGATTGAACTCTTAATTTG
>JAPKLY010000197.1:548102-619066 GCA_026898435.1 Prunella vulgaris
GATTAGGCACTAGATTGATTTAACGAGAGTTAGTCAATTAGGTGAGAGTTTGCCTCTAGTTCGATTGTTTGATAAATTGAGATTATTGCATATATACAATAGGTCGTTTGATTGAACTCAATTGAAGTTACCCGAAGCATACCCCTCTCCCTTGAACTTCACACGAAGTTAGAATTTAGCCTTTAATTGTTTTTTAGTTGTTAGTTAATTGTTTGCTTTAATATTAATGTTTAATTTTATGTTGAAGTGAGAAAACCCAAAACCCGGAACCTTTAAATTTTACATTGCAACATGTGGATGTTTGAGATTAAGTCCTTGAGCTATAGAAACCTCCCTTGGGTTCGATAAATTTTAACTTGGTCAAGCACACTCGACAAACCTATACACTTGTAGGGTAGTGAATTTGTGTGTGAACACATTTTGCGTATCACCTTTGCAGGGTATTGAAGCGACAACAGCAACAAGGAGCCGCCGGTAATTCCGGGATGCGACCTGAACTTGAACCCGTTCTTGAACGGGCTGTTCAGCGTCAACCCGAGGCTGAAAGCGAACAACGAAGAAGGCGAGAGGAACGAGGGAAGCAGAAAACAACTGATCGGTTGGGCCCACAGGGCAGACCGACTAGGAGCGTGGTGGATGAGTCAAGTCACAGTAGTCCGCGGAGTAGGCATCCGGAGCAATGGGATGATGGGTCATACGGACGGCCTATATCGGTGTCCCGTCATCCAACTCGTGTACATTAAGCGGACCCAGAAAGACAGAGGACACTTTGTGAACGACTATGATGGCCGGCGTTAGAGCGATTAGGACCTGAAGGTGTGCAAAAGGCGACAAGAGTTCCAGCTAAGTTTCATCAGAACGACCGAGCGTCTGTCTCCGCTCGCCATGTGCGAGAGGAACAGCCTCCACGTCCTCGTACTGAGACCTCGGATGGAATCCTATTGTCAATGAAGAAAGCCATCGAGGACCTTCAGGCCAAGATAGCTCTACGCCCGAAGGGCGAGTCATTTTTACAGACCCCGCTATCACCACTATCACCCGCGATCTTAACAGCACCCATTCAGCCGAAGATTCAATACCCGACAATGAATCTGTACGAGGGAAGCCCTGATCCGAAGGTCACATCTCCAAGTATACAGATTTTATGATCTCAATGGGTGTGTCTGATGCCACCCAATGCAGAAATTTTCCTCTTTCACTTGGAGACCATGCACATCGATGGTTTACAGTGATGCCCCCAGCATCAATAACTTCTTTCGCGTAGCTGAGCCAGGAATTTTTAGCACATTTTTTGGGAGCGGCATCGTGCTTCACTCAGAAGCACCGACTGGCAAATTTGGTACAGGAAGCGGAGGAATCAGATCAGAAATTCCTCGAACATTTTGACAAAATCCTTCTTGAAGGAGAGCCAGTGAGTGAAGACACGAAGGTGATTGCCGCAATGGCAGGATTGAAGAAAGGATCTGACTTGTGGAAGGAAATGCATCTCGCGTGCCCGAAGACTTATGGAGAGTTCCGGAATAAGGTCGGAATATTCGCGGCAATGCAAGAGGCATTGAGAAAGTCACTAGGTGGAAGCACAGAAGGTGGAAGCACGGAAACTCCAAAGGCATTTGCCAGGAGAGCTGGAAACAGTTACAGAACCCCAGGGAATGTTAAGCCTTTTGAAGGAAAAGGTTTGAAAGGCAAGCTCAATCGAGTCCTAACGGTTTCCATTGACCAGGTGTACAATGCGGTCAATGAGAAGGGGATGTTACCAGCACCCAGGAAGATCAAGATGAGTCCAAGCAAGGTGTCTTCGGGCAGATTTTGCGCCTAGCATCAGACGATGGGACATTACACTAGTCAGTGTAAAGACTTACTCAGAGAGTTATGGAAATTCTATGAAGAGGGCAAATTGTCCGAGTTCGTGAAAAAAGCCCCAGGAAAGAGACCGCGGGAGCCCGATGATAGGGCGGAGGAAGACAGCAACGAAGACAGGGAAGAGAGGCCGAGGCCGAATCGGTCGAATCGACAAGCACCACCCGCTCAGCCACGACCGATGAGGGAAATTTTTGTGATCGAACCAGAGGTTGGCCATGCATGTGGATGTACAGATGGGAGGCCACCTCCATCGAAGAGGCAGAAGAAGGCAGAGCTTCGCGCCATGGACCAGTTAAAGGAGACTAGTGCGGGACCCTCGGCTAGGCCAACTGCGGAATTAACGTTCTCGCTAAAGGACTTGGAGGGTATTATAACCCCACATAATGACTCCCTGGTCATAAGCGCGAATATAATGAACGCCAAAGTTCACAAACTACTGGTCGACACCAGAACCTACACGAACATACTTTTCAAGAACACTCTCGACCAGATAGGGGACTTCGGATCCTACATTGAAGACTGTAATCATAAAATCATAGGATTCGGGGAGGCTGTTACTATTCCCATTGGCACAATAAGTTTGTCTGTGGAACTTGTATCGGTCGATGATCCCGATAGGAGGCTGACCAGGCAGAAAGATTTCCTTGCTGTAGACCAGCCATCCTCCTACAACGGGTTCCTCTGCCGACCCTTTTTGCATGAATTCAAAGCTGTATGTTCGACGTACTACTATTGTCTGAAATTCCTAACAATAAAAGACGATCAAAATAAAGCCCGCGAATACCTACTTCAAGTAAAGCCATCGGATTCACAAATACACGTCATTGAGAATTCTCCCGTACGAACTGAATTGGGACCCAAGAAGTTGGTCACTTCGCAAGACGAAGTAGTACCAATGGAGGTCGAACATTCAGAAAATGTACCAAAGGTAGAACCAAATCAAGACATAACAATCTTGGCGGAAATAGCGCCTGAGAGGCACTTCACTGGTGAACAACCAAACGAATGCCCACTCAGCCAAAATTCCGAACCCAGATTGCCAACCCTGGCCGAAACAACGTCTGAAAGGCACTTCAACGGTGAACAACCAGACAAATGCCTTCTCAACCAAGATTTTGAACCAAGGTTGGATTGCAAACCGATGGAGATTGAAGACGAGCTAAACGTCGATGGGCCAATTTTTTATCCCAAATGGAAGGAAAAGCGAAAGCGCACCACACCAATGGAAGAATTGATGGCCGTTAAGCTTTTCCAGACAAAGAGGATCTCGAGCTTGTCATTTGACTTGATTAACGTCGGGGCCACATATCAAAAACTGGTGAAAAAGATGTTCGACGAGCATATCGGCCACTCAATCAAAGTCTAAGTGGACGATATTGTCGTGAAGAGCGTACACAAGGAAGATCACCTCGAACATCTTGCTCAAACATTCGAGATACTCAGCGCCTACAACATGAAACTCAACCCCAAGAAAAGCAGCTTCGGAATTCATTCGGGAAAATTCTTGGGATATCCAGTGAGTCAGCGCGGAGTCGAAGTGAACCCGATGAAAGTCAAAGCCATTATTGACATGAAGCTACCAGATTCAGTCAGTAAGACTCAATGCCTGACTGGATGTCTAGCGGCCCTGAATCGCTTCATTTCACGATCTAGAGATAAGTGCAGGCCATTTTTTGAGGCCATGAAGAGGAAGAAGGATGATTTTGTGTGGACAGATGACTGTCAGAGAGCGTTTGATCAAATCAAAGAATATCTAAGCAACACACAAATTCTATCCAAGCCAATGCCTGGCGAGAAACTGTACCTCTACTTCGCAGCATCAGAGGTAGCAATAAATTCAGTACTTGTGCGTGCGGAAGGCCAGTTTCATTCCCCAATCTACTATGTAAGTCAAGCTCTACACGGGGCAGAAATACAATATTCACCAACCGAGAAGCTTGCGTATGCCTTAGTCATGAGCACCAGAAAGTTGCAGTCGTACTTCTACGATCATCAAGTAGAAGTACTCATTACATTCCCGCTGAGACAAATTCTCCATTTTCCAGATACAGCGGGAAGGATGTTGAAATGGTCCCTGAAAATTAGTCAGTTCAGCACTACCTACGCAACACGAACGACAATCAAAGGACAAGCTCTGGCCGACTTTATTGTGGAATTGACTTCCCCACCGAAATTGACAAAGGACTATGAACATCTGTGGCACTTGTACGTGGACAGGTCGTCAACAAGTACGGTGTCGGGGGCAGGAGTGGTGTTAATAAGCCCCGACCGTCAAGTGTTTACATCAGCCATCCGATTTTCTTTCCTGGCAACAAACAACGAAGTAGAATACGAAGCGCTGGTAGCTGGGCTCAGACTTGCTTTGGCTATTGGGGTCAAAAGACTACAAATTTTTGGCGACTCCCAGTTGATTGGTTCACAAGTCTGAGGAGAGTTCGAGGCTAAAGACGAACAGATGATACTATATTAAAAAATAGTAGCTCATCTATTGAACATGTTTCAACAAGTCTATATCGAACAGATACCTCGACTAGAAAACACACAAGCCGACGCTCTAGCCAGATTAGCGTCAAGTCAGGGGGCAACAGAAATATCAGAAGTCGTCATCACCAAACTTGATAATCCTTCGACCTTCGATGATAAAATAAATCAAACATCGAATGGGGGGCAAGAGGTAGACGAGTTGGACAATGACAACTGGAGAGCTAGTCTAATGAAATATTTGACTCGCGGAGAGTAGCCTGAGGATCCCTGGACAGCAGCTCGATTGGTTAAGTAGGCAGCTTGTTACGTGATAATCGACGGCCAATTATACAAGAGAGGATTTTCATCACCCCTACTCAAATATATATCACAGAAACAGGGATTGGAAATTCTCGAGGAAATCTTGTGATACTTGGAAAATTAAAAAGTATTACTCGACACCCTATTATCCGCAGTCAAACGGTCAAGTTAAAGCAATCAAACAAGATCATCAAGCAAACATTGAAGCTCCATTTGACGGAAAAGAAGGGAAGCTGGTCGAAAGAACTCCCGAAAGTGTTGTGGTCGTATCGAACGTCATTAAGAACAAGCACTGGAGAAACCCCATTCTCAATGGCATACGTAACTGAAGCAATGGTGCTAGTCGAGCTACAAAATCTCACATAGCAAGTTTGTATGTACAACAAGGAAGAGAATGACAAAGCTATCGCGATCGAGAAAGACTTCCTCGAAGAAAGGCGGATAGCTGCAGAGCTGCGCAACGCAACATACAAACAATACGCTACCATATATTACAATTCGCAAGTCAGAAAGAGAAGTTTCCAGGAAGGCGATTTGGTGCTGCGAAAAATCCTATCCACTCCACCTGGAACATTCGGACATGGATGGGAAGGACCATTTCGTGTTTCGTAAAATTGGTCAAAATGGACTTGCGACTTGGAAGATCTGGATGGGACACCTTCTTCATACACATGGAATGCTGCTCATTTGAAGAAATTTTATCAGTAATGGATATATGATGTATACTTGGTTACGCCAACGGCGAATGGAATATGAAAGACAATCTTTCTACGGTAAGCGATGACCAGGAAGGGTTGCAGTCCTACTTGAAATTGCCTGAAAGTGGCTTTCTTGGTCAAATGCGCCCTTTACCGGGCACGCTCCTCATACAGCGACATAAAAGGTGTTAGAGACCATAAATGTCCTAAACGAGAGCGAAGCATCTTGCACTTCTTGAGCGGATAAGTTACGGTGTCAGACACCTAACACATCCCAATTAAGAATTGAGCATGATCGACCATTATAAGTCCACCCTAATTGGGCCGGCAGTGTTTAAAAAACATTCATCCCAACGGACGCAGTGCTCGCTCCATAGGATGGCACATTAAACACTCCAGAATAGCTCGGGATAGAAATGTAAAATCCAACGGCAGCGTAGTGAACGCTCCAAATGGATAGTAAGCATAAAATCCCAACTGAGTGCCCCGACGTAAGAGTGCGGATCGTTACAACCTAAAAGGTTATTACGCGAATACTGAAAAGTAGAATGCGAAAACGAGCACCACAAAAAGAACAGGCGATATAAACAGGTAGGCAGGACGATCATTCCATTCCTTAAAAAGGTTCGGCATACAACCAAACAAAGTCAAATACATCCTATGATAAACCAAAAAGAAAAGCGAGTAAAAAAAGCAGCAAAAGATAACGAAATCGATGCCTAAAATAGATAAGGCATCGGGCAAACAAAAGAAGCCCCAATCAGCAATAGGGGCATCACCAGCAGCAGCATCGGTGGTTTGAACTTCAGGGGGTGTAGTTTCGGCACCCGGAGGAGTCTGGATGTAAGACATCGCGACCGCATCCTCCCGCCTCTGACGATCTTCATCTGGGGAAGCTTCAATAGTCTCAACAGCTCCTGAAGCAGATGCGGGAGCCTCAGTAGTGTCTTCATCCGAATCATCCGAGATGACCTGACCTGGGGGATCAATAATAGCATAACCCTCAAATCCCATCACGGTCAAATAACTTAGCAAATCTCTCCACCCGTTCGGCGTAATCTGAGTAATTGCTAAGTTAACATCCATAAAAAACTGGTCAATTATTGGGTGCAACGGCAGTGGGAATCCGGCATCAAGGACATCAACGTTCATCACAGTACACCCCGGTGGGGGCTGATCAGCTCACTCGCAATCACGAGGGACATGCATGTGGATATCAAGTGGAATCTGATACTCATCTCGAATAGTCATCAAGTCATCTTCTAACAACAGGCTTTGATGACAAGTCGCCTCATATCTCGTCTCAACATACGGAACAGGACGGAGTCGAAGTCGGATAAACTGGCCAACTCTCTCCAAGTATTCTCTCTTCAAGTACTTGCGTCGGAGGGTGATAAGTTTGAGCCAACTCTCTCCAAATATCGGCTTAACTTAGCCCATCTCCTCGTTCGAAACCTTCTCCAAGATTGAAGTCAGTAGCACCCTCACAAGGATTCGCCGCCTTAGGAATATCAGCTGTCTGATCTCGAGCTTCTAAGACCTCTCAGACGGTACTAACTTCTTCAGCATCAGGCTCAGAAGACTCTGAGCTTGTCACAAATACATCACAAAAAACTGAATGGACATCGGACTCGGTCTCCTCGTCATTTGTTTCTTCATCAAATTACCAACAATCTTCTCTTGGCCGGAGAAGAATGAGCCATTTGACCACGACAAGTAACTTGAGCACGACGAGCGGCTCACAAATCCCTCTCAAAAGGTTGGCGGCGAGCAGCTCACCTGCTCGCCCCAAGACCTGCTCGCTCCCTCACATCATGGACTGCTCGCCTCTTTGTGATCCATGAAGCTGATCACCAATTTCAGCTATTTCAATACACGACGATCCAATCAGGGATACTCAACACCATTTGAGCGTGGATATTTGAAAGCACACCCTGGTATCTCTTTTTTCCTACGACCGATTTATCCACAAGGGTGGTTTACGGCTAGGTTTTTAATGAGGCCACGGGGGTCTTTCACTATATCCATCATCCAAATGGTTGCAGGTCAAGTCAAGATTGAAATTACTTCCCAACAGCGAAGGATTCTTATAAAATTCAGATAGCTTGATAATTGTTATCCACCTGATAGCTCCAACAAACATCAAGCTAGGGGGCAACTGTTGATGAAATAAGTTGATCCAAATGCTTAAGGAAATAATTAATCAAATCCCAGATTACGTGTCCCAAAGTGTTGATCAAACATAAATGAAGTACAAAAAAGAAACATCAATGCAGTTTAATCAAGGAAAATCACATGAAGAACAAGAGATATGCGAGCAGCAGTACAAAATGAAAGGAGGCGAGCAGCTCAGCTGGTCGCCCAACCAACTGGTCACCTGCTCGCTCAAAGCAGCTCAGCTGCTCGCCCAAAGCAGCTCAGCTGCACGTCCAAACAACTGGTCACCTGCTCGCCCAGGTCAGCTCACCTGCTCGCCACCCTTGAAGTTGATCGCCAGAACTCCATTTTGTTCATTTTAGTCTATTTTTCATTGTAATTATCTTGTTTAACATGCAAAGGACACGTGTAAGCTTCTCAAGAAGCGTGGCAAAGTCTATGCCACCACCTGCTTGTATTTTGCCTATAAATAAGCCTCATTTTTCAGAAATCAAACAAGTTTTCGCTGCCATAACGAAGTTCTGTCGAAATCTTTCCAGAATTTGTTAACTTTGTAATTCTGGTAAACTGAATTCGATCGATTGTTAGTGAAATCGCCCTCGTAAGCCACATAAAAGCTTCTTTTGCGAAGATTTCATTAACAATTATCTTAAATTAATTGTTGTCCAATTATGAGATTCACAAGATAAATGCTTTTGGAAGTTAGTTTTATTTATCATTAAATAACGTGTACAATTCTGCTTGTATATTATATGGATTAGTAATTTATTTTATAATTTCAGATATGTAAGTATCGATTGTTGTTGATTTAAGGTTGAATATGTTAAAGTACAAAAAATTACAATTTAAAATTTTACGCTCGAGCTCGAGTTCGAGCTCTATCGAGCTTAGCTCATTTGGCTAAACAAGCCGAGCTCAAGCTCGAGCAGTGTTTAATTTTATAAGAAATGAGCCGAGTTGAGCCGAACTATTTTTTTAGTTCGGCAAGCTTAACGAGCCAAGCCGAGCCTAACTCAAAATTTGAACGAGCTGAGCTTGAGCTTTAGGTACTCGAGCTCACTCGGCCCAAATAACAACACTAATCACTTCATAAATAATGGACAATTAAGTAAAATAAGTACTAATTAGAATAAAAAACAAACTATTTAGATAATTTTTTAATTTTTGCATTTATAATAATAATCTATAAAAAATTCAAAATTCGTAATCTTTTTATAGATATTTTGTAATTATCATAAACACAAATATCTAAAATTATCTAAACAAAATCAAGCCAAGCCAATCAATAAGTAATTGTCATTTGCACATTATAAATGCCAATAAGCCAACCAAAACAAAATGAAGATATATATATATATATATTCATTCTCATTTTTATTAAATAATTTAAAATAAATGACCGTTAAATTAAAACAATAAATACAATCTTTCTTGAAAATTTGCAACCGAGATTGTATTCCGGAATTTCTAATCAAAGAAAAAATGAAGAGTTGATTTCTCTATATGTACGAAAAGAAGAAGTGTACTGCATCCCACATCGACAGATTTTCAAAGAAAATCTAAGCAAAAGACTATAAAAAATGAGGCCCATCAAAAAATTAACCATACCTTTCTCGGCCTTTTGGCTAAGATCAAGTATAGTATCTGTTCTTATCAGTTTAATATCTGATATGTGGGCTAGTGGCCCACACGATATTAAATTAATTTTTTAAGGGGAAAAGCCAGCTAAGGTAGCTTGCTTCCTGGGTCTTTGAGTGTCGCTCATGCGTTGCACTACAGCGTGGGCCTGGCACACCCCACCAAATCTTAGTTTAATTTTTAAGGCCCGATTTGGAATTGTACTTTTCAATGAGCTGTTATCTATTCTTTTCAAGAATCAACTCATATTTTTATCTGAGTAGGAAGTGTTGAAATGACGAGGTGATAAAACTAAAAATAAATACAGCGGGAAAAGAAAATATTACACGAAAATTAAAAAATTACAACAATTTAAAAAAATTCATGTCAAGTCGAGAAGACCTCTTCCCACAGAGCAAAAATCCCAGGTGGTGCTCGTCGGTTGGAATTACACTCCCAAAGGTAAAACGACAATGTCTTCAAGTATGCAGCACCGCATGACTTGTTTTGATGAACAATAGAGCACTTTCAAACTGGACAATATACTTAGACACTATATGCAGATGATAAGAGGTGAGAAGAGAGTTCAGAAATTCGTAGATAGAGGAAAGCATGAGGAAACCTATCTATAGGTGATCCTCTACTCATACCCGGGGAAAGAATGTGTTAGTTGATCGTGTTTCCTAACAATCCAATATCAGATTACTTTCAACGTTATCGTAAATAATGGTGAGGATTTCAAAATTTTTCATAACAGCTTTTCAACGTTTCCATAACGACAGAGCGAAATTTATGGTAATGGTTAGCTTTTGACCAATCATGATATCTTTTAATTAGGTTGCGTATATTACTCAATTTTGAGTCATCTTTGAGTCAATATTCATATTCATTGAATGTAGACTTCGATTTTGTGTCATCCCTGAGTCAACACTTGTATTCAATGAATTTGGATTTTCGGTATTGGGTCAGACCCGCCCACAAACTTTTGGGTACTAAAAAATTAAATAGTTGTTAGGCCAATGTCCAAAGGCCAACCAAAATTCAATTGCCAAGACAACGGTCACGGGAACGACTCGGCGTGCACGCGTGTATGACAATTTTGATAGTCAGGCAATTAACTATAGTCTATAGTTTGATAAGATACATTGAATTTTTAATAATATTATGTATATTAGTGTTCTCCTTTTTCCAATGTGTGATTAGATAATTAATTAAAATAATTAATTATCTTCTACTCAAATTTTCAATTGTAATCATTTGATTTCCAATTCAATTTTTCACTCACCGAAAATTGGTTTTGTGAGTATGAGTATACTCACTTCATCTGCTCCATGGATACACTTGAACAAATTAATTTTCAAAAAATTAATTCCAAGACCCTTATTTAATTGGTCATATATTACCAATTAAATTAATTAAATATTTAATTTTTAATTAATGATTTACCATAAAACTATTTTTTTCGGAATTAGGAAACTCTTTCTTGTGTTGTAACTTATATTGACTTGCAAATAGGGGTGTTCACAAAATCGAAAAACCGAACTGAATCGATGAAATTCGGTCCGCTCGGTTCGGTCTAAAAAAATCAATTCAATTTTCGGTCCAAAATTTTAAAAATTCGGTCTATTCGGTTCGGTCCGGTTCTGGATAGTCAAAACCGAATAGACCGAAAAAACCGAACGGATCGAATTTTAATTAAAAAAATAATATATTGATTATATTATATATATAATAATATATATATTAATATATTAATTATATTATATATATATATATAATAAAAAATAAAACTAAGTAAAACCTAAGTGAACTTTCTTTTTAAGTTTATATTGTGTAAAATTTTAAATTGTGGTGAACTTCTTATTAAATTCATGTTGTGGTGAACTTTAGTGAATTTTATTAAATTAATGTTTCGAACTTTATTAAATTTAATTGTATTGTATCTCTTTAATTTGTTGGTATTGAACTAAATATAATTGTATTCTATATCTTTAATTTGTGATTAAATATAATTTTTTCATTTTAAAACTATTTGGACCGAATGGACCGGTTCGGTCCATAGCCTAAAAAATTTGGTCTATTCGGTCCGATCCAAAATTGAACCGAACTGACCGTATAGACCGAATGACCACCCCTACTTGCAAAAGTGAATGCACGCTATTATCATATACTAAAATGGCAATAAAAAAAGTGATTGTATCTGGCAAAGGGCTAATAAATTAAAAATGGTGCAAAGATTGTGAAAAAAATTATTCATCCAATATATTTGAATCGTTGTCATTATTCACAAAATCGTTGTCATTATCCACAAAATCGTTGACAATCACTCATTCAATATATTGTGACGCGAAGGGGTACTAATGTTCTCATTCTTATTAGGAATAAAATTATTGACAAATGACATCATCCACTATATTCGTGACGTATAAAAATATTATTGTTCATTGAAGAATTTAAAATAAGCATTCTAATTCAATAAATTTGGTTAAAAAACAAAGAATTCGTAGAATCTTACTATATATAGAAAGAGTGGCATGATAATTTTATTGGTAAACTTTAAGGATAACTAATGAAAATAATTCAAGTGATTATAGAACTCTCTATGGGAAAAAGAGATCATGGTTCCAGCACCATTTCTCAAATTAAAAATAAATAAAAATAATCAATACAATAATTGTTTTTCTTTGGATTTTATTACATTGGTATCTACAAATAATAATAAAACGATATTCAAAGAATTAATATAGTTGCCAACTTTCAGCATTAATTTCATGAAAAATCAAGTTAAATCATAACACCAAATGCTCACCATCAAGAAGTGAGTCAAAATGAGGCATAGGTTGCATCAACAGCTCCCCAAATAAATCGTCACCCCTTTCATTATAGGCGCAAAAGTCGTGAGACCCAAAGAACGTTTTTATGTCTTCGGGCATGCTGCTTTGTGATGTATCGCACTCTACGGGCGTGGAAGGGCATTCCGTGGCTAGGGTCATTTCCATCATTTCCTTAAACTTGGAAGATTGTAGGAGAAGGCCTAGGGCTGACGTGGCGGTGCCGGTGGGTTTCCGCGGCTGGGCTAAGGCGGCTTCGGTGGTTTCCGACGGGCGGAGAGGGGCGGAGGAGTCGGGTTTCAAGGTGGTTGTGTTGTCGGGGTTAGGCCTTAGCCACTTAATGTAACGGCTCAGATCAAAATTGGTGACGGCGTTTAGTCCACGGTATTCTATCGCTGCCATGTCGTATGCAATGGCAGCTTCTTCTTGTGTGGCTGCAACATTTTATTTATTTAATTTATAAAATATGAGTAAATCATCAATTACACCGTGTAATTTTAGTGTATTTTTAAAAAGTTACACAATTTATTACTGAAAAGTTGCACAAATTATTACTAAAAAGTTACACTAATACACTTTTCAGTAGTATTTTATGTAACTTTTCAAAAATGAATTTGAGTTGCATGGCGTAACTTGTGCATACAAGACTAATCCATAAAATATTATATATGATGAAAAGTAAATAGATTGAAAACGTGAAATAAAAAATTAAATTTAAATGATCCGTTTACTAAATGTGGGGAATTTGTTGAATATTTAGACTTATTTAATGAAATAGTGTGTAGGTTTAATTAAATTGACGAATTTGGCCAAACATGCACGTTGTAATTAGCAATATTAAAAGTCGAATATATAAGAAATTTTGAGGACAATTATGTACCATAGGTTCCAAGATAAAGATACTTATTTCCAAAAACTCTTCCTATTCGAGCTTCCCATCTTCCATTGTGGTGATGTCTGCAAATAGTAATAAATTCAACCTCCAAGTCTATATAAATAAGTAGAATAAGTTTTTTTTCTATTCTATTATTAAAAATCACACATGTTATTAATAAAAAAATTATTTTTTAAAAATACACATTTTAGTAGTAATATATGAAATTTTTCAATAATAATTGATGTAACTATTCAAAAATTCACCTGAATTACACAGTGCATCCGATACAGATAAAATTAAGACTTATAAATAATATTCTATGCATAAGAATATAAGATGATATTCCTTTCTTACCAAATTTTATTTGACTTTTCAATATATTTTTAATAGAATTGATTCGTAGTATTTAAGTGGATAAAATAGTTCCTTTATGAAAGAGTGTTAATCAATTTAAGTGTAATTATTAATGAAGATATATATAGAGAGAGGGAGAGTGAATAGTGCTATGACGAAATAAAATTGGGACGGAGATAAAAGTTATAAAGTAATTATATTTACTCAATAAATTTTTTTAATCATGTAGACATCTTTATTCATTTACCTAAAAATATTTTGCTAACGAAATTAATTTACATACAAAATAAAAATTTTAAGTAATTAATTATCATTAAGCAATTTAACCACAAACACTTTCCATAGGCAATTTTCTTAAGCTAATTATTTGTATGTAAAAAGTAAAAGATATTTACTAATTAAAAAAATTTATAGATAATTTTAGCACATTTGTTCATTGGTAATATTTTATTATGAAACTTGTTCACTTGGTAAATTGTGATATTAATTACCATACTATAAAGCCTGCTGCAGTATTTGCTTTTATTGTCTCATTTATCAGCTAAAATAAAATGAAGTCATTCTATCAATTCTCAATAGTCAATACAGTCTTGAACACAAACAATTATGTTTGTTTTGGGACTAGCTCGGATGGACGTAGGACTTTGCGATCACGCTCCACACGAGTTTGAGATTTCATATCCGGATTTCACATCCCAAACTCAATTCACACCTAAAAATACCTATTAAACTTATTATTACTCTTTCCAACACAACACTCATAAAATACATATTATTATACTTATAAAATCAATCATTATCACACTTTGATTTGACATAAAATAACATCTTACCCTACTAAAATCTCAAAACAAACACACATTTTTACTATTCATCAAGTTTTTCACATCTCATGATTTCAAAGTCATGACTTGCTACGGCTCCTTAAATCCCAAAACGCACATACCCTTAAGGATGTATTTATTTTACAGGAAAAGTATTGATCTGATAAATGTGCAGAAGAGAGAACATGCATCATACCTTGCCACTCCTCTATATTTGGATACACCCCTGGAAAATCCACTGCTTTTCCTGTAGTTTAATTTCAAAAAGAAAAAGGAAAAAAAGAATTAATTAGCATTTTATAAGCAGCATATTTCTAGCTAACCAAAAAAACATGAATTCATATTTTAACTGAAAATATTATATTTCCAGTTTACCTTCTGAGTGATCCAATATATTCCTCTCGAGACTGTCCCTCCATCCCTATTATCTCTTTCTCGTACGTTGATAACTACAATGCATAAACAACATAAAAATAGCATCTAATTTTACTAGTTAATTACCGAATTTGTTTTTTTTTACTTTTAATATGTTAGCCCGTATTAATGACATCATCAATTAACAGATGAAGATTCATTTCGTATTATTTTACTTTTAATGTACGTTGCACGTAATAATGACATCATCGATTAACAGACAAAGAGGAGTGTCGATCTTACTGGAAAGTTGAGGATAGTGTCTTGACCCCAATACTTAAGCGCAGCCAAATCGTAGGCATGTGCAGCTGCTTCCTCTTCATCATAAGCACCTGATCATCATCGTCATCACCTCAAGTTATTGCTTTTCAAGAAAAATCAACGGTTCTGATCGCATGAATATACTTACCAAGATACACTGCATCTCCACACCACATCAAATCCCACCAAGAAAACAGACAACAAATTAGTAAAATGACTATTAATAATTGGAAAAAAAAAAAACAGAGCATTTCATCTGGAGTAACTCCCGGTAAGCCAATTTTACCGTGCAATTCAAAACCGTAATAGTTATTTTTATAAAAAAAAATTATAAAATGATTAAAAATAACAATAATTATAAATTGATTTTAAACAAAAATATTTATATGTTTGTATAAATATTTTGAACCAATTTATAAATATTATCGATTTTATGTATCAATATGTAAATACCCCTTGTTTTCATTACATAGTATTACTATCAAATCAATACTCTTAATTAAACAATTGATACTGTTAAAAATTAAACGCAAAATGCAAATAAATATTCACAATTACATATACATTCAAACCTTGTCTGCCTTTCTTGTTCTGTGTCTCATTCCAGCAATTCTTGTCCCACAAATGTGCTTCAAATCTCCCAGTCCACCTATGCCTACACCAATTTATAAAAAAGTACAAAATAGTTCACATAATTGATACTAATTATAAATTAATTTTATGCAGAAAAAAAAATATGTTCTTGTGCAGGAAAAAAAATTATACCTCTATACAAATATTGTGAACTAATTTGTAAATATAATCACTTTTTTGAACTAATATGAAAATGTCCTATCAAAATGTGCACACAAAATAAACAGCAATGCACATTCAGTAATCAAGCCTAGAGACCTTGTGACGCCCCGATAAATCGAGCTACGCTGAGGCGGAGAGTCCCTAGGGATCGTTTTTCGCGTGCGTTTCGCCTTGGTCGAGGGATTACTCACGGGTACATTTGAGGTGTTGCTGGAGTTGTGCTGTGATAACTTCGCCATGAGAGCAGAGCAGAGCAAGTTTTTAATGATTAAAAAGGATATTTATTATGTGACTGAGTCTACAAACAAAGGTGGTTTATAAAGGAAGAGAAGGTAATATGCTGTGATGAGAATAAGCGGTGGGGATCAGCCGGCTAATTGATTTGGCCGTCCGATCAACCGGCTAAGTCCTTGGTGTCTTTCTATCTTGTCCTAGCGTGGTTTTGTGTTATTCACTAACTCGCATTTGTAGGCGAAAACTGTCACAGTTGGTTTAGCTATATTTTTTTTTTGGGATAAAATAATCCCATTTGTCCAACTTCCTCAACTAACTTTTGAAATTATTAAGAGAGTATATGAATTTTATTTATATATATATATGCTAATTGTGCACCATATACTCACTCAACAGTTAAGATTGTTTATACTGAAAAGTAGAGATGTTAATACGGACTAGGTTAAACGGGGGCTGCCCATTTAACCCTGAAAAATGTAGGGTTAGGATCATGTTTTCATAGACCCGTTTAAATCCGGACCATTTTGACCCGGTGCTATTAGCCAATGGGCTAAACGAGCTACGTCGGTTAATCGAGTCCGCCTATTAGCCAGCATAAACTTTTTATTTTATATTTATATATATATATATATATATATATATATATTAAATATATAAATAAATTATTAATTATTATATTATTAATTGAAATTTTCATCAATTTTTATTTAGGGATTATATTAATTTTAAGTATTGATGTTTGAAATTTTAGGGTATGTTTGTTTTGGGATTTAAAGGGTAGCAAGTCATGACTTTGAAATTCTTAGATGTGAAAATCTTTATGAATAGTAAAAGTATGTGTTTGTTTTGGGATTTTAGTAGGGTAGGATGTTACTTTATGTCAAATCAAAGTGCGATAATGATTTATTTTTATAGGTATAATAATAGGTATTTTATGAGTATTGTGTTGGAAAGAGTAATAATAGGTTTAATAGGTATTTTTATGTGTGAATTGAGTTTGGGATGTGAAATCCGGATGTTAAATCCCAAACTCGTGTGGAGCGTGATCGCAAAATCCTACGTCCATCCGAGTTAGTCCCAAAACAAACATACCTTTAAGTATTGATATTATGATTTATGAACTTTTAAGTATTCAAGTTTGAATTTTTTTAATTTTGTTAAACTATTTTTATGTAATTTTAATAAAATTATCGAAAATATTTAGATACTAGTTTATATATTAATTTTTATGACCACTATTTTATGTTTTTTATTTTAATTTTTTTGTGTTGTAGCCATCTATGGTCCGTTTAGCATGACGACCGGTAGAGCTAGAGTTAGGTCTCAAATATTAGAGGACCATTAAGAGTGAATCAGATAGGGTCTTAGCCCGTTTAACTCGAAGCCCATTAAGGCTGGCCCTATAAGGTTAGGGCTAATCAGTTTAACATCTCAACTGAAAAGTGACAGTTAATTACACTGAAAAGTTTACACTATTATAATTTTTAGTGAATTTTTTAAATATAATAAGACTTAATTTTTCAATGTATATAATCTTTATTATTGAGTTAGTGCACCGTGTTGACAAGGCGAACTACCTGAGGATAATCACGAAATTATCCCAAGGCTAAGAGGGTCGCCCACTTGCGTAAGAGCCAAGCCACCAGCCCTGACCAGGGCCAACACGAGGGAGCTCGGCGAGGTAGGCAAGGACCTCGTCCAAGCTCCCAGTAGGCCAAGGCTGGAGGATTGGGGCATCAAGAGGAGAGGAAGCCACGGGCGAGCTACCCCTCTCCAAAGGGAGCTCGCCCTCAAGGGGACCATGTCGAGGTCCTCCGAAAATCACACAAGGCAGAGGAGCTCGCCAGGTAGCTCGTCCAGCTTAAGAGCCCGGTTAGCGAGTGCACAAATAGAACATGTATATGTAGTAGAATGAGGCATTGTAAATGGAGCATTGTGAGGGATTAAGACGAGGGTTACGATCCTTCGTCAACACCGGAAGCCAAATAGGCTCGTAAGGTGCCACCTCACACTCCCACACCTATAAATAAGACCTCTCTTGTACTATTACAAGGGAATTACAATCATAATACAACATTTACTTTCTCTCTCTATACCACCCTCTCAAGAACACTAAGAACACAAAATCTTAGATTATTGTTTGATAGGATTAATATGTTATAACAAGCCACATAACAAATACGATTAGTAAATTCTATCAACAATTTGGCGCTAGAAGGAGGGTCCGAATCTGAAAAATAAAAATTTTCAAGAGCAAAAAGTTAGGGTTTGTTGAAGATTTAGAGGTGTTCTTGATAAAGTTCAAGAACACTTGAAGATACACACATATTTCCGTTCCTTGAACGAAAACCCAGATTTTCGGGCAAAAACTCAGATTTTCGGATCCATAATTTCTGCCCGGAAAAAGTTTTCAAACGCACGCGTGTACATGAATAAACCGGATTTCGGATAATTCGCTACACGTAAAGCTAGACGAAAACTCTGACAAGTTCACCCTGGCCAGAGACCACGACCTCGGCGACCTACCTCGGCAACCCCGGTGACCTTCGGTGAGCTACCCCCTGCAAAACCCTAAAATGTCTAAGGAACAAACCTCGGCGAATACCCGGAGGGGGAAGGGCGGCGACCAGGATCAGGCCGAGGGGGAGACCTCTCGTCGAGCTCCCCAGAAAAATAATGCCTCGCGACCTCCGCGAGTTTCGGTAACTCATGATGAATTAAACCCCACACTGAGGGACCTCGCCAACAACCCCGACGAGCTCCAGAGCACGATTGCAACCTTGCAAAGGTTGAAAAAGAGGCAGCTTGACGAGCTCGCCCTAGTACCCAGGCAAGCTCCAGCCACCGAGGCCCGGTAGCAGACCAGGCCGACCCAGGGCACCCAGACCCGGGGTCACTACAACGACCTCCACACCGAGCAGGAGGCAAGCTCTGCCCAAGCTCGCCAACATAGGGAGCGCGCTGGAAAAGCCAAGGTGGTGGAAGAGCCAGCTACGTATGCTGGGCGAGCTTCGGCCTACACCGAAGCATCCGCCACCCACCAATCACTGAGGAGGGAGGTCCTCCAGGGCAGACTAGGGCCCAGGTGCGGGGAGGATGAACGAACAGCTGCCTCAGTCACATCTTATGGGGGAGATTCGGACCTACAGCCCCGAAGATCCCCCCACGACCGGTTGAGAAGGCCCACGACCGACAGGTTGGGTCTCCACGGCGGATGCCAATTCCAGCCCATCACAGAGAGATCACCCCAGAGTAAGGCACCTTGGGGGCATGCGTCCACGAGATGCACGACCTTCGAGCAATCTCCGCCGGAGGTGACCCACAGTGACGAGCTGGCCTCATTGAAAAAGGCAGTCGAAATGCTGCAAGCACAAGTAGCAGCCAAGTCTGGCAGACCTGATGCCACCACTCTCCCCACATCTCCATTGGCACCTGCCATACTCAGAGCACCGGTCCAGAAGAAACTCCAATTCCCGGTGATGTCCGCATACGAGGGCGAATCTGACCCAAAGGTCCATCTGGCCAAGTATGCGGACTTTATGATTTTGGTTGGTGCCACTAACTCCACCCAGTGCCGAAACTTCCCGCTGACCCTAGGGGACCGAGCCCACCGCTGGTTCTCATCACTCGCCCCGGGGTCAATCCACTCATTCGGCCAACTCTCGCGGGAGTTCTTGGCCCACTTCTCTGGGTTCGAATCCTACCTTACCCAGAAGTACCGACTCGCCAACATCCATCAAGGCGAGACCGAGACCGACCAGCTGTACCTGGAGAGGTTCGATAAGATACTGCTGGAAGGCAAGCCGGTGAGCGAGGACACCAAGGTCGTCGTGGTAATGGCCTGGCTCCGAAAAGGCACCGATCTCTGGAAAGAAATGCACCTCGCATGTCCAAACACTTACACCAAATTCCGCCACAAGGCGGGGGTGTTCGTGGCCATGCAGGAGGCCCTCCAGAAAGAGGTCGGTGCCTCCGAAGAGAAGAAACCCTACGGGAAGAAGTCCGGGGGCACATACAAGGCTCCCCGGAACTTGAAAGCCTTTGGCGATGCGGACGAGTTCAAAGAAAAGCTCAACCAAGTCCTCACCGTCTCCGTCGACCACGTCTTTACTGCGGTCAAAGACAAAGCCTTGTTGGAAGAGCCGAGGAGAATTCGCCAGGACCGCGCGAAGCTCAACCCCAACAAGTACTGTGCCTACCACCAGTCAATCGGCCACTTCACCAGCGAATGTTGAGACCTCCTCAAATAATTATGGAAATTCTACGAGGATGGGAAGCTGGCCGAGTTCGTAAAAAAGGCACCGGCGAAGAGGCCCAGGTTCGAGAGGAGGGAAGCCTCCGATGACGAAGAAGAGGACGCGGGCAACGTGGTCCTCAAAATAGGCGAAGGGCACCTCCCCAACCCCAACAGAACCTGGAGCCCACCCGAGAACTCTTAGTTCTCGAAGAAGAGATCGGAGCTGCCGGAGATCTCCAAGATGGGGGCCTCCATCTCCAACAGAAAAAGGAAGGCCGAGATCCAGGTCATCAACCAGGTTCAGGAGGGCAGCTCCAACTCCAGGCCCGTTGCATAGCTCACTGACGAGCTGACATTCTCCTCGGTGGACCTGGAAGGGGTACTGACACCCCACAATGACTCGTTGGTGATAACCGCCAACATCATGAATGTCCGAGTTCACAGGCTACTTGTGGACATCGGCGCCTTCACCAACATACTCTACAAATCCACCTTGGATGCCTTAGGTGATTTTGAGTCATATTTAGAACCTTGCAATGCTAGGATAGTGGGGTTCGGGGAAGCTGTAACCGTCCCCCTAGGTAGCATTAGATTGAGCGTCTAACTTGTATCGGCTGAGGATCCGGAGCGGAGGCTGACTAGGTTAGTAGATTTCCTAGTTGTCGACCAGCAGTCCTCCTACAACGGGTTCCTTGGCCGCCCATTTATCAATGAATTTAAAGTGGCGTGTTCGACCTACTACTACTGTCTAAAATTCCCAACTCCAAAAGGTGTCGGAACCATCAAAGGCGACCAGAAAAAGGCCCGAGAGTGTTTGCTCCAAATTAAAGATGGATGAGCCAAGAAAGCCGTGACGCAGGTCCAGGTCCTTGAGGAAGAAATCCAGATTCCGGCGGATGAGCCGAACATCCTAGACATCGTCTCAACAGAAACTGAGTTGATGGAGG
This sequence comes from Prunella vulgaris, assembly GCA_026898435.1. Lineage (NCBI taxonomy): Eukaryota > Viridiplantae > Streptophyta > Magnoliopsida > Lamiales > Lamiaceae > Prunella > Prunella vulgaris. Next base: position 568,996 of record JAPKLY010000197.1, read on the forward strand.
TAGGCGACTCACTGGAATCAATGATGAAAATCGACCAAGTCCCTGAACCTATGCAAGACACTCATCCGACACCAATGAAGAGAGTGGAGGAATCCCAAAATAATAACCAAGTGCAGGGACCTGTGCAAAGCTCACATCCTGCACCCATAGAGGTAGACCAGGAAGCCCAGGGTAGGGGACCTGCGGGAGGTTAAGAACCAGCACGAATGGATGTTGATCCAGCTCCTCAGGTTGCAGAACCTCTCCAAGCTGGCGAAACCCCGGTGGTCCTGACATTTGACGGACCTGTCCAGGTTGAAAGCCCGGCTGATGTTCTCGAACCACGCCTAGGTCATGAACCTGCGCAGATGTCACAAGAAGAGTGGGATGAGTTCATCAGCGACCCCAGGTGGAAAAACCAAAAAAGGAAGGCTACCCCCATGGATGAACTGACAGCGCTCCCAGTGGACCCGGAAAGGGACCTGGAACTCTTCATAGATTCCAAGTTACCTGAACCGTACCGGTCGAGGATGGAGTTGTTTTTAATGTCCAACTTGGACGTGTTTGCTTGGTCCCATGAAGACATGACGGGGATCCCGTTGGAACATGCATGTCACCGACTTAATATAGATCCGACGAGGAGACCTGTCTGCCAGAAACAAAGGAAGTATGGACCAGACAAGTATGCGGCCCTAACCGTCGAAGTGGGAAAGCTGTTAGATAACAACTTGATCAAGGAAGCCTTGTGTCCGCAGTGGGTCGCGAACCCCGTCCTGGTGAAGAAGCACAACGGGACGTGGAGACTATGCATTGACTTCACGGACCTGAACAAGGCATGCTCGAAGGACAACTTCCCACTACCCCACATTGATCAGCTTGTAGATAGCACCGCGGGTCACGAGATGATGACATTCATGGACGCTTTTGCGGGCTATCACCAGATAGCATTGCACCCAGACGACCAGGAACATACGGCATTCTACACCAACAAAAACATGTACTGCTGGGAAAGGATACCGTTCGGACTTATCAACGCCGGAGCAACCTACCAAAGGTTGGTGAATAAAATGTTCGATCAACACATCGGCGAGTCCATGGAGGTGTACGTGGACGACATAGTTGTCAAGAGTTTGCGAAAGGAGGACCACCTCGACCACCTGAAGCAAACCTTCGACATACTACGCCACTACAACATGAAGCTAAATCCCAAGAAGACCAGCTTCGGCGTACACTCAGGAAAGTTCCTAGGTCACCTGGTGAGCCAGCGAGGGATAGAGGTCAACCCAGCGCAGGTCCAATGCATAATCGAGATGGGCATCCCCGACTCCGTACAGAAAATCCAAAGACTGACCAGATGTATGGCGGCTTTGAACAGGTTCATCTCTAGGTCTGGCGACCGAAATCGTCCATTCTTCGAGGCGATCAAGGCAAACACATGAAGGTACAAAGAGGCGGCTAAAGCCAACAAGCTCCACCTCAAAAACCACTTCGTGTGGACGAGCGAATGCCAGCGAGCCTTCGAAGATATCAAAGCATACGTGGCAGATACGCAGGTCCTTTCAAAGCCGATACCCGGGGAGAAGTTGTACCTCTACCTCGCTGCGTCGGAAGTTGCCATTAGCTCTGTCCTGGTTCGAGAAGAGGTGAAAACACAACTACCAGTGTACTATGTAAGCCAAGTTTTACATGAAGATGAGTTGCGGTATACCCCGATGGAGAAACTAGCCTATGCACTGGTGATGAGTGTTAGAAAATTGAGACCCTACTTCTTCGACCACCCGGTAGAGGTGCTGACGACGTTCCCACAACGTCAAATATTACAGCGCCCAGACACCGCTAGACGCTTACTGAAATGGTCACTAATACGGTATAACCTACGCACCCCGAACAGCGATCAAGGGACAAGCGCTCGCCGACTTTATCGTTGAGCTAACTTTCCCACAAGATCCGACGAGGGGGCGTATAGCTCCGTGGCACCTCTACGTTGACGGGTCATTGACTAGCACAGCGGTAGGCGCCGGCGTAGTTCTGATCAGTCCAGACAGACAAGTCTTCACGTCCGCAATCCGGTTTGACTTTTGAGCAACCAACAATGAGGTGGAGTACGAAGCTTTGATAGCCGGACTTAGGTTATCATTAGCTGTGGGGGCAACCAATCTTCAAGTTTTCAGAGATTCCCAGCTAATAATATCCCAAGTCCGGGGGGAGTATGAGGCAAAAGATCAGCAGATGATGACCTACCAGAAGATAGCCGCGCATCTGATCTCGATGTTTACGCAGGTTTACATCAATCAGATACCGCGGCTGGAAAACACGCAAGCAGACGCCCTAGCCTGACTAGCTATCAGCAACGGTGAAGCCGAGGTCATGGAGGTTGTAGTCACCAAACTAAAGAACCCCTCGAAGTTCGATTACAAAGTAAATCAATATTCGAGTGGGGGGCAGGAAGATGCCGAAGATTGGTGCATTTCGATCCAAAAATATTTAATTAACGGAACGACCCCCGGAGACACCTGGGAAGCTAACCGGCTAGTGAAGCAAGCTGCCAGATATACGCTGCTGGATGGCCAACTCTACAAACGTGGATTCTCTCTACCTCTGCTCAAATGCCTATCTAAGAAGCAAGGGTTCGAGGTGTTAGAAGAAATTCACGAAGGAATTGTGGAAGTCACGCTGGGGGGCAAGCCTTGGCATACAAGACGATCAGACAAGGGTACTATTGGCCCACTCTTCGTAAAGATGCCATTAGCTTCGCGCGAAGGTGCCAAAAATATCAACTCTTCGCACCTAATATCCACTCCCCAGCCAACCAACTCAAGTCGATCTTCAGCTCATGGCCTTTTGCAAAATGGGGTATCGACCTGATCGGCCCATTTCCACCCGGCAGAGGTGGTGTAAAATTTGTTGTCGTAGCAGTAGACTACTACACTAAGTGGGCTGAAGTCGAAGCACTTACAACAATAACACAAGAAAGGATGATCGGCTTTATATGGAAAAACGTGATCTGCCGGTTCAGACTTCCACAATCGATCATCACCGACAACGGAAGGCAGTTCGACGGTCAAAAATTGAGAGACTTCTGCAGTTCGTGGAACATCAAGAAACACTACTCAACTCCGTACCATCCACAGTCGAACGATCAGGTCGAGGCGGTTAACAAAATTTTAAAGTACACATTGAAGCTCCACCTCGAAGATAAGAAAGGTAGCTGGGCAGACGAACTCCCGGAGGTCCTATGGTCTTACAGAACATCATATCGAGTCAATACCAGAGAGACCCCATTTGCCTTAGCCTTCGGAACTGAAGCGGTAGTACCAGTCGAGGTTCTGAACAAGACTTGGAAGGTGGTGGGTTTTGACGAAGAAAAGAATGACGAAGCCTTGGCGGTATAAAAAGACCTGATCGAAGAGACCAGAGCTTCGTCAGAAATGAAGAACGCCACCTACAAGCGTAGGGCAAAAAAGTACTACAATTCCCATGTCCGAGACCGAAAGTTCAAAATTGGGGACCTAGTGCTGAAGAAGAAAATGATGGCCCCACCAGGTGTATTCGGGTCAAACTGGGAAGGACCGTTCCGGATTACCGCGGCCTGGGAAAACGGTACTTACGACCTCGAAGATGCAGAGGGCAAAACCTCGTCATACACCTGGAGCGCAGCACACTTAAAAAAGTTTTATCAATAAATCGAGATTTTGTAATAGATTAGACGAAGGTTCGCATCAGAAATGTTGATGGCGACCAATGTAAATTACGCTGCTATGAGAAGTTGGGAAAATTTATTAAGTCAGAAAAGTTGTCAGCCATGCGAGCTTCTATAGCTCGCCAACTAGGCGAGCTCCCATAGTTTGCCCACTGTTTGAAGGTCCGTAATCCATCCAGTGTTCGAAGCCTCGTAATGCGCAAGGACCAAGGTCCCAAACGTTATAATCAAAATGCTCGAAAGCAAAGGCCAAAGTGCCCAAGGTCGGGAAAGGTGCCCTTCCTAAAGGGTCACTAAGCACCGACTGCCTTAAGTTAGAAAAAAACCCAACTGCCCAACGTGAATTAAACAAAGTACAACTCGCTACCCTAAGTGGTTTAAGACGAGCGATTCGCGGCCATAAGTGGCATAAGACGAAGAATATGTACTACACAAATGGAGGTACGATTCGTAGTCCTAAGTGACGTAAAACGAACGATTCGCTTCTCAAAAGTAGAGCAAGACTAACAGTCAAGTACCCAAAAAATATATAAACGAGCTAATAAAAAAATTATAACATAAGCGCAAAAACGTAGGTAAAAAGAGTTAGAACAAAAAGCTCGGGTTTCATTCAAAAATACTTGAGGAATTTTCAAGCCAAAAATGATGCCTGAAAAATCCCTAAGTATAAGTAGTGTTGCTGGCCACAAAGGTCGGCCAGCTGACCATCTTTAAAGTGCAAAAAGCTCCTTCTGGGCGAGCTACACGTGCCCGACGAGCTACATATACTTCAACAAAAAGAAAACTGAAAGTTACAACAAGAAGCTCCTTCTGGGCGAGCTAGGTAGCCCGACGAACTACTACAACTTGGCAAAAAATTAAATGGAAAGCTAAGCTAAGAAAACGAAGGAAAGGCTAAGTTGCTGGAGCAGTCGGAGCAGAGACAGCAGCGGCATCAGTGGGGACCCCGGCAGGCACCTAAGGGTTGGCGGCCTTGGGGATATTCTCCTCGTCGGCGACCTGGCGACCTTGAGGGGACAACCTCGGCAGGATTGTAATGTTGCCGGTGCAACTACTGGTGTCGAAGTCGCCGAGGTTCACCATGGCATCCCCGCAAACCTCTTGCATTTGCGCCAAGGTGGGGGGAGTTTGCACCTCGTCATCGGTGACCTCCGCATCCTCCTCAGCGAGGTTCAGTTCCAGCACAGGCACGGTATTTATGATCTTGAAACGTGCCGGAACAAAGTCGAGGGGCACTCTGGGCTCGGGGAGGTTGCCTTTGTCAAGCTCCGTCTCGTCAGGGAAGGGGACCCTGTCCAGGCAATCTTTGAAATCGCCAACGACAGCCTTCAGTTCATCATCTTTATGAGCTCGCGCCCACCAAAAGGCCCGGATCACCTAGGCGTAGCATTGGACAGAGCCCCGATCCGAGGCCTCAGCCTTTGCGGCCACCAAATCTGCCTATGAAGAGGTATCACGACAAAGCTCAGTGACCTCGTTGATTTTTACCGAGAGCTCGGTCCCCAACCTTGCACATTCCTCGTCCGCACCTCTGGTTAGACCTCGCTGGAGCTCCAGCTCCTTCTTGGTCACTACATGCTGATCAACCTCACGGGCGAGCTTCTCAGCGAGCTCTTCCTCCTTAGCTTTAAGCTGGGCCTCCGCCTCCTGTTGAAACACGGCGAGCTTTCGCTGGAGGTTGCCGAGCTATTTCAGGGCGCTTTGCTCAGCAGCAAGGGATGCTGCAACCTTCCCCTCGGCGAGCTCCAGGGACTTCTTCGCCTTATCGGCGGTTTCAGCAGCCTTCAAAAAGGGTTTCCTTCCTCGCTTGGCGGCCTGCCTCCAGCTGGGCGGCCTGCTCCATCGCCTTCTGATTTGCGAGCAACAGCCCGCTCGTATAGTGCGCCGAGAGCAAAAGATTCTCGGTCAGGCTCTGGCCATTGATGGTTGCCACCTGGGGAGTGGACCAGAATCTTGGCATCTCGCCCACTGCATTCCGAACTAGGCCCGGAGGGAGGCTGCGCATTGAGGTCAAGGAGCGGGACCTCTCATAGGCATGGATGGCCTTGTGGCGATTCGGGTGAGCAATGGGGGCGTAGCTGTGAGGTCAAAACAGTTAGAGAATGAAAACACGAGAAAGCAACAAGGATAAAGGTTAAGAGGGCGAGCTACTTATTGAGCTCGCTCAGGGTCCTATCCTAAGAGCGTATCGTCATTAGTCTGAACCCCGAAAGGAGACGGGGAAGGTGGCGAGCTCCGAATAGGTGCGACCACCATCGGAGCAGTCGAATGGGCGGACCCGCCCTGCGCCGACCTGGTGTCAGCTCGCCCGGCATACTCGGATCCCTTCTAGTCGCGGAGGCCCGAACGAGCTCTCTTGCGAGCTACTATGTCGTTGTCCCCCACTCGGAACCCGTCTCCACGGTGGAGGCCCCTTTTGGACTGATGAGAAACTCGCCTGGGCGTGGACCCACCTCGCCTTCCTCATTTTCCACCTCGCGCGACCTCCGTGGCCTTAGTTTTTGCGGGGGCCTTCGTTTGCTCCTTCTGGGTCCCGGACCCACTCACCTCGCCCCTTTTCTGGGTGAGCTCGGCTTTCTTGCTCGCGTCCAACGCGAGCAATGAGGGCGGGGTAAGCTTATTCGGGCTAGGAGGACCCATTGCAAATCGGCGAGCTACGACGTGGTAAGAGTCTGGGATCTCGACAGTTGGAAAGGCGAACCTGCTACCGTCTGCAAGAAGGAAAAAATTAAGTGGTTAGCACCTTGGGCGAGCTAACCCCCCCTGTGGGCGAGCTTCAAAGAGTTGTAAACCTGGGAGCTCGGGACCTTGGATCGTGGGGTGATGTGGCAAAGTGAGGAGCCCAGCAAGCCTCAAACAGTGGTGTTGAGTGAGGTAGGCAGTCTCCTGATCTTCTTGGCTCCTCAGGTAACAGACAGCTCGCACCACGTCGAATTCGAGAGACGTCTCAGGTTTGCCGCGACTCGATTTATGATGCTTCAAACCTGCAAAAAAGGGGGATTTAGATTAGTAAATCTAATTCGACCCACACACACCAAGTAGGCGACCTACTGCTAGCCTCCCCATATTCATCGGGGGTTGGGATTCGCTCTTCTCGCCCGGAGTAGGTCGTCGAAGCTCGCCAGTCTCCGTCCATAAAAAAGAACAACTGCTTCCAGTCACGGACCTTGTTCGGGAGGACCCCCAAGAATTTCTCCCCCGAGCGGGCTCTAAGGTAGTAATACCCCTTGCCATCGTTTACTTGCCGAGTTACGGCAAGAAGTTCGTTGAGCTAGGCAGTAGTCAACCAGTTTTCGTACCCCTCCAACCCAAAAACCGCCAACGCCGCCAACAAGCTACTCCAAGCGTTGGGGATGAGCTGGGTGATGGCGAGGTTATTGTCGAGCAGGAATCGGCCAATGATCGGGTGCAGGGGCAATGTAAGCCCGGCCTCGAGGGTGTGCACAGTGATGGCCGTCAACCCTGCCGGAGGCGCATCAGCTCGCTCATCCTTTCTCGGGGCGTATAGGAAGATGTCGAGCGGGATCCGATACTTCTCACGAAGATGAGGGAGCTGGTACTCGTGGATAATACTGGTAACATCACTTGCTTTGTAATCAGACTTGTTCGCCGCATCCCAAAATTCTCGCTCGGGAAGTTCGAAGCTCGCCCCATATTGGGCGACGTACTCATCCCAATTGAAGGAGTGAATGACCTCGGCGGAGACCTGGCGCTCAACCAGCTGAGGCTCCGAAAAGCCGATGGAACAAAACCACTCAACTGTAACTTCCTCCAGGTCGCCCTCTTCCTTGCCTACGTCGGCAACCTCCTCGCCAGCCTCGGCAACCTCCTCGTTGCCGTTGGGAACTCTTTCCTCTTGGGCGACCTCGTCACCTTTCTCCCATACCTCGCGATAGACCGCACTGAAGGCCCCCTCCTTCGAGTCAGAGCGGACCTCGCCAAGGAGCTCGCCGTAGTCCGGGCGAGCTACCGAGGCCACCTCAGAACTGGAGCCGATCACTATCGGGGAAATAAGGGGAATAGGCTCATTCTTGGGATTCTGGTTCGAAAGGGTCTGACTTGACGATTGTGTCGACATAATTCGGGCGAAGCTAGGGGTGTTCTCAAGTTGCTCGAAATTCCTACTGCCGGAGTTATGGTACGGGGATGGTCAAAAAATCCAAAGAGTTGCCGGAAGTGTTCGAAACTTCCGAAAAACTTAGAGAAATTGAAAGAAAGAAATGAAAGAAGAGAAGGAACTGAGTTTTCTACCTGGGAGAACGCCGGAAATCTCGTCGGAAGCGAAGGTGTCGTTCGCCGAAAAGTGCTCTAAAAATTTAGAAATGGAAAAGTGAAGAATGAACTCACCTCCACCTATTTATAGACGTCGGGGCGAGGTCGAATATTCGAGGAGTGCAGGGATCATTTTGCAAGAAATTTGAAAGATTACCATAATGGGCTCGGGAAACAACGCCTAAAAAGGCGTGCACGACGCCTTGATTCCCACACCACGTCGGCCGAGTAACCGCCACGACGGAGCTCGCCCACTAGCTCGGCACCTACCCAAATGTAGTTCGCCCAGGCTCGAGTCCTCGTCCGTGGAGACAAATCAGTTCGTCTGGGGGGCAAATGTTGGCAAGGCGAACTACCTGAGGATAATCACGAAATTATCCCAAGACTAATAGGGTCGCCCACTTGCGTAAGAGCCAAGTCACCAGCCCTGACCAGGGCCAACACGAGGGAGCTCGGCGAGGTAGGCAAGGACCTCGCCCAAGCTCCCAGTAGGCCAAGGCAGAAGGATTGGGGCATCAAGAGGAGAGGAAGCCACGGGCGAGCTACCCCTCTCCAGAGGGAGCTCGCCCTCAAGGGGACCGTGCCGAGGTCCTCCACTGCGTCACATTCCGGAAAATCACACAAGGCAGAAGAGCTCGCCAGGTAGCTCGCCCAGCTTAAGGGCCCGGTTAGCGAGTGCACAAATAGAACATGTATATGTAGTAGAATGAGACATTGTAAAGGGAGCATTGTGAGGGATTAAGACGAGGGTTACGGACCTTCATCAACACCGGAAGCCAAATAGGCTCGTAAGGTGCCACCTCACACTCGCACTCCTATAAATAAGACATCTCTTGTACTATTACAAGGGGATTACAATCATAATACAACATTTACTTTCTCTCTCTAAACTCTCCACTTTCTCTCTCTATACCACCCTCTCAAGACACTAAGAACACAAAATCTTAAATTATTGTTTGATAGGATTAATATGTTATAACAAGTCACATAACAAACACGAATAGTAAATTCTATTAACACACCGTACATTAGACTTTTTTGTGTGTGTGTTTGGAGGTTTGGTAGTATTGGAAATTGAGGATTAGCAGAGTTAAATGACCTAAGAATGTGGATTTTAACTTGGGAAAATTTTAAAAATAGTTGAAAAAATTTATACTAATTATAAATTTGTTTTGTTTAAAAAAAAATTATACATTTGTACAAATATTTTGAACAAATTTATAAATATGATCACTATTTTAAAATAATATGTAATTTCCCCTTTTAACCATGATGAATTTAGAATTTTAGTTTAAGGACAGAATTCATTGTATTACAATATTATGTATACCTTTTTTTTTTTTTTTTGAAAAGATGTATATATAAAATTTAAAGAGAAAGACATCATATAAAATTAGAAGTCTAAATAAGATTCTTTTTACATGGTTACTTTTAAAAGTTCAAGAAAAGTGACCCCACCTCGTGCCCATAAAATTCATTTTTAATAATATCCATGTCCATGATAATGAACATTTAATTTTAAAATTCATAATTTTTTTAATAAAAATCATTTTAATTTTTTTTTAATAAAATTCATTTTAAAATTTTTAATAAAATTCATTTTTAATATTCATGTCTATAGTAAAAACTAAATGGGAAAAGAAGAGACAATGAGATGAGAAAAAAATGGAAAACATTTTATTTTTGCATTAATGGGGGCATAGGAACATTATTTTAAATAATATCCATGTCCATGATAATGAGAGATTTTTTTTAGTGTTTGGAGGTTTGTTAACGTTGGAAGTTGAGGATTAGTATGAGAAAAAGAAGAGACAATGAGAAGAATTAAAAATATTTCATCTTTTGCATTAATGGGGGCATATATTTTTTAATGATATCCACATCCATGATCATAACACGTTTGAGAGAGAGATTTGGATCGATTATTCGTAATTGGCATGCTTGATGTGTTATTTTTATCTAGTGTGACATCAATGATATGACTTATGAGTAACTAATGCTAAATGGAACATATTTTTATGCTAGTTATTGGAATTCATTTTAATATGAAATAAAGGTATGTATATCTTGTCCAATTTATATTACTAGTGATAATTGTAATTTTTAAATAGAAAAATTATAAAATAATTCACAAAATTGATATTAATTATAAATTAATATTGTGCAGAAAAAAGATATGCTCATGTGCAGAAATTGTGAACTAATTTACAAATATAATTATTTTTTTAAACTAATATATAAGTGACCATTTTTAAATCAATCATATTAATTTAAACAATGGTACCTTTTAATAATTTAAGAGGGAGATATAAATCGAATATTGATTTAATAAAGTAAATTATTTGATAGGAAATATTACATAAAAACTGTATTAATTTATATAAAAGGTAAAATTACTTGGTAGAAAGTAATACAAGTGTCATAAAATATTTTTAAAAAATAGATAAAAAATATGTGATTACTAGTTTGTCCACTTTCCAAGTTGAGTGAGTGGAGAAAAAGAGGATAAAATTGGTATAAATTTTCTTTTTCATCCATAATAAAATTATAAGGGTTGTAAAATCATTTTTGTGAAAGTGATAGTGTCAAACTCATATTATGAGTTCTTATTTTACTGGACCAAAATTTTATATTCGAATTCATAATAAATTAATATTGCTTACCAAATAAATTAGAAATAATATACAATTCGATAATATGATCTTATAATGACTACCAAACGTAGCCTAAGGGGTGTTTGGTTTTCTAGATAGGATAGATAGAGTAGGATAGAATTTTAAAGGACTGCATTAATTGTAATCTTAATTTTAAAATAATATATGTTTGGTATTTAACCAGGTGGGCTAGCTCACCTGGCCACCGAGCTCCTCACTTGAGTGAGTGACCCGGGTTCGATTCCCTCTGGGAACGAATTGGGAGATGGGAGATATAAGGTTGGACTTAGAAATATGGGGTGTAAGGAGACTTGGTGAACTAACTTAACTACTAACAACTAACATTTACCGATCAAAAAAAAATATATATATGTTTGGTATTTATAATTGTAAAGTTAATCCTGATTTGTGTTTGGATTTCAGGATAAATGTGATAAAAACACTAAATTTCCAATTTTGTCCTTTTTCAATTAACAACTACATTTTTCAATATTATGTAGTTTGTGAAATTTTAGTTTGAAGGTGAGGGGTGATTAGTAAATTTGAATTTATGATTAAATAATCTCATATAAAAATTGAAATGAAGTAATCAATTTGTTGAGGGATTATGTTGGATTAAAATCTCGGGCCAACATATATAATCTTGGGCCTAAATCCTGCAATCCAAATATAGATTCATTTGGGACTAGGACTTAATCCACCCTAGTCCTGGAAACCAAACACCCCTTAATAGTATTAATAATATATGATACATAAAGTGGACATAATATTTTATCTTTTAATGATTAATTCTTAGTATTAAAAAAAATATACTCCCTCTATTTACCAAATATATGCATATTTTTTTGTATGTGATGTACTTTTTAAAAATATCTATTTTATTTATAAACGGATCTTAAAATACCACAAAATATTCTTTAACATATTACATTAAATCACATGCAAAAAAAATACATATATTTATTATTTAATGAACAGAGGAAGTATATATGTAGGTGTGATAAAATTGTGAAGGCACTGTTGTGCTGCATTTCCTGGAAGCTACGTATGCCTGCAAATAGGAGGGAGGGCAGAGCATTTAGATAATATTGGTTTTATTACCTGCTTTAAACTCCTCCAGCAAAAGCCTTCCGACTCTGTTTGGACAGGTGGATTTATAATTCCTGAATTTTATACATAAATAATCATTCTCCAAATAAATTATTATTTGTTTTTACTTAAAAGAAATGATTGTATTAACTATCGAGGGTCTAAAAGATTTCTTCTATCGATTAATTCGAAATATATAAAACTATTAACTCGAGATGTTAAAGATAGGAAATATTAATTTAGATTCAATTCAACTAATTTAAAACCATATTTAACATAGTATAATTTCTAGATATTCAATTATATTTGCATTATTCATAATTTCGGAAAAATTAATTATATATAAGGCGAACAGCCCACGGATCCTCTCCATTTATTTTTCTCCATTTTTTCTAAATTTTTTAGAGGGATAGATACAAAATTAAAATAATTAATAATTTTTTTTATTATTATTAATGATAATAACCTCACTTCATGTATTGTGTCTATCTCTCTCCTAAATTTAGGAGAAATTTATACAAAAAAATGAAGAGGATCCGGATTTCAAATTGGTACATTATGATTTATGCAAAAAAAAAAAACTCTATTACTCTCGTTATGTTTACTCTATTATGCAAATATTTTGTATCAATTTGAAAATAATATTTTAAAAATATACCTATTTGGATTATTCCATTATATATTAATCTCACGTGATTCAGAAAAATATGAAAATAATAATTTATATAAATCAATAAGAATATAAACTATAATATGTGGAACTTAGTCTTAATAAATACTAATTGATAGGTTCTATCTTCCAGATCTCCAATAAATAATGTTGTCATAATTTTGTATGCAATGGGTACATCGTGCAACTCGAGTTCATTTTTAAAAAGGTTACACAAAATACTAATGAAAAATTACACACATTATTACTGAAAAAATGTATCTTTAATGGTGTAATTTTTCAGCAATAATTTGTATAATTTTTCAGTAATAAATGATGTACTAACTTTTTAAAAATACACTTGAATTGCACGGTGCACCTAATGCACAAGAGACTTGCTCAATAATTTTCTATCTTTCATGTCTAGAATCTCTAGGAAAAATCTTTTAAATCCTGAAATTGACAATTGTATCATCTTTTAAATTCTAAAAATGACATTATTCCTTTAAATAATACTTTTAATAAAAATTCATTATGTCTAGAATACGTATAAAATAAAACCACTTTATGAGAATAAAAAGGAAATTTGAATTGTCACACACAGTATTAATCACAATTAGTCCAAAACTAAAAAAGAAAAGCCCAAAACGAAATAAGTAACACGCTTCGTAAGGCATCACAATCTTCCAATCGCGTGTGGTTTCGTGCTAAAACCTTTTTAATTGTTTTTCGTCTCAGTGGCTCAACTAATTAAGCATTTTGTGACCTTTAATGATTTGCCAAAACAAAGATATAGCTAATTTCTAAATTATAAAATAAGCTTCAAATGTAAATATCAGAAGACAATGATCAAATGAAAACCAAATCTCATTGGAATGGATATATATATCACATTTGCAATAATTATGTATGAGAAATTAATCTGCAATAATGATTGAAGATATGAAATAAAAATATAAAAAACACAAATTTATTGGTTTTATTCGTTAAGAGATGTTCATTTTGGATTCTATGTAATTTTTCATATTTAGAAAATTTTAAAATCTATGTTCTTTTACAATTTTTGAGTGGGAAAGAGAAAATAAAAATAAATAGATATCGAATGGAGTAGAAATATAATAATATTTGATGATATATTTTATAAGTTAATTCGGTTAGAATTTTAAAATTTTATTATTAAAATCCAAACTAGAATTAATTTTAGATTTTAAAGTTAAAATTTTAAATTTTTTAAAACTAAAAAAATACTAATAACTTAATCTTTTTATACAGGTCTATTTTTATCTCTTAAAATAATGAAGTATAATATTTAGAGATTTTTTTGGGTATGAATAGTTTGTTTTTGGAGCAGGGAATTAAAAGTTAAATTCGGGCATATTTACCTAATTATTATTTCAATATCTCGTGAAGTAGATTTTCTCCCGATGGGGTTCCTATTTCCAGTCTCTATCAGCTTTCCAATCTCGTGATTGGAAATTTTTATATTTGGATTTCCTTCTTTTCAACTTTTTCTTTATGAATTAAGTCCTCTTACTTTCACCTGTCCATATTATATGTAGAATCAAAATAAAATGAAATAATAAATCATATAGAAAAATATAAAAAGACCCTATACGTTAGATGATAGAGAATCAGAACCCATAATCAAATACATATATATACACACACATATATGGAATCATATATAAACATAAAATACTTTTACATTGTAGTAAAAATAGTTTATGCCGATGTTGGGTTCCACGTAAAAGAATATGGCATACAAGACTTGAACTGCCATAAGACACTAGTCATTGTGTTCCATATCAAAACCGTATGTGTGTGTGTGTGTGCATGAGATGAGAGATGTAACAAATTAAAGAATTCATATAAGCATGAATTTAGAATCTAATGTCAGCACCCCGTTAGAGTTTAAGGTTACTGGAAATAGGCAAGAGAGATGTCACGTACTATCATTACATACAGAAGGAAAAAAAAAAATTTATAAGATGGTGTCATTAAGTACATTCGATTATGCAGGAACGAATCTATGACTCTGATGAAATGTAATACCATAAGAATGAATCTATGATTCTGAATGCTAGACGAAATCTGTCATGTGAACCAAGACAAACAATAAAACAAAGCTGTATATTTACTGTTTCAAAGGTAAATTTGCTCAGAAAAGCCAAGAGTAAAAGGTTACCGAGTATAGCAGAGAACAACAATGTTATCGATGCCCACCCTCAAAACTAGTATAGGCGCATCATAGAGACGGATTTCAAATGATATCACCTGCAGTGACAATAGACTAATATTTTACCCACAGAAAAATAAGTTATCTGCAGAATAAACAAGAGATTATATCATAAATTAACTAATATAAACACATAAATTAACTAATATAAACACAAGATGGCGCATTTCCAACTGATACTAGAGGACAAAGTTAAGTTGTAAGGGAAATTAAGAGTATCATAAGAATAGCTAAGAGTGAGGCATATCATGCCAAAGGAAAAGCCAAAGAACGTTTATGTTTTGCCTTTTCGTCTCCCGCTTTCTTCACTTCTCCATATTTTTCTTAGCTTCCTTTTCTTTACTCTATTATCCTTTTTCTTGTACATTTTCATCCAAAAATTATTTAGAGAGGATCTTTTTCTGCTGGTCGATCACACTTTGTGACAAATATGTAATAACCAGATTTACAGGCTACAGTATATCCATTTTAGCAGAAAGCAACATATTTTTCATCGAACATTCAGTACATAAGATCTGGGTATATCAGAATTATTATTAGGTACTCCCTCTCCCCACAATCAATAGTCTATTTTGTTTGCACGTGGTGTAGTGCGATGTCGGAGGATGTTGTGAGGTCCGTTTACGAATAAAGTGATTGTTTATGGAAAGTATATTTTGCACACTTTCCATAAACAATCATTTTATTTGTAAACGGACCCCACAATATCCTCCGATATATTGCATTAAACCACGTGCAAACAAAAAAACTATTGATTGTGGACGGAGGGAGTATTTACTAATTTAACCGCATCACTTAAGTATTGTTAGTAAACTAAGTGTCATATCAGCAGTTCTATGCAATCAGGAATGTTGAATAGGATCAGTTAATCAAAGAGAGGCCTGGTATCTATAATCTTTCAGCACTTACGAGAAGTGTTCCCTCAGATCCTATAGACGAATCTACCAAATTTCTGGCTTCATTTAATTAATTTCAGGTATTTGGATGACTTATTATGATATGAAAGAAAGACCAGCTGGTCTGGGATTCAACAACATACATCATTAACATGGATAAAAGTGATACAACTCTGGCCTTGCTCATCAGGATTGATGATTTCATTTTCTAAAATATAGGCCAGTGACATATTTTGGATAATATAATTAGGCCATACTATTTTGGAATCAGCCTTGACCCTCTGTATATATTAAAGATGCATCCCTTGAAAACATAAATACGCGTAAACCATATTCATCTCGACTGACCAATCAACACTCAATGAACTAAGAGAAGTAAATGCAATGGACACTTTAGGATTAAAAATTATAACACGATTTTATAAGAGATGAAATATTTTTGGAGAAATAGCAACCTACAGAAACTATTGATTAGTCCAGCTATCATCATCGGGATAATGTTCAATTTAAATCATTGATGCAAAAAATTGAGTAGGCGGCCGAGAATAATTTATACCAATGACAATATCTTCTCGCACTCAAGAATAATTTACAGCACCATGCAGCTATCTCTCTGACCAGAAAAAAACATTACCACTCAAGTTATATAAGCACAATAGACATTCCAGATCAATAATAATTATAATAGGATAATTACCAATCATGCTTTAAGCTCCAGTGATCACAGAGCTTCCAAGGATGTGCTTGGATTTTCGGAGAACATACTTGTCAGAAATTGCTGAAGGTGTTTGTTAACTCCCCTTAATAGCTGAACATTCCGATAACAACCTTTCAAGCCTTTCTTTGAGAGTTGGAGAAAGCATATCACAACAAGTTAAAACATCGAGCGACTGAATCACGCCTTTACTGAGAAGTGTATGGAAAGCAGTTGATATTCCACGAAGTAAAATCTCCTTCCTCTCAAGGTCATAGTTATCCAACAACAGAAGCAGAAACTCAAGAAGAGAATTTGTAATGTCAACATATTTCGGAATGGAATACACCATCAACAGAATCGCAGGCTCAATATTCATAATATTATCTACTTTTTCATTGAAGAAGAGCCAATCATAAAACAAGGCTAGCTTAGAATTTGCTTCAACATAATCTTTCAAGTTGGATTTCAATAGCCAACCTATTACAGCCCATCTTTGGATAATATCTGACTGGATAATATCATTAGATGGATGGTGTGCACAGCATAAAAATCTCACTATATCGATCACTACACCACTTCTCTCAGGTGCACTAAGAAACTTTTTTGCAAACCAAACTTGATAACGCTTTTGGCTTCCAAACTTCACATGAGTTAACAAAAACCTCAACTGGGATTCCATTTCTGGAGTCACCCTCAGCAAAAAATACCATTTTGAAGTCCTTGTACTATATAACTGTGATATATCTACAAATCCACCAGTTCCAAAGGTGTTAGTGCCATATATCAAGTCTTTCCATATAGCACGAAACTCTGGAACCTGAGCCAAATCTTGCAAAAGCCTAAGAAGATCTCTCCCAATCCTCGAGCACAAGGAGAACTGTTCTCTTAACATTCTAACACAAAAAACTTTCTCCATTTGCCTCAATGGCTCAATCTTTGGAACATTCAATACCCTGCAATGATCAGCCAATAACCTCAGAAATACATACAAAGCACCAGTTAAAATCATGGGAGTATCCTCCAGCAAACAATCCCATTTGTTAGAGAAAAGATTGACCATCTCAAAACACAACCACAAATTCTCTTCACAAAAATCCCCACCAATAATCTGCCTCAAAAGTGCCACCAACAAACCATCAAGCCCAATTGCTGACACATAAATCATCTCTTGCGTGACCCAAATCAACTGCACTTTTACAGAATCAACGAGCTTCCCATACATTTCATTCACAATCTTCACAAGAATGCTGGTGAAATACCCATACCCATCAGTGATTATACCATGTAAGTGCTTAATATGGACTTTAGCGAGGTGGGGTTCGCAGAGAATGCCATAAAGAATTGCTCTGTTGAGGCTGAAGTACTGTTCTTGAGATGGGATAGTCAGGGGAAATGGGGGCCTAAGTTGAGGTTCAAGAGATAAAAAGGAGTCTCTCAAAGTGACCTCATGTGGGTTCTCTACCTCATGAGTGGATCTTTTCGCTAGTCCAGACAACATTTTCTTGCAGTAATTGCAGAATCTACAATATCATCTAACCAGGAAAAGATTTTAAAACGCCAGAAGGACACGCTTCCGTCAATCAAACACAGGCATCTGGGAAATTCGTAACAGTGATTACGATATAGACTTGCTTCGGAAAGTCGACCTCGAACGGTGCACAATAATTCAACGTTTATCTATAAATAAATATATAAAAGCAGCAGTACTTATAAATTGGTCGATGATTTTGCTGGCGAGTGAACATTCACTCGCTCAACCGTAAATCTGTGACTTGCACTTCCTACAGGAGCGAGTGAACAGTCATCTGTGTTATCTTTTTTTGTCCATTTACAGGGACGCCTAATTTTTAGTCACTCGCAAACCGTTTGCAAAAAATGTTGAGCCCACACTTGCAAAAATAATTTTGAAATCCTAATAAAATATAATCAGATTCAATTATACCTCCAGTTGACAGCGTGGCGTGGCCGTGGACGGCAGGGGGTGCGTCGCGTGTGGCGGCGCGGAGGCGACTGTGTCTGATGTAGAGCACAGACGTGGGCGGCGCCGGCGTGGGAGGAGGCGGCGGTTGAGGTGGAGGAAACAGCAATGCCTGGCCGTGGTTTAGATATAGGTCTTATGGCCCATTAATGAAATCTTGGCCCAACTTTCTCATTTATTTATTTTATTTAAACATATCTGTATAATCTATAAAAGCAACAGTAATTATACAATTGGTCGCTGGCGAGTGAACAGCCACTCGCTCAACAGTATAATCGTGACTTGCACTTCCTACCGTAGCGAGTGAACAGTCAACTTTAAACCATCGAATTTTGTTTTTTTGTCTATTCACCTAATTTTTAGTCACAAAATCGCACACCGTTTGCAAAAAATGTTGAGCAAAAAATAATTTTGAAACCCTAATTTTAAATTTTTTTTTATGTCTCCTTCTAAACATTTTTTTATTTCAATGTGCATATGCATATTCACTTATTCAGTATTTCTTCAAGTAGACAAATTAAGATAAATTTTTACAAAGATGTGTATATCACTAATTGGACATGAAAACAAACAACTCATAAGAAATTGGTTAGTGATTTAAACAATAAGAATGAGTTTTCAATGATCCAAAAGATTAAACTCTCTATTGGTCTATAATAAAGGATAAATATATTTTTATAATTTTATATTATACATGAATATACATTATATTAGATAATATTATTAATGAGACATAGACTTAATGTAGTATTTAAAAAATATACAATTTAAATAGTAAAGTGGAGTTTTGTCCCAAGTATGAAATCAACTCACAAATAACCTATTTTAAAACGAAGTGAATTCATGTGTATTACACAAAATATTAAGAATTAAAATTCATTGTATATAATATGTTCATAATATAATAAAAAGTAAGAATTTTAAAAGATATATTAATAAAGTTTTGTATGACATTAATAATTCTAAAGTTATGTTGTATAAAAAATTATTTTAAAATTATTTTTGTTATAAATATTGTAATATTTAATATAAGATAATTTTTATTTGACTGATTAAACTACTTTTTTTTTAAAAATAGGTAGTCCCAAGAAGAATTTTCAAAATCTGTTGATTAACTAAATTAATATTCTTTACAAATTAAAATGTAGGTACATATATATAGTTATATACACATATATATTTAAGCAAAAATAAATATAAAAAAAGTAGTTAATTTACACATAAAAAAAACAATGATACACCATCTAATTTAATCACATCATGACATATGCAAAAATTTAATTTTGCACTCTCTCTGTCCTAAAAGATATTGTATAGTCAAATTTTGGGACAGTTACAAAATACTAATTCATTTTAAAGTACTATTTTCAAATTTATATCTATATCTATACATATATAAAAGCAGCAGTGTCTGGCCAAATTTTAAGTTTATGTATGGGCGAGTGAACACTCACGCGCTCTATTGTGAAATAGCGCATGAGACACTCCACTTCATATGCTACATAATTCAAAATAAAATATTATTTTATTGACAGCTGTAACTTGCAGAAGTTTAAGGAACTCATAAAATTAATTTATTGTTTGTTCTAAAAAGTCGTGCAGCATTCACGCATGCTCATAGATTTCGAAAATAGTGACTTTTGATTTACCCTTTATGTAATATAAATAGGTAGTTTTTGGTTGCTTATTATTCAACTGTATTTCTTCCCATATTGTCTTCAATATTTTCATTTTTTAACAGTTCATTTTATGTATTTGTCCAATATATTAGATTTACAATGACATTTTGATTTTTCTCATAGCAGGTCAGTGGATAAATGACGCCCCAACTTCAGAATAATGGAGATAGTTGATTGGGAATTGATTCCATGAAGCGAAAATGATTTTTTGCACAAAGGTAAGAGAGGGAAAATAAACTGTAATATTGAAAAAAAATAACCACTTAGCTTATAATAAGTGATCTTGCACAATTGCTGTATTTTTCTCGATGAGTCTCGGTGTTATCAGCTTTTGAGATGACATATGCTTTGTTTTCATATTCTTGACCATTGTTGCAATTCTTGCTGCAGATTCGGTAGAATAAGGCTTGATTTTAAAGGATTTTAGCCGACATTGATGACGTGATTGATAGAGAAGAGCGAGAAGCATGATTTTGGATTAGGTTTGGAGTGTTCGTATTGTCAAATTCAATGATACTTTATCAGTGAAATACTTTAGCCCAAAAAATATCATGGGCATGTATAAATTTTGGCCTAGATTATATGAATCCACTCTTACATACAGTACACACACCCTATATACTTATTAATATTAAATATAAAAAAATATAAAAAAATGTCCTCACACTCTTCTCCTTTTAAACTCACATGCACCCACTCCTTAATTAAAAATAAATAAAAATCAGTCGTGCAAAATAAAAATAACAATTATAAAAGAAAATTAAAAAATTGAAAGTTACCACAATATTAACTATTAATTCACTTTTTTTATAAAAGTGTTGCAAAAAATATTAAAAATAAAAAACAGTTCCAAAAAACACTTTTTTTTACCAAATTTTTTTGACATTTTCAAAAGTAAAAAATCGGATAAAGTAAAAGCTAATTTTCGATAAAAAATTTTAAAATAAGATAAGAATTTTTAAAAAAATGAAAACTATACAAATTTTCACAAAAATATAACCGATTTTTTTAAAAAAAAGAATACAAAAAAAAAAGAGAGATTTAATTGGAAAATTAGAAGGTGGGGGAGTGGTTTGTAAAAGAAGTTAGAAAAAAGAGGGTAGAGGAGAAAAAGAAAAGGTCAAATCGTGAGGGAGGAGAGGTGGAGTCCGGATCCTCTCCATTTCCTTGTGTGAATTTCTCCTAAAGTTATGAGAGAGATAGACACAATATAGGGAGTGGTGTCATTATCATGGATAATAAAAAAATGTATTTTTATAAAATATTTTAACTGTGTGTCTATCTCTCTCCGAAATTCACAGGAAATTGAGAGGATCCGTGGGCGGAGAGGTGAGAGGGAGAAAAAAGAGGAGAATAGATGTGGAGTTAGTTTTTAAAAAATGGGTAAAAATGAGAATATGTGCAGGTGTGCTAATTTTATGATGTGCGTACTGAATTAATTATAAATAAAAGTTAAAAGTGGGTGCATATAAACTACGACCATAAATTTTGTAGTTTGTTTCTATAGGGCCAAGATTAGTGGTTTGGCTACCTTCAATTTAATTTTTTTATTATTTTATATTGTAAATAATATCTTAATCTTTTCTTTTATATATTTAACGAATAAACATCTTCTCAATTATCAGACTTTGACAGTATACCTTCAAAAATTACCTTTAAATATAAATTTAATAAAAAATTTATATAATTAAAATAATTTTTTAACACAATACTATAAATTTTAAAATGTTGGATATCCTGTTTTAAATTGTAGTATTTTATAACTAATTATACCATAGTCAAATTATAAGTAAATATTTATAATTATAAGTATACAAGAAATCATTATTTCTAATATAAAAAATAATGTATAAAATACATTGTACAAATTATAATCATGCATCGCATGGGTGAAAATACTAGTAAATATATAAAAGTAGCCGCCCTTATGCAAATGGAAGATTCATCCCAGGGCGAGTGCATCATAACTCGCTTTTTGGCAAAGCCGTACTACACACGCGCATCTTTTTGACTATCAATGTAGCATATATGTAACTTAATTAAAAAAAATTAATTGACCTCAGTGTAGCGATGTCTATGCAGATTTAAAAGTTATGTATTGGGTTGTGAATAATTTTCATATGTTAATAATTTTTTTTGGGTTGTGAATAATTTTCGTATGTTAATAATTTTTTATTAAAAAAAATTTGAGCACATAATGCACGGTATACTTACTCAACAGTTAAACTATTTCCATTAAAAATTTTGAGTTTATTACAGTGAAAATTTGAATTAATTATACTAAATATTTTATAATATTATTAGTTTTTGTGTAAATTTATTAGAATAATTAACTCACATTTTTTTAATGTAATCAATCTATACTTTTCAATGTAAGCAATTTCAAATGTTTAGTGAGTGTACCGTGTGCTTGATGCATTTGATTTTTTATTTTTTTTTGGTTGTTATTGGATAAATAGTATTAGTATTCCCTATTTGTTAATGTTGGTGACTTTTAAATTTATTTATTTTAGTTATTGCATTATAATGACTATTTTGGTGTTCACATTTATCATGTAATTATATTCCAGGTCTATGTTAGTCTTTAAGTTCTTATATTTTAAGAAATTATATTATATATTTAATGATATAAAATAACCTAAAAGTTATAAAAATTAATTTAATCTGTATATTATTATAACTATGTTACATATAAAATACATTACGTAAGAGACTAACTATTATTTTATTGATTATTTAAATTTAATTATGTGTGATCATCACATTCCCAGTGGATACATAAATTTATGGCACCGATGGATATGTGATCATTTCTATATCAATTGTATATACACTTTTATGCAGGTTATGTAAAACAAATATTTCTTCATTATGTATAATTTTGTTTTATTTATTGATAAATTTCAAGTTAATTCAATATAAATTAAATGTTACTTTGTCATATCACCAAAATATTTATAAACTTTACATTTATTTTTCAAAAATAAAATTACATCGTACAAATTTTAAGATTCTATGAGAATTAAAAACTTATTAAAAATTATACATATTTAATATATTAATAAAATTATAGTCCGTGCATTGCACGGGAGAAAGTACTAGTTAATCAGAATATCAGATGTCCATTGTTGATAGAATTTGTTAATCGATGTTTGTTTATGTGGCTTTACAACATATTAATCCTATCAAACAATAATCCAAGAATTTGTGTTCTTGGATGTAATATGAGGAGGGAGAGTAGAGAGTTTAGAGAGAGAAATATTGCAATGTGGATTGTATTAATTTTCAGAATTTGTGAGAATTGTCTGAATAGTACAAGAGAGGTCTTATTTATAGGTGTGTGGGTGTGAGACGGCACCTTACGAACCTATATGGCTTCCGGTGTTGACGAGGGTCCTTAACCCTCGTCCTGGTCCCTTACACTGCTACCTATGTTGTGCCTCGTCCTACTACTATGCCTTAGACTAGATGAGCCTCATTAAAAACCTCGCCGTAAACCACCCTTGTGGATAAACTGGATGGAGGGAAAAAGAGTACAACCATCGGGATCTAGTAGGCTAACAGGCGAGCTCATGGGCGAGCTCGGAGATGAGTTTCAGTGGCTCGGGCGAGCTCTGGGGCGAGCTTCAATGCCTTGCATGGCTTACGGATGCTACATGATGGTAGAACTCGGTGAGGCCCACAGGGGGACATGGGGCGAGCTTCGGGCGAGCTCCGGTAATGACAGAGGTTAGCTCTTTTGGGCGAGCTACGTAGCTAAGTCGTCCCTGCATGGGCGAGCTCCGCACTTCAACGGATCTGGGTGGGCCCTGGCGACCTGCTAAGCCTATGGGTGATTGCCCCATGTCGATAGTGTTAGTTCGCCATATCAACATCCATTTCACATCAAAGTTATTTGCACACCTAGGTACTTAAAAAAAACAAAAAAAAAACTTAAGAATTAATTTTGCAGATTTAATCCCTCAACTTTACTTGCTACTGTACTCCCTCGAACCATAATTTTTTTTAAAAGTTGCGTCTCACCAACTTAAAAAAAAAAAAGTATTTTTATATTTTTTTTAGAGATTGAAAACAGATACTTAATTCTCTTTAAATGCACATATTTTAGTGCAATATAATTTTTAAACTTGTAGACGAACCTCACAATGCCTCATTATACGCTCCGACATATTGTATTAAACCACGCTCAGTAAAAAAGAACTAAGAGGCTGTTTGGTTGGATACTTTTGGGAGTGAGTAATGGTAATCAAAGTCACAGTGTGTGTTTGGAATGACTCTACTATGACTTTGATTCCCAAAAACTAAGTAATCAACCACAGTTCAGCTATATGAGAACTATGACTTTCATTTCATACCATTTTCATTCATATATCTTTTTCATTCCTTACAATTATACCAAACGACCCCTAAATATTACGAACGGATGGAGTATCTTTTAGTTATTTTTTGTCAACACGTTAGTTAACTTATAATATAAGTCTTTGGAAAAAATTTACTTCCTTTATCCTCAAATTTTATTCTCCTTTGTGTGGATACGAATTAAAAAATATAGATAAAGTAAAAATATTATGGAATAATTGTTGTTTTTTAAGAAAATAAAGTGATTATTTATTAGTGTAAAAATAAAATAGTAATAATATTTTTTAAAAGGGAAATGAGGATAAATTTGAGAGATGGACGAAAATAGAAAGTGTGAATGAAAATTGCGAACTGAGGGAATAATTTTTTCATGCAATTTATTAATAAATATTTATTTCGTTCATCAATCTTATTTTTATTTTATGTTTTTTTATTTTCCATCAATTTTATTTATTTATTTGTAAAATGAATTAATTTGAACACATTAATAATTTAACTCATCACTTTGTTATAAGTATCATTCTTAAATTTTTGTTATTGAGTCGAACCTCTGATTATAGTGAACAATCCTTTTGATAGCTTAGTTCTTGCATTTTTTAAATTACTCTTTATCCCAAAATGATGTCCATTTTCATCACAAGTCAATAATATATAATTTATTGTATTTAAAATTTTGAATATACTCTAACTCATTCAACATTAAAAAGAAAATCATTTAAGTTGTATTCATTATTGTAAATATTTTACTCATGAGATGACTTATTTTGGGACAAATGGGGAGTATATAAAAATTATTTTGTTTAAAGAAAAATCATGTGACTTCTTTCTCTATTTTATACTCCCTTCTTTCTAACACTTTTTCCCTTTTTTTTTCATTTTGAAACATTCCAACTCTTTTTTCCTACTTTAAAAATAAAATAATTTACACTCACAAAAGTCAATAAAATATATTTTTTATATTTTATTAATTAACTTCACACTCACATATTCTACTTTTTTCTTAATACGTGTGTCCATGTCTTTTGGAAAAAAGACATGCAGTAGCACACACTTCGACGTGTAGTAAGTTTATATACAATGTGATTTTAATTAATTCATTTACTGTGACATACTACATGTGGTATTGATTTAAATATAGTGTGGTATTAGTTTATATATATTGTAGTATTAATTAATATACAATATTTCATATTATTTATCTATATGATAATCAAATCTCTAAATATTTAAAATAAATTATTATTCACCATAAAGTTTATTGTGTATATAATTCAACTTCAAGCCATTAAGACGTGTTACAGTATGATTAAGTTTTTAAAATTTATTTTTTCATTCTATAATTTTATCTATTTTAATTTTAATCTTATTAATTTTCAAATTATAATTTTCATCATGTAACTTTTTTTAATTTTTTTTTTATCATATTAACTTTTTAAGTTTTGATTTGTATCCTGTAATTTACATATTTTCTTATTTTTCCCTCATCCATATACAATCAATTCTCTAAAACCTTCTAATCCTCCTCACAATTCATCTTAATATTCAATGAAGATTCTACAAAGTTAGAATTGTAAAATTGGATGAAAGGAATTTTTTTTTTGTTATAGGAACAAAAATAAAAAGATATGTAAAATAGAAGACGAAAATTAAATTTGATAAAATTATAGATCCCCTCCGGTATAGAAAAATACTGTACATGAGGGGACCGTTGTATCACAAACATCGAGCGTGGGTGTTTGTATGATCCAATTGCCCGTGTCTACACAGGATTTTTTTTTTTTTTTTGCTTAAACCTTATTGGCGTATGCTTTCATTTAATATAGTCGACTACACCCGATCATAACCGCATGCCCACTGAATTCGCGGTCACACAATATTTGCACATTCTCAAGCCTCTCATCCGAAGCTCCATTCAATGCTATGGCGGAAGTGCATTTATCCATGTCTATGTATTTATCGCTATATATGCTCATGATTATTGGACACGGGGATAGCGAACGGTTAGTATTCCGGTGGACATCTCGCCGGGGAAGAGAGATTTGCCTTTCCTTTTCCGGTGGGATAATCACGCCGCAATGGCGGGATTTTGAGAGCTTAATGAGGAAACGAAGCATGATAAAGGCCTTGCCTCTGATGAGTCAACCGCCGCTGCCGGCTGGTAATGGCCGGAACAAGGGGAAATCCGAGAGGAGTGTGCTTGTGAATTTCGAGGCTTTGCCGGAGTATTTGAAGGATAATGAATTTATAAGGAACTATTACAGATGCGAATGGCCATTGAAAGATACTCTTCTCAGCATTTTCTCTCTGCACAACGAAACCTTCAACATCTGGACGTGAGTGCCTCTCTCTCTCTCTCTCTCTCTCTCTCTCTCTCTCTCTCTCTTACACACACACAATTCAGGCATTTGATATTCCTTCTGAAACCTAAACGAATGAATCGGTTAATTGCAATAGTACAGTTCCTACTTTTCGATGGTAAATTATAAGGTTGATCAGAAATGTGCCTAATGTTATTTTCATTCAGCAAGCGAGTTGATGTATTTGTTATCTAAAATCATTGGCGACATTTTCAGGCATTTATTCGGATTTCTGATATTTGCAAGGATGATGATAATGAGCTTGAGCGATGGCAAGTGGCCAAACATGAATACAAGTGCAGTTTCTGATTCATTCCCCATATGGCCATGGCTTGTGTTCTTGGGTGGAGCAATGAGCTGTTTGATCTTCAGCACAGTATCCCACCTCTTCGGTTGCCATTCCCGGCGCTTCCACTACTTCTTCTGGCGGTTGGATTACTCCGGCATAGCTCTCATGATCGTCTGCTCCTTCTTCGCCCCAATATACTACATCTTCTCCGACCACCCTCAATGGCGTTTCTTCTACCTCACCTCAGTCACTTTAGTAGGGATTCTTGTGTTTATAACCCTACTCACACCGTCTCTCTCAGCCCGGCTTTCCCGGTCCTTGAGAGCTGCCCTCTTCCTCTGCATGGGATTCTCTGGTGTGATTCCAGCCACTCATGCAGTAATACTCCATTGGGATCAACCCCAGATTCTTATGGCCCTCGTTTACGAGATGGCAATGGGGATCTTGTACGGTGTTGGTGCAGGAATCTACATAGCTAGGGTACCTGAGAGATGGAAACCCGGTTCGTTTGATATCGTGGGTCATAGTCATCAGATCTTCCATGTCTTTGTCGTTGCTGCTGCTCTTGCTCATAGTGCTGCTGCCCTCATCATCATGGAATGGAGACGAGGCCTGGCCGGGTCGAGAATCTAGACCAATAACCTTGCTGGTTCTTTTACTTAGAATTCTTTTTGTTATTTCTGTCAATGTACATATGTAATTCAGTGTAGTAATCAAATTACAGAATAGAAGAAACAGATGCTTGCTCATTTATTAAGGGAACTGAATTTCAGGTGCTCTTTGACAAAACAAATTACAGCAGTTTCATACAACGTGCAACTATTGCTTAGATGTTTTAGTGCCATCTCAAAAACTTGACTATTACAAAAAACACGAAACAACCTATATCCGACTGTACCTCGACTACGCACGTGGTTTCTTCTCCGTTAAGAACAGCCACACTCAACTGAATTATGGAGCAAAAGATAGTTGAGTAGACCACGCATTGTTGTACCACACTACCACTTCAAAAAAGAATACACACTCTGTTGGTTTGCCTTGATGATTTTTCACCAAACATGCTGTTGAGCCAAGTTAAGCCTCCCAGTAGACAACCAACACTCAAAATAAATTCACATCTCAAGGTTCCTCATTCTCTCGGTGGGATAAGAGCCGACTTGCCAATCAACCAGTTGCCTCGATAACCTCAGCTTCTCCATCACTGTAATCGCCCCAACGTTTTGTTGTCTTAACTTCAACAGCCATGTCATTTCCATGACCTTCTGGGACAGGATATTCTGCACCACTGTCTGCACATATTCCTTCATTGTCTTGTGACTGGTCAGAACGAGTTTCTTCCTTCACCTGTTCTTGGATCTTTTCCAATGTTTCCGAGGGGATGATATTTGAGTTGCTCGATGAATCATTCACCTGTTCTTGAATCTTTTCCGATGTTTCTGAGGATATGATAGCCGGGTTGCTCGATGATCCACTCACACTCCCCTCTGCTATAGCAATATCAGGAGCTTCACTGGAAACTTCAACAGTCGGATCAGATAGAGTCTCAAATGAACCTTCTGATGATCCAGAAATCCCATTTTGAGTTTCAGCCATACCATTTGGTAGTGGTGGGAAATCATTTGGTGCTATTTCTGTCCCATTTGGTGATATTGGATACCCATCTCCCGAGAAAGTAATGCCATTTGGTGTAGCTATATAGCCATTTGGAGTAACTTGATAACCACTTGGGACCCATTGTCCAGGTACAAACTCAGTTGCATGTGGATTCATTATTCTAGGAGGACCCTGATCCCCATTACTTTCCTGGAAACCTGGCCTGGTTCGTGGAAGACGGGCCCCCGTTCTGTTATACCCACCCGAGAGGCGTGGGCCATATGGAACTCGAGCGGAAGCAGATTGATGTGGTGATCTACGTCCAGGATTAACAGGTAGCATTGGTGCGATATTCACTGGTGGGGGCAGTATTCCTCCATGCTCTGTATAACCAGGCAGGGGTAAAGACCCAAAAATCGGGATTGTAGATGGAGTATATGGAGGCGCTGCAGCAGATAGTTTCTTGGTTGGTTCCTTTTCGGTTCCAGAAGCTTCCACTGAGCCACTTTCATCTGTTGGGGAAACATCATTCTCACTTCCATTACGTAATTCACCATTCTTCTCTTCCTCCTCCACCTTCTCATACAAACCAGAGGCATCATTCTCCAGCAAAGTGCCATTATTTTCTGCAGAATCTGCTATAACATCAGAAGGTTGCGTTCCAGATGTTTCTTTGGAATTACTGGAATTTGAAACCTCAAATGTTTCAGATTCATTTTTGCTGTCACCATCTGTGCTAGTAATAACCAAACTTTCTGATTCAGCAACAGTTGCAACATTTCGTGATTTTACGGAAGCTCCACTTTGATCTTCCTCGTTACTCGTTCCATCCGTTTCTTCTGTGGCAGAATCCACAGGGCCTTCTTCAACTACAGTTTCTTGAGTTTGGTCGAAGCCACTCGTCTCCTTGCTTACTTGGACATTTTCTTCAGCAGAACTCTGCACAGCAACAGCTTTAACAATGGTACCAGGTGGAGCTAAAGCAACCTCTTTGTACGAAAAAAGTTTTCCAGCTGCCTGAACGCTTACAGAACTAGCAATACTAGTTTTAGCAACTTCAATGGAAGCTGGGGTAGCAGGTGCCAATTTCGGGCTTGCCATTTTCTCTTTCCCGTTAGCTGGGCTCAAAGGACTATTCGTCTTCGGGCTGAAGCTACCACTCTTGACAAATTTCTTGGAAACCTGTGGGGCAGGTCCAGAGGAAGCAACATTCTCATTCGCACTCGTTCTTGGAGAGTTGAAGTTACTTGGTTTTCCTCGAGATTTAGATGGATTCGAACTATTCAGAAAGTTGGTGTTCAATTTTGCAAGACTTGGCCTCCTCGAAGCAGAGGGCTTACGGGCCATAGTTGATCGCCCTTTTGGAAAAGCCTCCTGCCATCCTTCTTCAGACATGTCGTCTTTTCCAAAGATTTCATTTTGATCCACCAAAGTTTTATCCCCTACAGATAGATCAGTATTCTTGGTGGATTCCACAGAATGAGGCTTGGATTTGTTCTCTAGTTCAGATCTATTCTCTTTATCACTGGAGTTCTCCACAACTGGTTCATTTGCTGATGCGAATTCACCCTTTTGAGGCTCATCTGTCACTGTTTCCCCATTTGAACCAACTTTTCCTTTAAGCTGTACAATTAGATGAAATCCTGTCAAGAAAGTAATCTACAAAGAAAGAAATGATAACAAATATCCAGAACATGACATAATCGAGGTTTAAACCTTAGCACGAGCTTGCTTCCTTTGAGCCTCTCTTGCTTTCATCTCTGCGTCCGGGGTTATATAGTCCAACAGATCCGAAACACTGATCTCAAGAACAACGAAAGTAACGCATATTAGAGATGCCATAAAAATATATTTTTCCTGCAAAATTTTAGCCATTTTCATTCAACTTATGCAAGACTTTCAAGAACTTGTACAGAAACTTCTTTTGTTATGTCTGATATAACAAACTTATTTAACTGAAAATGGTGTAACAAATTAAAAACATTTATAACATTTGGAAAATATGATCATAACCTCAAATGGCCTTTGCTAGAGATAGAGGCATCCGGTTTGGGGGTGCCATTACGTGCAGCTTCTTGCTGCTCCAATGCCTTGGACTCAAAATATTCTAACCAGGCAGCCGCATCCTATAGAGATTATTATCGAATAAGATAAGAAAATGGTCACCAAAAAAGTCTTTAATCATCAAACAAAATTAAGCATTACCTGTGTACGTAGATCATCTGATCCTAGTTTAGCTTGCAGTATCTGAAGAGTGGTCTGTTCGTGTTGAACGCTCAAAGAATAAGCCTCCATCAAGGACAGAGCAATTGCAATAGCATGATAGCTAGCAGCTGTCTGTAAACACAAAAGGAAAACAAAAGTTATATAGTTCACTATATAAGGATGCCCAAAGATTAACCACCATATTAGCCGGAGAGAGAGATTACTTGTATGTGATCAGCTCCCAGAAGTCTTTGGTTACACTTGAGAGCCTCATGAAGATACCTAAGGGCAACATGGACATTACCCAGACCTTCTTCCATCATAGCTACGTTAATATAAGTAGCAGCAGTATTTGGATGAGACGGGCCACATGTTAGATGCAAGAGATACAACGCACGGTTCACATACCTAAAGGAAAGACACAAGCCATTTCTTAACATTCAGAAGAAATGAAGAAATTTAATAAAAAAATGTATGAGATCTGCAATTTATTATGCCCTTTCTTTTTCCTTTAAAGAGATCTGTTTATGAGATTTTCAGCTTTCAGCACTGAGGCATCGCATCATATTTTTTTATAAAGTTAGATATGTGTTAATGAATCCAAGTAGAAAGAACATCTAAACATACTTTAAAGCCAGTTCAGTATGTTGGAGTCTATAATAGAAGACAGCTAAATCTCCATAGCTCTTCATTGTGTCGGGATGATCAAGCCCGAGTTCTCTCTCATTGATATCTAAAGCCTTTTGCTGGTAGATAGTAGCCTGCTCACATTAACACATCATAAAATGATCCGATCAGACGAGTAATCACAAGACATCTGGAAAAGTAAATAACACTATAAAAAATAAGTCAGCAACAGAAATATATTCTTATTTCATTTTCAGAAAATAGGATCCTGGTACCTGATTAAAATCCCCAGTGTGGTAGAGCACCACAGCCAACAGACTATATGCCCCAGCTGTCATTCGATGATAAGGACCACAAACAGCAACCAGTTTTGAGAGTGCCTTCAAAAGATAAAACAAATGTTCATCACATCTCTGAGCATAATTATTATAATTATATAAAAATCGCAGAACCAATCAGGGGACTAATTTACCTTTGTTCCATAAGTAACAGCATCTTCCAATTTGCCCTTATCCAACGAAGTCTTAGAAGATTCCAAAAGAGTACGTCCATCAGCGGATGAGCAAGCAACGTGCTGTATGAAAGATAAATGATGTTAGAACTACTTACAATATCGTTAAAATAACATTTCCAATTTCCAAAATCATACTTTATAAACAGGAACCATGCTGATTATATCTGATTTCTTGAACGGGAAGGGGGAGTCCATATCATAGTCCCTGGGTACAAGTTCGAGCCCAACCTGGAAAAGGAAAATCAAGTAGTTAATATAGCTAATCACTTAATCGAAAGCCATTAAATGTTTATATGCATAAATTAGCTTACCTTGTGACAAAGGCCCCGAAGAATGGCAAACTTTCTAATCTCATTGCGTGCTTCATTTTTCCATTGCCAGGCAAACCTCTTCATAAGGAACGTCTCAACCCACTTCCATTTTAATTCATCATCTTCATCACCAGTACCTGTAGGCGGAGTTCCCAGCAAAAGATTCAGACAAGAAGCAACTGATGAAGCCATGTTTGCAACATCACCCACAGCTGCCAGAACTCCCTGCAGGATGTGTTTAAAAGCTCGAACGACCATCTCATGGATACAGAGGGACTGAACATGGGGGAGCTTGTCTGAAAGTTCAACCTGATGGAGATAAAAACCCAAAAGGAAATGAGTGTTGAAAGAGAGTGATGTGTTTAAAAGCATTTAGACAGTTTAAGGAATGGTATTAGTAATTATTGAACATCTATTGTCAAAAACTGATCCCACCAAAAGCAAGAATTCTTGACCCTTTCAAAGTTTATGGCATGCAGCCTAAAGTTACAAATATTCAGATTAGAGTTAACGAACAAATTTTGATTAGTCCAAGTAGCCGACTGAAAAACCCAATTTGAAACTTATGACCAACTAGCTAACAAGATTACTGCACAACTCGTAAAATAATCCATATATAATCATCTATATCTCTTCCACTTTTCAAGAGAAAGATCTCTGGTTGCTGAATGTGAATTTTATTTTCATAGTTGATGTTACTAAGTAATTGATCTCAGATAGATGAAAGTGACATTTAACTAATGTCAATGAAGCATACTTATCCAGATGCCCATATTTGGTAAGTGGCTAAATAAGAATCATACCACAAAATATGAAGTGAATACCCGTCAAAGCAATGAGGAAATAAACTATTAGAGATACAACACCAAATTAAATTACCACACGGCCCAAGGAGCACATTTGCAAACCCCTAGTATGCATGAAATCTGTTAGTGTCCTTCCGTCAACTGGTGAAAGTTCAAGGGACCCAAAATCAGCGACCTGTCAAAAGAATTCACAAAGAAGCAAATGAACTAACGTCTGAGGAATTTGATTATTGGTCAAAGCTTAACTGAAAAAAAGGGTTTTACCAGTTTTGGAAGGGCGGTTTCGGCGTAGTATTTACGTGCCATCTCAATCAACTCATCAGGTGACTGCACATATACATATGGCCAGATAACTTATAAGTCAATATCAAAAGATCATTAGAGTTCTACCTTCAAATATGCAACATAGATTAAGAATGTCACTTATGAAAATATATGTCTCATTATAAAGAAGCAAGGTACCTTGAGGTGAAGGCCAGTTTCTGATTCTTTAAGGCGCAAATATGCTGCTTCAGGAATCACCTTCTTCCATATGATTTCCTTGTCCTCGTCTTTTTCAAGTTCTTTCTTGTTAGCATCAGAATTGTTATTAGCAGACTCAGTTTTATTGATTTGATCATCCGACTTCTTCTTCAAATCCTTCAGTAGTCCACCATGCTTTCCAAGACCCTTTACAGAAGGCTCAACTTTAACTTCTTCGTTCTTCTTTGGCTCATCTTTCCCATTTTGCAGGTGTTGCACCCAACAGGCACCAAGCTCCCATCTAATCGACTTTTCTGATGTAGATTCTTCTCCTTGAAGCCTCTTTAAGCTTTCATTTAGCACCTGCCTTACCAATGGCCTACTGGCCCGTAATTCTTCCAAATCACCATTCTGAACTCTCTGAACTGGACTGGACGATTGGGGTGTGGTTGACTTGTGTAACAACATTCTCAAGCTGGAAAATTCAGATAAAAAACACGGTTATCCATTGTTATAAGATTGAGGACTACAAGATGATATTATTGTATCGATAGCGACTAAGTCATTCAAGACATCTCAAAAATGAATGCATTCGGTAAGTAAAGGAACATAAGATAAAGCTATCTGCTAACCTGTTAATGTTGAGTGCATTTGCCCCTCCCTCTGGATGTTCCTCGATATTTATATCCTGAGGAATGGATTTACCATCCCAATTCACCTCAGCTGAAACTTTCACAATGGCTGTGTGCCCACAGTGTCTAACGACCACAACCCCTAAAGTAGAAGTATCCTGTATAGACATATAATCTCATCACATTAATTTCAGCTTATTGACATTAAATGCTAGAAAAAAGAAGAAAAGAAACAATTAGTTATTAGACGAACATGAACAGTTGCACTCTCGTCTGCAGTTATGCCTTTAAGCAAGTTTCTCTTAGTTAGTTCTTCATTCGAAATTCCAAGAACCTTGCCCCCATCATTTTTGCTATCCAACTTCACACTCCCATCCGGAGGATCTTTCGTGACACTAATTAGTAGATCTCCAACTCTTTCTTCATGCAAAATTGACGAGCCATTCTCTGTTAGGCGCTTTATTGCACCAACTGCTTTGAATACTGAAACATCGACGAATAGACTATGAAGCAGAAAGGCCTTCCTATCTCGTAGTTGCCTCTCTTCAGGTGTTTTACATGGCATTGCTGCCAAAATGGAGAATTCCCTTGCCCAGGGCCTGAAGTCATGCTTCCCACTTCTTCCTTGTCCGCCTCCACTTCCTCCCCAGCTTTCATCTTCAACAGGAAGTGGAGGGAATGTAGACGGGTTCTCAGCAACAAGAGAGGGCACCAGCCAAGTGTTTGCTCGAAAACCATATGGAAGATTCCCAAACTGAGAGAACACATACAAATACCATCATTTCATATGTTCAAGAATCCATATGCTGGTATAAATACTGAACTACTCACTTTATTGTGCTCGGTGAATGCTTTCATCAGGGCCTTGTACGCCTGGAAGCAAATAAATATCATGGATGCACAACTTTAGACGAAAATGTAAAAGCAGACATACTTGATAGCAACATTTGAACAAATACAGAAGAAGCTTATCATGGTATAATAGTTCCAAAAAAATACAGGAGCAACAGAACATAATCGGCTTCACTCACAGCATCGAAAATTCTGCTTATCTGCTGCAAAAGACCAGCTAAGGAGTGACTCAAAAGAACCCGCTTTCCGGCAGGATAAAAACCTTTTTTGGAGGCAACAATCGTTGTTGGCTTCCCGCTGCAAATCCGCACCTGCATTTGTGTTTGGTCGAAACCATGTTATTCAGAAAGTAAAAGAAAGACAAACACAATGAATTCCAACAAAATGCTGTGGACAAGGAGTTCAAGATTCTAACATCAATTTGAAATAAATCCTCATCTGTTTTGTCCTCCAGGAACGGTCGAGCTGATCTCCTAATATCTGCAACATTACACAATCTATAAAGCATCTTCCAAGAATTCAGAATTATAAGTTTAAACCCAAAAAATTTATTCCCATCTTTTCTCAAATTCTCTCTTTTAAAATCAAAAGGAAGAAAAAGGGGTCAATTTAAACAAGTTTTTCATGGCAAAGAGTTCAAACAAACAAAGATGCTGAAGAAATCAAATGCAGCAACTGACATAACATCACTGATTTTGCTTATAAAATACCATTTTAAAATTTACACCTCATTTTACTTTAAATTAAATCCGAATAGTTTTATAAAACCACAAATCATAAAATGTAGAGTATTCGTTGTGAAATCGCTTCGTTTCATGCATAAACCATCTCCATTTTTGAAGCCCCGCGTTATTTTTTTTCCTCTATTAACACATTTCAGGTTAATTTCTTCAAATTCAATGACAAAATCAAGATCGAGCGGAAAAAGCTCACATTGAATGGGCGGAGTGAGGTGAAAGAATGAGAAGAAGTCGTAGAACTGCCCGAGCCTCGGCGGCGGGCACATGATCGCCGCCGCGGGATCGCCTTTCTCAGCCGTGTCCAATCCGGCGGCAGAGGCGGGAACCTCCGGCTTCCCGGACTTGGATTTCGGCGAAACGGCGGCCTTTCTGTCGGCGGCTTTGGTCTTCGGAGAAGAAGCCGGAGCTGCATTCTGTAAGCCGGATTCCGAGTCCGTTGAACCGGGTTCTTTTGAACTGGAGTCCTTGGTGCCGGTCCGAGAACCGGTCTTGGGGGAAGATGATGAACCGCCGAAATACGTCGTGCAAGCTACGATGTCTAGGAGCCGCCTGATGTGATCCACAGCTTCTTGTTCCGTGTACTCCTCTGCAGGGGATCATAGGGTTTTTACTTTTCGATTACACACCCCTTTATATTTGAAAAGTTATATAGTTATCCATTCATCAGTAAAAAAAATTACAAAATAATTCACAAAATTAATACTCCCTCCGTCCTGTAGGAATTTACACCCTACGGGACGGCACATTTTTTAAGGAAAATATGTTTTATATATAAAGTAGTGGCATATGGGTAAATATGTGTATAGGTTTGTGAGTGCGCACGTAAATCAATGTTTTCTTTTTTAGTAGTGTGCAAATTTGTGTGGGATGTCCAAATAAGGAAAGTGTGCAAATTCCTGTGGGACAGAGGGAATATTATTTATAAATTGATTTTGTATAGAAAAAAAATATGCTTTTATGTAAAAAAAATTATATTTTTATGCAAAAATTATGAATCAATTTTGTAAATATAGCTATTTTTTTGAATTAATATGTAAGTAATCCTTATCAGTGTTGTAAATTGTTTATATAAATTTATTATTAAATTATTTTTAAAATATTAAATCTTAAACTAAATATATTAAAATTTTCATAAAAAATATAAAAATTCGAATGTTTATGAATGACGAAAAAAGGTGAGCTCAATAAATATGAATTGCCTGTCCATAACTAAATTTGATTAGAATTACATAAGTAATGGTACAAATACAAGGTATATTGCATTTAATTAATTTTTTCTTATTTTATAAAATCTATAAATTTGAATTGAGAACTAAGGACAAAGAAGAATTAAAACTTCTATATATTTTTAAATAATATTGGAAAGACCCAATTAATTTATATTTTTTTAACACAATTTTATATAATAAAAAATAAAATAATGGGCATATATACCTTCAACAATGGTAAGGTGACATGGCTTGAGAGACGCAATCTCCACTGAATCCTTTAATCTTGCCCCTCGAACCTACCACCATGGTCAAAATATTGAGCATGCAACTAAATAAATGAAGAATTTATTAAAAAATTATTAATTTAGATTGAAATCGGTCAATTTTATAAAATAAAAGATAAGTATTTATTATGATAATTCATTTTATATTAATTATATCAGCTTATATCATCGTTTGTTTTGATTGCTTGTTTTATTTTTTGGTGATGATAATTCTATTCTTTCATTATGGGTTGGCCAATAATTGCACCCAAATTTTATAAACTTATTTGCATGTCACTGTAATACATATAATTTGTCATAAATAATTTGATTTGTAATTTTTTTAATAAGAGTAAATAAAGTACAAAGTCTCAATGGAACAAAATATCAAGATTTATAAATTTTATGATGAATTTTGTAGCATTAATTAATTATTATTATTGATGTCAACAATAGTCATATTGACCCGATTGAGATAATGACACCACGTTGGAATTGTGCCTTTCAGTGAAGATTGAGCCCAGGCCCAAAAATAGGTATCGTGATGTAGAGCACTATATTTATAAATTAGTTCAAAATATTTGTACAGAAGTACATTTTTTTTCTGCACAGAATCAATTTATAATTAATGTAAATTTTGTGAACCATTTTATAATTTTCCCAACATTAATTTACTTCATTTTTATTGTAAAATTAACATTTATGTTCTTATTAATTTTTAATTACAACTTTAAAATTTTACTCAAAATTAAAATGTAAATCTTCAATCATATTAAAAATCTAACTGCAAATATATAATGTGAATTCAAGTTGACATCAACTCAATTTTTTAACTATTTTATTATTCACATAAATTATTATTATTAAAAAAAAAACATTAAATATTTTTTTATATAAGTGATAGTTGCAAATTAAATTTTCGCAAAATTCATGTTCACGAATTTTTTTGGCTCAACTGTGGGAGTAAAAGCAATCCCGAGAAAGATTGCATAGGTCCTAGTAAACGTAGGATGCGAGAAGGATACCTCGTGAGTGAAAGAGTAACTGGTCAGGTGACACGTGTCAACATGGACGGCCAGAAGTTTCCTCACATCTAAGATCCTGTCCGTTGATATTCCCTACAGTAAAACAGTAACATTTGAATTGACATTATTCCTGTCAAAATGCTTTCTCCCAAATCCCAACCTAAGTAGTTAAAAACGAATTTGGAATATTATGGTAGTATTTAAATAAAAATTCATTTGGTTTAATGTATAAGATAAATTACTCAACATAAAATAAACAAGATTATAATTTAGAGATTATTATCTATGAGTTAAATAGTATATTTGGATTGATGGATTAAGATAATTAGTAGTGTAAAGATAATTTCATTTTAAATGTTTGAATTGTAAGATTAATAATAAAAAGATATTAGAGGAGTATTTTAGTAAAAATAAAAACAATATATTATTATCATACCTCTTTCCTAGGATAGTATTATCTTTCATTCATAAAATAATTGAATTTTAGTTTTGAGTTTTTTTATTAATCTTAAGCTTTTGTCCATTAAACCAAATATCAAACTAGATAAGATAATTTAATTTATCTTAGCTTATCTAACGAACCAAATGAGGCTTAAGGGTATAGTAATACTTGACGTTTAGAAAAAATATACTCCTTCCGATATAAGTTGTCCGTTGCTTTTGAAAATACATATTCAAAAAATATATATGTATAAGTGGTATAATGTAAAAAGTGAAAAAATAATAAAAATACA
Source organism: Prunella vulgaris (assembly GCA_026898435.1). Taxonomy (NCBI): domain Eukaryota; kingdom Viridiplantae; phylum Streptophyta; class Magnoliopsida; order Lamiales; family Lamiaceae; genus Prunella; species Prunella vulgaris. The sequence goes on from JAPKLY010000197.1 coordinate 607,805, forward strand.
GTAAAAGAATAATAAAAAGTAAATAATAGATTTCAAAAAGGTAAAAAAGTAAATGAGAAACATATAGTGGAACTGATGAAAATAATAAAATGAACAACATATACAGTGGGACGGAGGGACGGGGAGGAGTACACGTTAAGAGAAGTTTTCACAATTTCAAAGTATTTATTTTAAATTTATGGCACTAATTATGCTTATATTTATTTTTACATTTTCATTAGATATAGTAATGTACTTTTTATATGGAGTATAAGATATTACATGCATTGTTTTTTGGATTAAAATACATATGCGTTCGATAAGCTCAACATATATAGAAGATTAATTATTTTTAATTACCCATATGTAAATATGAATTACATGAGATTAATATGTTTTTTTAACTAACTCCCAATAATTTTTTTTGACAGCCCACATAATTAAAATGATATTTCTCTATTAAAGAGATTCACTAATAGCAAAATTCCTTTTTTTTTTTTTTCAAATACATTGTATTTAAATCATATGCAAGGAAAAAACAATCGGTTCAATCTATATATGTAATCACGAGTGGTAACCATTAATTACTAATTAGTCTCCTCAAAATCTTTTTAAGAGATTCGCCCCATCACCACACATAATTATGAATCGCCTTTGTCTTGTCACCGTATAATTATACCAATTGTTACTAAAAAAATTATAAATAATATTATTAAAAATTGTGTTTATAAAAAAATGGGTTTTCAGTAATAATAATTGTAACTTTTCAATAATAGCAAATACTCCCTCCGTCTATGAATCTTTTTTCCATTTTATTATGGGCACGAGAATTAATAAAAAATAGTATTATATTGAAATAATGGATAAAGTAAGGGAAAAGTAAGAGTATTGTGGGCCCCAAAATTTTACTGTTAGTGTGAGTTGTTTCCAAATAAAAAAATGGGAAAAAGTTTTGTGGACAAATAAAAAAGAAAAGTGGAAAATAATTTGGTAGACGAAGGGAGTATAAGTTATTAAAAAATATTCCCTCCGTCCTAGAAGACATTGCGGTGTCTTTTGGGCACGCGATTTAAGAAAAAGGTATAACAAGTACATTTTTATGAATATTATATGTGTGTTGTGAGAGTGGAGTTAAATAAAAGTTTTTCACTTTTAGGCATGCAAACTTTTTGTGGGACAAACCAAAATAGAAAGTATGCAATATCTTTTGGGACGGAGGGAGTATAATTAAATTGAACGGGCACAAGAGACTTGCTCTTATAAACGACACGATGACAATTTAAAGTTGGCAAAATAAAATATGATGTTAGCTCAATTTTTGTAAAATTTAATGCATTCTAACAATATTAATTATTTTATTTAAATGTATAAAAATTTAGTAAAATAATATAATAAAAATAATTAATATTATTTTAAATTGTATGGTGAAATTCAAACCCTTGAAACTTTATATTTAGACCAATATTTTGCAATACTTTTAAAAAAAAATTCAAATGGAATAAGTAAATTATGTCATACTCATTGTGGTAAAAATACAAATAGAGCTTTCATACCCTCAAAATTCAATCCATTTTTTCATACAATGACAATGTAACGTACTCTCATTTGAATTAGCTTAAAACTTTGAAAGAGTATAACACCCCCAGTCCCCCCACCCCCCTTTAACGTTTAGTCTCACCAAATATACAAGTACACTTTTTTTTTTACTTATATAAATAAAAATATATATATATATATAAAAGAGGATGAGACATTGATAATTGATCCATTAAATTTGTACATTAATAGATGAGCACATGTTTTAAAAAAAAAAAAAAATTAGTGTGAGTGTATTATGGTGTGTACTTATTAATAAAATTGTATTGATTATATGAATGATAATAAAAGTGATAGTTTCTATTTAAAAAATGTATATTTATAAATGAATGTAAAGAAATAGTACTACCTCCGTTCCGTATGAATTTGTACCCTGCGGGACGTCACATTTTTTAAGAAAAATGTATTTTGTATATAAAGTAGTGGTATATGGGTAAATATGTATATATATTTGTGAGTATGCAAATAAATTAATATTTTTTTGTTTAGTAGTGTGTAAATTTGTGTTGGACGTCCAAATAAGAAAGGCGTACAAATTTATAAAGGATGAGTGTGTATATAAATTTATGAATGGATGGAGTGAGTTGTACATAAGTATACATACCTTAAGTGTCACTTGGGAATCATCAGGTGTCTCTACAGTTATTTCTATTACCGTAGGCAACACTGTAAATACCATCAACAACAAATTATCCAGTTGCAGATGATAAAGGAATTTTATAGCCCACTATTTGTCAATAAAAATTGCAAAAAAATGCTTGTTTTTTTGTCATTTACGTATTGATTTAAAAATAATTATAAATAGATTCGCAATTTCTACACAAAAGTATAATTTTTTTTGTACATAATTTTTTTTTTTTCACGAAATCAATTTGTAATTAGTGTTAATTTTATGAATCATTTTATAATTTTTTGTTTATTATTTATTTGATAAAAATACGTAAAGAGATGAATGAATGGTGGAAAAGATTAGGATAATAAAAGGGTAATAAAATAGATAAAATTTCAGGAGGAATGAGAATATTTTAATTAATTAGAAATATAAGACATGCGTACCTTTCTCCTCTTTCTTCTTCTTCTCTCCTTTGGCTTTGTGGGGTTTAGTTTTTCCAGTTTTAGGAGCCATCGATGGCTTAAAAGTGAAATGTGACCAAATATATATATGCTAATGGATGAATTTTACTTATCAAGAAACATATCAAATTCAAACTTTGGTAAAAAATATTAGATGGAAGAAATGAAATGTGGCTTGAAAGAACTAAAATTTTGGATATTAGGAAAAGAAAAATCAAGATTGAAGGAATAAAATGGTTGGCAAAATTAGGAGAAAATGGTGTCTGAGCATGAACAGTGAGACTGGTTAATACACTGCAACAAGTACGAGATTGTGTGGGAGTTCATTAAAGAAAATGCAAAAGGTAGGACGAAGAGAGAGAGAGAGAGAGGGGGTTGTAAATGTAGTGAATTGGGAGAGAGAGAGAGAGGATATTGAGAGGTGGATAGGATAAGGTAAGAGGTTGCCCAAAAGGGTAGAGCCTATTCCCTTTGTTAATATTTTGTACATAGGCTGGAAATTTGTGGCCTCTCATTTTTCTTCTTCTTCCACAACTGTTTTATCTCTCTCTCTCTCTTTCTCTCTCTTCCATTTGGGAGTTTGTCATTAGAGAGTGGAAGCAGCTGAGAAAAGTGTCCAGAAAATATTTAGAAGAGATTTTAATTAATTGATTATTATGGGACGAAAACAAGAGGAGAGAATGGTGTTTTTGGATTTGTGCAGAGATAAGATTGTGGTTAAGTGGATAAAACCATAGATTTTACGCGCTTAATTTTTGGCCACGTATGTCCTTTTAGATACACCCTGTTGCTTTTATTTGTTTTTACTCATTTCTGGACACAACTAAACCTTTTAATTTTTTCTAGAGTATGTCTGGCATGAATTTTATTTATAAAAAATATAATTAATATTATTATATTTATTGATATTATAATATTTTATATTATGAACTTTTAAAATATTAATTAGTATATATAATTATTAATATTTTTATATTATAAAACTGATTCATTTAGGTAATGTTTGTTTACGTCTTGAGGTGGATGAAACACATTCGGATGAAGAGAAAAAAAATGGATGTGGCAAATCCTGTGAATAGTAAATTTGTGTTTGGTTTGAATTGAATGTGATAGGGGTGAATGGAACTTTATGTCAAATCAATATTTTTTTGAGATGATGACGTATTATTTTATTATTGTTAGTTAGTGGATTGAATGATTGTATATTAATTATATTTTGTTGTAATACATAAATAATTTTAAAAAAGAAATAACCTTGATAATGATTTTTTTTAGATAAATTAAAATAATAATAAATAATATAAAAACTGTGTATATATAATAAATAAATAACTTTGATAATAAAATTAATCTTAAATAAAATTTAAATATATAATCTTAATTAGTTACATATATATATATATATATATATATATATATATATATATAGTTTACATATATTAATAATTAATATATATTAGAATATTCTAATATATATAAAAATATATAATTAAAATTAATTTTTATTTTTATATTAGTTGATATAAATTAAATAAAAATGTATATGAAATATGTGAGAAAGAGATAAATAAAATATATATTTGATATGTAAGATAAAATTGATGTGATTGATATTTAATTATGTGAAATAGGTTTGTTATGTATAATTGGGAGTGAATGTGTATTTTGGATGGGTAGGATGTGCAAATTCAAAAAATGGATGGAATTGGGGAAAATCCATCCCTCGTCCGGATGGACTCATTCTTAAACAAACACTCCCTTAAATTTTGCGTTCTATTATGCTGAAATTCCATGTGCCATTAAAATGATGATAACTGTGGTTAATTAATTAATTATTTATATTTTTTATCGATAGATATTTTTATCTTACGAACCAAACATACCCTTATATTTTATTATGCAATTGTTCCATCAGAGACTAACAATTGTAATCTATTGATAATTAAATTTGCAATATCACTTTGTGTGGGTTAAATTTGGCACTGATGTTAGAATTGGAAATAGAAGCTCTTCTTCAAAGGGGAGTGTTGTATATTTTTGGAGAAAAAAATGAGAGGCCCTACAATTGAAAGGGGGCGACCCTAATCATCTCAATCCTTTATTTTAAAGTTTAAATTACTATTGCTAATTTAACAATTAGTACAATATATATATATATATATTTATATATATATATATATATTTTACATTAAAGCAAAAATACAGAATAAAATATACTTCCTCCGCCCCGTAGGAATTTACATCCTACGGGACGACACATTTTTTAAGAAAAATATGTTTTATATATAAAGTAGTGACACATGGGTAAATATGTATATAGGTTTGTGAGTGTACACGTAAATTAATACTACCTCCGTCCAGGGTCTTTCTTCAAAAAGACTCGGGCACGCAGATTAAGAAAAAAGTAGAGCATGTGAGTGCGCAGTTAATTAATAAAATATAAAAAGTGTACCTTATTGACTTTTGTGAGTGTAAATTATTTCCTTTTTAAGGTATGAAGAAAGAGTTGGGACGTCCCGAAATGAAAAAACAGGAAGAAAGAGTTGGGACTGAGGGAGTATTTTTTTTTTTTTAGTAGTGTGCAAATTTGTGTAGGACGTTCAAATAAGTAAAGTGTGCAAATTCCTGTGGGACAGAGGAAGTATCTATTAGTAACTACCCCTGTCCATAATATCATCAATTAGTACGTGTCTTTCATTAAATACCCTTTAACAAAATGACTCTTAACTCTCTAATGCAGAACTTGTATTCAACCCTTCCTTCAAACACAAAGACACATGTCAATGAATTTCACAATATTAAATTAATAATAATATTATACATATTCACTGATAAATTTATATGTATTTACATATGCATTTAGATTTATTAACTAAAATCACAATATAAAATATTATGATGTCAATTTATGAACAAGTATTACAGAGGACCCGTTCTTTCAAATATATATCTAAATTTAAATTGCTTCTAGTACTAAAAATAATTGGTTTGATATAGGATAACACTATCTATTTCTCATTGAGCATGCATATTTAAGGGAGATGGACATTTTTATCCTTTAATACACTCAAAATCAATCCAAACACTCTAATTTGCAAAAATAAAACTTGAATCTTTAACACACACAGAGAAAAGAAAATTTAAAAAACAGATTCAAAATCAAGATTCTCCAAGCATGCAACAATCCTGATTTCTTTCGAAAATGTGAAGAACATATACAGAATCCCAATCTTCATCCCTCTTGATCTTTCTCAGATAATGCAAAAATCAGAAAAATGCAAAAAGGGACAATTAAAAAAGCTGCAGACTTTAGCAATTCCTCTGTCTCCCTCGAAATCGCACCAATTCTGGACCAATCTCCACTGTACCTAACACACATTAAACATCGAAAATATCGGTATCGATAGAAATACAGAGAACATCTTAAAATGAAAATTAAGTACCCGGCATCGATGAATCCCAATGCAAGAACTCCAATCCCAGATTGAATGATGATTCTACTTTTAGAAAGTTTCAATGGAAAAGGGGCCCTTTTGGAATTTTCAGAGTAATCTTTTTTGCTAGCCAATATTTTTGGATATGAATATGAATTCCTGGTGGAAATGAAACAAGAAAATGTGTTGCAACAGAAGAAGCAGCTCTCAGTTGTGGACATTTTTCTGTGTCTTTGAAATAAGTTTGGAAAAAAGCTTATCTATAATTCATTGAGTGGTTGTCATATCATATGTTTGGGGACAAACATGAGTCATTTATTAAACATATTAAATTTATCCATCCCTTCGATTTTAAGCTATTTTGTGTTTAAGAATGTGTAGACACTAAGTTCTCATTTGATTAGTTAGATAAGCTAAGATAAATTAAATTATCTTATCAAATTTCATATTTGATTTAATGGACAAAAGTCCAAGATTAATAAAAAACACAAAACTAAAATTCAATTATATTATGAATGGAAGATAATATTATCTTAGGAAAAATGTATGATAATAATTTATTGTTTTTATCTTTACTAAAATAGTCATTTTATATTGAAAATGAGAACCACAATTCACTTTATTTTTGTTTATGATATAGAGGGCAAAATTGTCAATTACATATGTTTTTATTATTAATCTTACAATCCAAACATTCAAAATGAAATTATCTTATATTACTAATTATCTTAATCCATCAATCCAAATATACTATTTAACTCAGATAATTATATCTAAATTATAATCTTATATAATCTATCTTGAGTTATTTATCTTATCCATTGAACCAAATGAACCCTAAATATTTAAGGGTAGGTCTCTTGTGAACTCGAGTTCACATGAACTCGTATTACTGTTATGTGTAATCACTATTACTGTTATAAAAATATACTTAATTTTATAACAGTGATAATATATATGCATAACAATGATAGTAAATAAACATAAAGGTGATAATGTATACATATGACAATGATAATTGAAAACCCGTGAACTCGGGTTCATAAAAGTTTTTGTCAATATTTAATTATTGAGGAAATTATTTACATACATTATTTTTATTGAGTTAACTGATGGTCTTATGGCTATTAGAGTCAGAATACATTCTTTAGTATAATTAGATATCTAATTATTATTTGATATACACAGTAAAAGAAAAACAATGCAAATCTCTCTTAACTTATTTTTAACGAATTGGGTTAACAAAATGAATAAAACTACACATTCAATTTTAGAGACTAAAATTTTAAAAGAAATCAACAATAGGATATGGATCTCACACATAATCCAAGCATTGGGCCAAATCGAGGCCCATAATGAAAATGACACCATTTGGGATTTATTTGTAGGCCCATTTAGAGAAGATTAGACTTGCTTTCTCTATTTTCTTCCTTTTGAAAAAAAAAAAAATTTGCTTTAATAAACTTGAGTAAAAGAGGATTCAAACTCTTACACCAAGTAAAGTGCAATTCTGTTTTAATTTGAACTTTAAAATCTAAATTTAAAAGTTTAATAATAAATAACTTATAAAACCTAGTAATAATATCACTTCAACTATTATTTTATTTTCACTATCTCTCATTAAAAAAATCATTTAATTATTATAATCACATTTAAGTAAACATATCATGAAAAGTTGGCAGACAATTAGTAGTCGAGTTGCCTTCACGACATCAAACTCTTACGACAACTTTCAAGAAAACAATCAACCAAGACTAAAGGCTAGAAGAAAATAATTCACCCGATTAGTGAACCAATTATATACTCCATCGGTTCCATAAATATTTTTATCTTTAAAAAGTGTACATTTAAAAAAATAGAATAATATATAAATTTATATTATTAAAATAATAAAATTCAATGGATTAAATATAAAATTAAAAATATTTTATATAAATATATGAATATTATGAAAATAAAATCAAAATAATAATTTTTATTTATAGTATATGAAAATAATTATGGGACAGATAAAAAAAGAAAGTGTGAAAATAATTATGAAATATTAAGAGTACAAAATAGCAAAAAGAGAGAAAAATGAGACTACATCCACTTCCAAGATTGGCTTCGTTCCAATCATTACAGATAAAGTATTATATAAATCAGTTTCATGATATAAATCATTTTGTGATACAAAATTTATATTTATAAATTTATTTTTTTGCCTTCTTAAAAAATAGTTCATGATATGAACCACTTTAACACAATACCTAATCATCCTTACAAGTTTCAACATCTTATAAATGGAGGAAGGAGTCGTTCTATTGTTGTATTGTTACAAGACAAATTAAAATTCAAAATTCAATAGAATACTTGTATACCACAATTAAAGATAAAGTGTAACTTACATATTGGTTCAAAAAATTAATTATATTTATAAATTGATTCACAATTTTTGCACAGAACTGTAATTTTTCCTGCATAGATTTTTTTTTTCTGCATAGAACCAATTTGTATTCAGTGTCAATTTTGTAAACTATTTTATAATTTCCCAAAGATAAACTTATTTCGAACTTTCATTAACCCAAACTTTTAATTTTAATTTTTTTTTTCAAAAGACAAGATACCCTTAATCACGTTTCAAAGTTTAAGTAAAAGAGTTCTCAATGTATAAAGCAGTGTTTTCATAACCGGACCGGTGATCAAACCGGACAAGGCACCGGTTCACGGTTCAACCGGTTGAATCGGCGGTTCAATAGTTAAAATAATTTATACCTATTTTTTAATATTTTATATGTTAAATAAAATAAATATCCACTTAAAAAATTAAATAAAAATAATAGAGTCATAAAATAACAATACAAAATACAAAAGATACAAAATAACTCAATCAAAATAGGTTTTCTTTAATTTCTTCTTAGTTCTTCAACAGTTAAGATTTTTTTTTTCTGAAAAATAAGTTTTTGGGTTTTGGTTTGATTAGGATTAAGAAGACAAATAATAATAAGTAAAATAAATAAATATTAATATTTTTTAAAAAAATGGCCGGTTTAACCGGTTTTGAGCGGTTCTGACCGGTTCAACTGTAAAAATGGTTTTTTGGTTGAACCGGCCGGTTCGGTCCGGTTCTGAAAACAGTGGTATAAAGTAGTGTTTTACAACTATAAGTAATTACACTCTCACAAGAAAATAATTGCCAAGGTTCTTGTGAAATATCACTCTCAACGTATCAACGTTTAAATAATTTTGAAAAACAACGTACAAAATTAAGTGTTTTTTTAAATAGTGATACTAAAAAATGATAATTAAAAAAAAAAAAAAAAGAATAGCGTGAGATGATGTTTATATAAATCCCACTCTTAAATTAAATTAGTAAATTTAATAATAATTTAATTGGTAAACTTCATAGATGTATTTGAGTAAGTCTCATGTGCACATTACACCTACTCAACAGTTGATATTATTTACACAAAATATAAGATGATTACAATGGAAAAATATAGATTGGTTATACTGAAAAATCAATCATAGTATAATTTTTCAGTATAATCAATTATTTCTTTTTAATAAAATCAATAATTAATTTATACTTTTCAATATAAATAATTTTAATTATTAAATATAAGTGCATCATGCACCATTTTCATATAATACTCTTCGCTCCTATTTATATCACTCAGCTGCTTAATTAAGGGTGATTTACATATAAGTTTAAAAAAATCAATATATATATATATAAGTAGATTGATAATATTTGCACATGAGCACATTTTTTTTCTATACAAAATTTATTTATAATGGTTAATCTACATGGGCAGATTCTGCAAAGACAGAAAATGATACAAAAGTCATTATAAATTTAAGTTACATGATAATTGACTAATATGCCCTTAATGTCTCAAAATCTAATTTTGTTTGGAAAATGTTCAAATTTAAAATTTGAAATCCTAAACACTCTTTCTCTCTCTTTCTCTCGTTAATCATGATTACATATTTCAAGATATTAGAATTTACTTAATAAAATAAAATAAAAAATATTTGCACGCATCTTCTTCCTTAAATAAAGATAAAAATAAGAATGACACTTCATCTTCATCAAATAAAAAAAATTGATATGTTAATCTTTAATTATTTTTAATCTGTAATCTCAAGAAGATAATCAATATGTTAAGATGAAATTTTATTATTTTTAATATGTAATCTCTAGTTTAAAATAATAGTTTAAAAATATCTCTTTATGCGAATATATTTGTTATTGTAATTTTTAAATAGATAAAAAACAATATTTATTCAATTTTTAAATAATTAAAATTCATTATTAAATTTAATGTTATTTACCAAATCAGAGATAATAATATCTCTCCTATATCTCTCAGTCACGTTGATAGAATATCCTATTTTTATGCATATATAGTTGTTAGTAGTTTCTAATTTTTTTGTTCTGAATTCATATACCTTTTGATTTTCTTTATTGGATATTTTTTGTAACATGAGTAATTAAAATTTAAAATAAAATAAATATAAAGTTAAAATTTAAAATATAAAGTTAAAATCAATAAATAATAAATTATATCAATATAATTTATACGAATATTACTTTCAATCTTGAACAAATATAAATATTAAAATCAATAAATAATAAAATATAGCATGTCAATCTTAGTATATATATTTTTATTAAACATATTCCCATCTTTTTAGTGATTATGGTTTATGAGTTCTACATATTTTTATTAAACATATTCCTATATTTTATAAAAATATTAATTACAGTTTTTAATAAAATATATCATATTTAGGGATTATGATTCATATAAAAATCAATTAAAATAAATAATAATATAATTAAGATAGTATATATATTCCCTCGATATCAATAAATAATAAAATATAGCATATAAGTCTTTTTTCATTCTTTAAACTCTTAAAATTATTTAATTCAAAAACAAATTCCTTGCAGTTATTTATTCTTCGTCACATAATAATTATATTCTTAAGATATATTACAAAGATATAGACCTAATATCAAGTATTGATGTTGAGATCCTAATAGTATAACTGTTTTGTGAGGATGGTATTAGAAACTACTCAATCTAGTATTACATACTATTAGGTTATTTCTTAGTACCATTCTCACAAAAAAGTAATACTTTTAGGTTATTTTCTTAAACACTTATTATTCATAGTGTGAAACACTTAA